>OZ007594.1:242105914-242518740 GCA_963931845.1 Maratus michaelseni | reverse complement strand
AATTTCTCTCATAAGAACAGTTAATTTTAACACATCAACCATTTAATTTTATTATGTAATGAGCGATTTTCGTTCTTCATTTCAAATCTATCTGACTTTAAAATGAAAGCAATACTGAGGGTCAACAAATATGATAGAGTAAATTCTAGAGGAGAGAAATTGGTCCCTTTGCGATCCCGCACCATTTACTTTAGTGAAACTATTTCAAAATGTACTCAAGTGTGTAAATTTTGAAGTATTTTTCACTTTTAAAACAAGACAAAAATAAAATAAAACTTCGATATGAATAAATGATGGCAGAATTTTTTAGCTGGCATAATTTAAGGATAAAGTGGTTTTGAAACATTAAAAGTACATTTCGAAAAATATTTGACGAAAGAGAATTCAGAATTCCATGTTCGCTTTCCCTTTCATTACATTATTTATTGCTAATTAATTAACAGCCTATTTTATAGATAGTATCTTAATATTATTTTTCAAACTTTACTTCATTATCGCTCTTTTAGCTAATTACATTTTGTTTTCTTACTAATTCATAGATATTTTTTTTTTTTGCATTTTTAGGTCTATACGCCCATAGACAAGTTACACTAGCACTACATATTCCGTAAGAAATAAAATCAAGAAAAAAAAGGATTACGGAATCCTACCGTAAGAAACAAAACATAGCCCGAAACCAAACCAAACCCGGGACAATTGGAGTCAACTCAATCCCTAATGTATCATGCTATTTCTGACGCGATCCGACCGTTCGGGTAAAAGGGGATACCCGATCTAATGCAAGACTCTAATCCACAGTCATCTTACATATCATTGTTGCCAATATCGCTTATTTCGATGATATAGTAAATGCAAACTACACATGATACAACGACTGTGTTAAAATCGTAATGTAACACTATATACTTTTACGTCATAATCAAAGTTTGTGATGATTTGTTAATTTTTACAAAAGTTAAAAGCTATGAAGTAAATAATAATAATAATAATAATAATAATAATAATAATAACATGAAAGCAGCTGACAATCATGCCATTTTTAAATCTGAACAATATTAAAACGATCCCATTTCTAGAAAAAAAACTGACAAAGGAAAAGTAAGAAAGTCTGACCACTCGTTCAAACGTTATGTTTGAACATATACAGAAATATAATTAAATGTAATTAAAAAAAATGTTCTTATTAAAATTTACAAAAAAAGTCAACTTATATTAAAAAGCACAAATGTGTGAGTCGCTCGCTGTTGACGTCATAATGATGTAGTTTAAAATGGATGAATGTTGCAACAAATTGAGCTATACTTTCAATTCATATTAAACAATCGCAATGTTATTTTTTTATGGGGAAAATGCACGTTTTGGGGCCGACGTTCTCTCCCCCTCCCCCCCCCCCCCCGCCTTAGAGATCGAATTTTAAAAAATCAATGTCCAATACATGCATTGCCCTCAGGAATACATATATATCCCAAATTTCAAAGCTCTATGTCAACAGGAAGTGGATGAAAAAGGAGTAACAAGATTTGAGTGCCGCATATATACAAACAAACTTGTAAAAAAAAAAAAAAAAAAAAACATGTATACAATTGAAATGTCTAACTCCCTTCTTTGAAAGTCGGTTAAAAAGAAACAGATTTTCATTTAATTTATTGTTTAAAGTTATATTTTTATACTGAAAGATTTCTACTTTTTATTATAACTTTGCATACAAGGTAGTAAGGACAGTAAAGTTTATTACATTAACGTTATATTTGCAAATTATTATAAAATGAATTATCCAAAAAATAAAATTTTGTAATTATTTTTAATATGTTAAATTATTAAAGTTAAATATTTGCCAAGTTTTATCAGCATAAATAATCTAGCAAATAATGTGACAAAATTTCAATATAGGTTGAATTTTGAGGACACTATTGATCATCGTGTCAATCATAGGGGGTCTAATACCCCCCCCCTTAATTTAGATAAATGAGTTTTTCATACAGAATTATCCGATTTGCTTCAAATTTTGTAAATACGTTCATTGTGATAAGGTGATTCCCTGATTAGTTTTGGGGTTCATTGGTTAAATATAAAGGGGGTACGGATGACTAACCCCCTTTAAATTAGATAAATGGGTCAACACTCAGTGTTCTGTTTTGTTTCTTGTTTTTGGAATGAGAAAAATGTTATAGAATAAGCCGTGTGATGGCTCGCTTTGCTTGTTTGTTAATAAAACGCATTTACAGTCCATTACTTTTAGTTAAGTGTTTTTAGTTAAGAACCAGCAGTGTATGTGTGTATAGTTTAGAACGCAAGAACAGCGCTTCTTTAATTAGTTTTGAGGGTGCATTGGTTAAGTATAAAGAGGGGAACAGGGGCTAATCTAATCCCTCTCTTAATTTAGATAAATGGATTTTTTGTGCAGAATTATCCGATTTGCTTCAAATTTTGAAAATAGGTTCATTGTGATAAGGCGCTTCCCTGATTAGTTTTGGGGGTTTATTGGTTAAGTATAAAGTGGAAGGGCGGGCTTCCCCCATTAATTTAGATAAATGTGTTTTTCATGCAGAATTATCCGATTTGCTGCAAATTTTGTATATAGGTTCATTGTGATACGGCGCTTCCCTGATTAGTTTTGGGGATCATTGGTTAAGTACAAAGGGGAAAACGAGGGGTAATTTCCCCTTAATTTATTGTCGATTTTTTTCCAGGAGTCTTTCTTTGAAATAAGAGTATAATACAATTAGTATGAATAGTCTGGGTGCTCAATGCCATCAGTTTAACTGGGCACTTTTCTTTCTATTAGATATGTTTTATTGGATTATTCCTACTTATTGAATCATCATTTTTATAAGTTTTAACAGCAATATCTTTGAAATATCTCCGTTTCCCAATACATATTAGACAACAATTTAAACGTAACACTTTGAGCAGCTTCGTAAAAATGCAGTATAATACTTAGATCTTATGTTATCTAACAATATTTATTATTATTTTTTTATCAGTATAGTTATTTTCATCTAAAAGATTTCTAAATATGATAAACTGACATTTTGAAATCACTTCTTCAAATCTCTTCGAATGTCCTTCCTCTTTGCAAGGACTTGTTATTGATCCATCCAGATTTTGATGTTTTTTGACTTAAGAAACAATTTGTTTAAGATTTTTATATATTAAAGAGTGAGATAACAAACATTATACGAATATATTTTTGAAAAATAATATATGTTAGTTATATGAACATAATTATTGTTACAGGATAAACTTTAAAATTATTTATTACTTTTCTTTATAGTGTTTCACTCGGTGTACCTTATAGTTAGAAATACAAAAATTTTGAATACACTGGTTTAGAAACTATGATTTAGTATTTTTAACTACATTTTTGATAAAATAATGATCAGGTTTAATAACATGAAATAATTTATGTAATAGTAATACAAAATTAGCCTGAAGTCCATTTTAACGTGTTTTTCGTAAAATAAATAAATGATGACATTGAAATATGATGGGATAACACTGTTAGATAGCTTCCATTACAAAATCCTTCTTATTGCTGCCGTTCGAGGAAAGCAATTCCAAAAAATGTTTGTATATTTTCACCGATCATGACCACGAGACCCCCAAACCACCCTCCGTTCAAATGTTGATTTATATATATATATATATATATATATATATATATATATATATATATATATATATATATATACACTGCTCAAAACAATTCAAGGATATTTGAAGTTTTATATAAAATAAAGATATAAACGAATTTTTTTTTGCCGAAAATAGAGGAAGAGAATCACAAATGCAAATTTTTCTGGTTTTCAAACTGTGGAGTATGCAAATTTTGAGTTCGACGTCAAAAACGTCGCCTCAGCGGCAGCGAATGAAATTTGACTTTCAACTGGATAAAAGAGAATGAAGACAAGGATGGTCGGCATTCAGTGATTGCTTTGTTTCGATGAGTACGATGTCTCAGCGAAGTCATTTGACAGATTCTTAAGCTTGGAGAATTGTTGGTAGGTTAGAAGGGGGCCAAACTCAAGCCGAAGTAGCGCAAGCCATTGGAGTGTCACAAAGTGTCATTTCCAGAATCTGGAACCGTTTTTTGGAGAGTGGATGTGCAGGCCGAAGACCAGGGCAAGGTCGTAGACGGGCAACAACGCCCAATGAAGATCGGTATTTAGCGTTAACAGCTCGGAGACACCGAAACATGAACGCTATTCTTCTCCAACAACACCTTCGCTCGGCTACAGGCACCACGATTTCAACTCAGACTGTCCGAAACCGGCTCCATGCTGTAGGTCTGTATGCTCGCCGACCGATGGTATGTGTTAGATTAACATCAAGGCATCGTCGCGACCGCAGGGAGTGGGCAACCGAGCATGTCAACTGGAGGAGAAATGAATGGAGCAATATTCTGTTTTCTGACGAGTCCCGTTTTTCTGTGCATCCGGATAATAGGCGTATTTTCATCTGGAGGGACCGTGGCAGTAGGAATAATCCTGCGTTCGTGCACGAAAGTGTCAGATTTGGCGGTGGAGGAGTGTTGGTGTATGGTGGCATCTCCATTGACGGGCGCACTGACCTCTACATCATTCGAGATGGCGCTCTGACTGGTCGCCGATATAGGGATGAGATCCTCAGACCTATTGTAGTCCCTTACGCTGCAGCAATCGGAGATAACTTCATTTTAATGGACGATAACTGCAGGCCACATAGTGCAAACCTGGTGGAGGATTTCCTTTTCGAGGAAGGAATCGTTCGAATGGAATGGCCAGCGTGTTCTCCAGACATGAATCCAATCAAGCACGTTTGGGACGCTCTAGTAAGACAAGTTTCTGGCCGCCAACCACCCCCACAAACTCTCCAAGAACTGGAAAGAGCTCTTCTGGAATAGTGGGGCAGAATACCCCAACTCGTCATTAATAGCCTCATTGAGTCCATGCCTCAAAGGTGTTCAACGTTGCTGGCCGCCCGTGGAAACCATACCCCCTACTGAAAATGATTTTCTTTGAAGAAAACACCTTTTCTTATTCTTTTTTTCTCATATGCACAAATTGTGTTTTTTTTCCTTTTGTACACAAATGCGCAATAAAATGCATTTTTTTCTGCCAAACATGTGTAATTTATTCTCATATAACCTACTATGTCTGTCGACCATGTATCAATCAGCTAAAAAGTTTCCCAGATACAAAATCCACCTAAAACTGCAATATCCTTTAATTGTTTTGAGCAGTGTATATATATATATATATATATATATATATATAGAGAGAGAGAGAGAGAGAGAGAGAGAGAGAGAGAGAGAGAGAGAGAGAGAGAGGGCTTGACAAATGCGGTCGCCAGATCGCCACTGGCCACCAAGTTTTTTTCATCTGGCGACCAAGCTATTTATATTTACGTTTTTTTTTCTTTTTTTTGTACAAAAATTGACCTAAGAAATGAGCACAAAATAAAAATTTATAATAGTTATGAGAGCGTCCTTCCAGTTTCACAAATAAATTGTCCAAAAAGCAAAATACGAAAAAAAGCTAAAATTTCAAATATATATATATAGGGCTTGACAAATGCGGTCGCCAGGTCGCCACTGGCCACCAAGTTTTTTTCATCTGGCGACCAAGCTATTTATATTTACGGTTTTTTTCTTTTTTTTTTCTTTTTTTGTACAAAAATTGACCTAAGAAATGAGCACAAAATAAAAATTTATAATAGTTATGAGAGCGTCCTTCCAGTTTCAGAAATAAATTGTCCAAAAAGCAAAATACAAAAAAAAGCTAAAATTTCAAATATATATATATATATAGGGCTAGACAAATGCGGTCGCCAGGTTGCCACTGGCCACCAAGTTTTTTTTTTTTATCTGGCGACCAAGCTATTTATCCTTACCGTTTTTTTTTTCTTTTCTAGGTCAATTTTTTGTACAAAAATTGATCTAAGAAATGAGCACAAAATAAATATTTATAATAGTTATGAGAGAGTCCTTCCAGTTTCAGAAATAAATTGTCAAAAAAACAAAATGCGAAAAAAGCTAAAATTTCAATAAAAATTTTTGGTAAAATTTTAAAATCGAAGTGAACAAAATATACATTATTGGGTTAAAAGATAGAAATTTGATTCCTTTTAGAAATGTCCAAAATCTCCGCAAAACGCAAAAATAAAAAAAAATCGTCAAAAATAAAAAAAAATCTTCAAAAATAAAGAAAATTGTCAAAAAAAAAAAAAAAAAAATGCAGAGCACAAATTTTACTATAATGGGTTAAAAAATTAAAACCTGATTGCTTTTACGAACGTCAAAAATTACCACCGAAAAAAGCTACAAATCGTCTAAGAAATCGCTGAATATTCAAAAATCACAGAGGACAAAATTTAATATACAATGATCTAAAATCCGATTTATTTTACCATTTTTTTTTACATTGAAATTTCAAATGGATATGGTTCTTATTCAAGAAAATTTGTCTGAGTTAATTGAAAAAATATCCTCCTACTGAACCAGATAATACGTTTCTAAAACTGGATGAACAAGCCCGAGCTCTAATAAATTTATATATAGACGATTCCTAAATTCTACACAATAAATAAATTTCGTTCATGAAACAGCAAATTTATCTAGCAAATTGTTTTTAAGAAAATTTTACTCTACTAAAATGGCAGTAAATGGAATTATGGATCAAATATCACATAGATGATAGAATCCGTTCACAAATTATAAATAACGGGTGAGGTTATTAAAGATGATCATGGCGAGGATCTATTTTTAGCTTCAGTAGCGAAGTTTAATCACTGATTTGAAATCAAGACCTGAAATAGATATAATACCAGATCTCATCAAAAATGAATTATGGTGTCCGGGGTAAAAATTTGATTTTCTTTATTTATGAGCATTTGTTACTAATTTTGTTTCCTTAAATGTGTCTTTCTATAAAAAAAATATATATATATATTTTAATTTTGAAATATTCTTATAAAAAATTAACTCTAAATTTTAAACTTATTTAATGATATACATTATTTCTTTTGCCAAAGTCCGTCCCTTTTTTATGCATTTACAGAACGCAGAACAATGAACGCGGTATCGTTCAAAAGGTTTTTGAACTGGCTTTTGACATAGTACACTCACATTTGCTTAAAACTTTTTTTTTTATTTAAAATTATAGTTAATTAAAAAATAAATCAGCATTGTTTTTATAAGAAAACAATGAAATATTTATCTTAAATAAATGTTGTAACAAAAATAAAATACCGTATTGTATCGTGCTCAATAGTGATTATGTATAGATAAAAACAAGCACAAAAAAAGATAAACTGGGACGTATCTGCACGGGCTTATTTTATATTTATGATTACAAGCCAAAATTGAAATTGAAATGTTTAGAAGTAAAAGCTACCATCGATCGATCGATCGAAGCAGTGGTATGTCACGTATAGCCTAAAATGCATGCTTTGTTATATTAAATTAAATTCTATTTTAAATGTTTTTAAATATTTTTTTTTTCTCGCGCGTGCCTTTTGTTACCTTCGATCAGTTTTTACTATAACTTTTATGGAATAAATGAGATGATAGTCTGTCTTGATTAATTTTGTTTACATTTATTTTTAAATTTAATTTTTCTTTAGAAATTTAAACCTGTATTTAAATAAATATTAGATATTGGTAAAAAATATTAAATGGCAGTGCGAATTCCTCGCACGTGTCCACAGGTTTTGGATATAACTCAAAAACCACTTGACCGATTTCATTACTTTTTTCACTATTGTGTGCAGAAAAGGTTTCTTGTTACTTTGTCTTCGGTATTTATAAATATATCACTTACAAAATTTATAATAAATTTAAAGTAATCAAAAAAGAATTTTCGAGAGATATTTACTTCAAGGGCTATATTATCAGAATTTTCACATGAAATTAAGAATCCTGAAGACAATTTAATAAAAACATAACATAAAAACTCTATTCAAAATTTCATACACATATATTGTAACGACGTTTGAATCTATCTTTTTAACCCATTCACGATGAGAATCTTTTACACTTTTTTAATTCTTCAACACCAGTTGACACTAGTTTTTCCATGCTGTACTTTTGAGTTATTTAAATTTTATGTCGAAATTTCAGATTAGATAAAAGTAAGCTGCGCCGCCAGGAGCCATGACGGGCGCCCACCGTTTAGGCGACCACCGAACCCAAGTCCTGAGGGACTTTTATCGCGCCAGCGGTGTAATGAGTTGACGAAATCCAGTGATCCAAGACGATGATTAACATCTAGCACTTTATTTAGGCAGCGTTGATACACAAGTTAAAAAACTGAACAATTTAAAAACATCTAAAACCACTACCATCCTCTGCAAAGCTCAGCGCACCAAAATTTCATACTTTTTTACAAAAAAACATATCTTACACTTTTCTTTTCAACATCGTCCGTCCAACTCTCTCTGCATCTCCCAGCTTTCTCGGTTCACTTCTCTTCATTCGCCGACCACCATCTCTCGCAGTCTCTTTGCCTATCGAAAAAGTTCTTTCGACTCGATTACACGGCGATCCACCTCCGAAGCTAGGAGGAAAAGTCATGGACAAAACTGGACAACTTCAGGCCAGCAACTCACAAGGCAGGCTAGGCCATAATTTCCTTCAGTCGCCACAGACTCCTCCCCCCTCCAAATTTTTGGACATGTCCAAACGGGGTCCTTGATGAAAATTTACATTTGTGACAAGTTCCATTCAACACCAAATGTTTTTTTCTGTAATTCATTTTGTTCAGGATTAACCTGTTACGTTGTCACATACATGCCATCCCTCCCCCCTTTCTAATCCATCACAGCAATGTGCCACCGTAACTAAAATTCTTTAAATTTTAAACTCTTATTACCAAAATTATAATAAATGCAATTTTACACAAATACCAATACAATTAACAGATTTTTTTTCCTTTTATATACGTTTAACAGGATACAAAACAAATAAATATCTGACACTTTCTTTCTACCAAATGAAACAACTTTTCATATGAATTAACACAATTTCAAACATATTCATAAATTTGCAACCAAAATTTTAAATCATAATTTAACATTTCAAAAGCTATTTCTGTATCTTTTCCTCTTATTCTAATACAGACAATATCTAAACATGAAAATATACACTTTTTTTTTCACACAAATAATACCATTTTACTATATAGAATTTATAAACCCAATAAATAATACTCAGTGTATGGGTGCCGGCTCAGAGTGTCTGCATTAAAGTGATCTTTTCCTCTTTTATGCTCAATCCTATAATTGAACTTTGTAATGCCAGGGCCCTTCGTAAAAGTCTCTAATTAGATCCCGCATGAGTTTTAAGCCACACCAAAGGTTGTAATCAGTTTGTATCGCAAATGGCAAATGGCCATCCAAATAGCACCTTAATTTCTTCACTGCATACACAATAGCGGCACACTCCTTTTCAGTGGTACAATATCTCTGCTCTGATTGCTTTAGCTTCCCTCTAATGTATAAAATAGGATTCTCCTCCCCTTGATCGCTAATCTGCGCCAAAACTATATCCAGACTAGTATCCGATGCATCAATTTGCAGCAAAATTTCTCTCAGGAACTCCCTAACTGCATGCACCTTTAACTCGGCAGGCGATCTCTTCCTTCTTTTCTTATGATTTTTCATAATTTTATTTTTCCTTAACTTTACCACTGCATTTTTCTCCATTTTCTTGTCACACATTCCGTAACATTTCTTTACATTAACATAGCTCCCATTTCTACCCGCATCTTCCTTGACCACTCCACAGGGATTCCATTTTCTGTTTTACGAAGATTTTCATCTTTTGATGCGCATTGATTATACGCGTTTCCTATGTTAGGTAAGTTTACCTCAGTATTTCTTTTCGCTGCCACACTTTCCTCACATCTTTCAACCAACAAATCAGGTTCAAGATTTCCATCATTTTGTTCATTAGCATAATTCTCTTTATCAATCTTTCGATCAATTTCATCTTTCGCCTCATTTACCAAATCAGCCACAATAGGGTTTTGATAACCTTCCACAATTTCCTCAGTCATTTCAGCAATCTCACTCTTTATCTCATCATTACTTTCAAATTCATGATCTTCACATAAATCATCTCCATTAGGATTAAAATTCTCCTCTTTCGGAACCTCATCATCTATTTCTGAATTGTCCTTATTTTCCAAAAAAAAAAAGGATTAACCATCTCCCCAGAATTCATTAACATCAGTTTGAGAAAGTCCAACATTGAATTCAAAATTAGTCTCGTTACCAATTTCATCAAACTTTACAGAATTTCTAACTTGCGATACCTTGAATAGTTCTATATCTTCTTCAATGTTTGACTCATCAGTTCCATTAATCTGCTTTAAGCTTAACATTTCCTGCGTTTCGTTTCCCTCTTTCATCATTTTCACTTGTTCACCTTCCTCCTCTTCAAATCTAGATAATTCAAGCTCCTCTCTCTCTTTTGCAACATTATCAGTTTCAACTTTAAAAGATTCACAAAGTTTCTCAGCCAATGACTGATTTTCAACTAAAGTAAAGTCCAAAACTCTCAAATCGTTATTAAGAGTTTCTTCACTCGCACTCTCTTTTTCATTTACCTTAGCAATATTTTCCATGCTACATATTCTTTCGCCATTCACAGGAACACTTTTAAACAAATGAGCAATGTCTAGTAATATTTGTTCAGTTTGATCAGGATCCCCAAACAAATCCACCTCTTTTTCCATCTTATCAACTTTCCTCTTAACCAATAATTTTTCTTCAACCACTCCAACTTCCTTGGATTCTGCTTCAATCTTTTTGGCCAATGTAACCAATGAAACCAATTCTTCACTCTTCTGTTGCTCTTCAGCAACTTTATTCGAATCCACTTTTACCAAATCCAGAATGGCTTCAGTTTCCACTACCTTCGGCAAAAGTTCACAAGCTGCACCAGAACACTCATCTCTCTCCTCCCTCAACTTTTCAGTCAGTTCCAATTTCTCTTCCCGGCCATTCACTAGCTCCTCACTAAGCTGTATCCGCCTCTGCGCTCGTGTCAATACAGCACTCACAATTTCTTTTTTCCTCTCACAATCATTCTTAATCTCTTTTAATAGTGCGGCTGTTTTATTTCCAAGGATATATGTCCCCTGATCCAATTCATTTCGGAGAACCACTGCTTTAGTGGTAACATGGCCCAATTCACAATCAATCTCAATTTCGGCCATAGGCAAACATGACCTCCGCTGGTTCAACAAATGCTGCACCCATACATATTCTCCCGTCATACTCTCAGGTGAAACATATTTTTGACACACCACATCGACCGTTGCTCCAGTGTCTCGTAGAATAGGAATACTAGTCCCATTAATCGTTCTCGAAATCGTATATGGTGCCAATAAGTCCTCATCAACTTCATTTTTTACATGATACACAGCTCCCAAACCATTTCTAGTTTTAAGCCTGGGACAATCAGGTCTGAAGTGCGTTGAATCCCCACATTCGTAACAACGGAACTGTTTCCTTCTCTCAAAATTAGGATCGGGATTCCTTCCATCAAAATTAGGCTCAGGTTTTCTTCTATCAAAATTAAAATCAGGTTTCCTTCTATTAAAATTAAAATCAGGTTTCCTTCTATCAAAATTAGGATTAGGTTTTCTACCTTTAAAGTAATTTTCTTTTCCCCCTACATCCTGTGTAGTTTCATTTCTCTGCCTATTTCCCCTCCAGAATCACGGTTGCCATGATTTCTTTTCATTTCGATCCTTATAACTCATCGAAGCTTTATTTCGAACACACCCTCTTACATCTTCAAACTCTTCAATCTTAGTCACAAAATCAACTGGCGAAATTATAGTTGTCCACTGATCCAAAAAACTCTCCTTAAATTCAGACGGTACCCTCTTTTTTATCTGATCCACAATCATCAAATATTTTAATTGATCATACGTCTCTATCTTCAAACCATTCAACCAACCCTCTAGATAATTTTTTATTTCATAGTAAAAATCATACCAAGTACCATCGGATGATTTTTGAGTTTTCACAAAGTTCTGACGAAACTTTTCTGGACTCAATTTAAAACGCTTCAGCAACAATGTCTTAACATACTGATATTCACCAGCATTTTCTACAGGTTCACGAGCTATCAACTGAGAAATTTCAGATGGCAAAACACCAATTAATTGAGTAACCCACTTTTCGGATGAAATCTTAAGAACCCTTGCTTGTCGTTCAAACAGTTCCAAAAACAAACTGATATCATCCTCTTTCGCATCAAATTTCGGCATCAATTTCTGAATCTCCACTCTCGATTCAAAACCTGTACTAGATTTAACCGAATCGTCAGGGCTCTTACTCTCCCTTAAGGTATCGAATACCTTCGGAGGGCCTTTTTAAAAATTATTTTAAAATATGACTTTTTTTTGCATTGTATATCATGATGTGATTAAAAAAGTAAAATAAAACAGAAAAAGTTATACAATTCAAATTATTTTTTTATATTTTGGGGAAAAAATAAGCAAAAAACAGCGAAAATAATCACTTCCGCAAAACATCATAACTCAATTTTAAATCAAGATATTTTTATTTTGTAAGCATTATTATAATTATTAAACCTTTTTCTGGGGAATGAACTACTCTCATATTTGTGAGTCAAATATTTAAAACTATATAGAAAGTTAATCAGTGATGAAGCAAAAATTACTAAAAATTTATTGCAAATTTGAAACTTTATCAATAATTAAAAAAAAACTAATACACTTACTGTAACGAGTGTAGTTCATTCCCTTTATTGCACTTTTCAAAGCATACAAAAAAAATTTGAATGAGATTCATGCATAATTTTTTCCGTTATGATGTTTTGCGTAAACATAAAATGTTAAAAAATTTATTTTCAGAAAACGCAAAAACAAAATTTAATTCCAAAATCTTACCTTTATTTTGCAAAGCAAACCATAATATGTTACTCAATTTATACACTATATTGTCTATTTTGTTTAAAACAATTGCTGTTTTTCTTTTTCAAATTCTTTTAAAATTTTCTCTGCTTCTTTACTTTTGGGTTTACATAGCATTGAAACACGAGCTGACTTCCGGTGAGCAGAACGATACTTCCGGTTTCAAAATACTGATACTTAGTAATTTAAAAAAGGCAATAACTTGACTTCTAAATAAGATATAAACAAAATTCAAACAGATTTGGAAAGATAAAGAGTCCTGCTATTATATTACACCAAAATCCAAAAATCGCTATTTTGGCCGAAAATCGGCTTTTAAAGGTGTTCGGATACCTTAATTGCAACTCCAATCTCTGTTTTTCCAATTGAAAACTTCTTTCCTCCGACCTTTCCTTTTCTACCCTCTCTCTCTCCTTCTCCTCTGCCTCTTCTCGCCCTATTCTCTCATTTACAACTGACATAAACATTTCCTTTACAAACTCTTCCTCATAATTATCACTTTTCATAATTAAGTTACGCAAATCAATTATTCTCATGTCATCATCAACCACCTCTCCCAATTCCACTGCAAGAACTCTCATGTCCTCCTTTCGGCCTCTTCCAAAATACGCCATCTCAAAGTTCAATTTAAGTACTCTAGTGCGTAGTTCAGACACTTCCTCAGAGCCGCAGACACCCAACCAACTAACTAAATTTAATTTGATACTTTCAACCTATTTATTCAATGGAATGAATTTTACTTACTCAGTAACTAAATGTATTCCCCACAATATCTTTCTATTAAACTTTCAAAACAGTTCAACACATCTATAAATTATTTTTATACACTTACAAGTATATATCATGACATAACTGGAGAACATAAATTTCAAACAGCAATATTACATTACTTCTCTAAAATCTACACCATCAATTTAAAATCAGATAAATTTCCAAAACTCAAAGTTCCAACTTCTAAAAATTAATTTTAAATTCAAGTTTCAAGGTTTAAACCAGACACATTAAATGCAAAATTACAATATCACTTTACTTTCAAAATACTGCATAAATGTTACCAATACCAGACTTTTAAACAAGTTTTCAATTTCTAAAATCACCAACTCTCTATCCTTATTTCAACCTCTATTCTTAGTTTAAGAATTTAAACCAGTTTGGCTTTGACACTATATACATTCCATAATTCAATTCACCAGTTTGGTGTAGCAATATACTGTCTTATACCAAGGCAACACTAGATACCGGGCTTGCTCATTCACTCTCAAAACGTCACAAATGGTGGCTGACCGCGACCAGCGATTGGTCCAAAGCAACGCGCCCATCGTTTTGTGCCAATCGCTGTATGTCTTTTCTCCTAGTCAGCCACCTTTTGTGACGTCATCATAATGAATGAGCAAGCCCGGTATGTAGTGTAGCCCTGCTTATACCCAGTTTAAGAACTTTAACCAGTTTGGTGTTGCAATATACTATCTTATACTCAGTTTAAGAACTTTAACCAGTTTGGTTTACACTATATACATACAATAATTCAATTCACCAGTTTGGTGTAGCGATATATCATCTTATACTCAGTTTAAGAACTTTAACCAGTTTGGTTTACACTATATACATACAATAATTCAATTCACCAGTTTGGTGTTGCAATATACTATCTTATACTCAGTTTAAGAACTTTAACCAGTTTGGTTTACACTATATACATACAATATTTCAATTCACCAGTTTAACACAAAACCCAAATATAAACTACTTAAATATAATCAAATAAAACGACTAAAACCAAAGGCATGCTGCGATGGATAAAAGGGAGAAATGACATACCTCTCATAAAACCCCTTCTGGTTTCACATGCACAAACACTAATCTCCGGTGGAACCTCCATTAAAACTTCTTAGACTGTAATGAGTTGACGAAATCCAGTGATCCAAGACGATGATTAACATCTAGCACTTTATTTAGGCAGCGTTGATACACAAGTTAAAAAACTGAACAATTTAAAAACATCTAAAACCACTACCATCCTCTGTAAGGCTCAGCGCACCAAAATTTCATACTTTTTTACAAAAAAACATATCTCACACTTTTCTTTTCAACATCGTCCGTCCAACTCTCTCTGCATCTCCCAGCTTTCTCGGTTCACTTCTCTTCATTCGCCGACCACCATCTCTCGCAGTCTCTTTGCCTATCGAAAAAGTTCTTTCGACTTGATTACACGGCGATCCACCTCCGAAGCTAGGCGGAAAAGTCATGGACAAAACTGGACAACTCCAGGCCAGCAACTCACAAGGCAGGCTAGGCCATAATTTCCTTCGGTCGTCACAGCGGGTTTGTTTCAGATTAGATAAGGGGAAATTTTCCGTGCTAAACTACTGGTTTCCAAATTTAAATGTTTCGTGCGCCTTAGTTGGCAAGTTTTTTTGCCAACCGTCGTTAATGAGTTAAAAATGACAGATTGTGAAAAAGATCTATTCTGAGATAAATGGACTTGCGGTTTTAGTTACGTGCGGGACAAACAGTGATAGTACAACATAAGAATTGTTACATATGCTGATATAATCATCATAGGAATGCGCGGTTTGCTTTATTCAATTTATTTAACTTTGTAGTGTTTTATTATAAATAATAAAAAGAAAAGAAAGAAAAATTAGAGAAAGAAAAAGAAAAAAGTAAGAAAAAGAAAAAAGAAAAAGAAAAAAAGAAAGAAAAATGCATTTTGTTTTAGAATTTTTACCCCCGGACCCCCTTAACTGATGAGAATAATCGCCGAAAAGAACAAAATTTTGAACGACGTACGAACGAATTTTAACCCTAACTCAAAATATTCGTATCGAATATTGAAAAGCTGAAAAGTTTTGTGTATTTTGCAGTCGACATGCCACAATCGTGGAAATTATTCTTATTAAAAGAATAAGTATAAAAATAATGAAGGAAAACAGCATAAATTAACAAAAATGAATTTTCAAATAAATTATATTATCAAGAAAAATCGTTTTTTTGTTTTATTAGTCAAGACATGATTAGCATTTTTTTTGCGACGAGAATAATAATCCAGAAGAAATAAACAGTCTTATAAATGCCATCTAGACGGAAAATATTTCTTTCTCTTCAGATATTCTGCAATCTGTTAAAAGTCAACAATCTATGCCTATGAAATGAAAAAATAATTTAATCGTAGATTTTATCGTAGATTCTGAAGCAACTCAGCATTTGTTTAATAATAAAAGCTTGTTTGCTCAATTCAGTGAAAATACAGAATCTTTATCTATTACTACTGCTATTGGGGATAATTCAATTTATTTAAAGTATTGCGAATGTTTCTGTAAAAAAGCATCAAATTGTTTAAATTTTAATGTAACACTGCGAAATGTTATGTCCGTCGGGTCTATTCTGAGGCAAAATTTTAAACTTTTCATATTTACTTTCGATCTGCTAATTCTAGTACCCAATTAAAAATACTGTAATTTGTGTTTTTGCTTCTTTTAACAGTTTATGAATATTGAATATTGTTTGTAATAAAAATAATAGTAAAAAAATTAAAACACTGTCTTTTATTAACCTCAAGGAATGGAGCTAACATCAGATGGCTTTGGGGCTACACTAAGACATCATTATTCTTCAATTCCTATTATTAGCTCACACTCTCTATATATTTATATATCTTGTTCAAATTTTCAATTGTTAATAACATATTTTCTATTCATCCTATCAAGTTCAAATAATTTTTTTTTAACTTGTACTGGATGACAATTGATGTTAATACAGTTTTTTCAAATATTAATTCATTAATTAAATTTAATTAATTAATTTTAATTTTATATTTCATTTCTGTTCAAAAGTATAGACTCACTGCATATTTACCCGTAAGGCATGGTGACGTCACGGCGACGTCACTGTGAAGTCACACTGTGACTTTGTGACCGTCGTCGTGACGTCACGTGACGTCGATGTGAAGTCACTGTGACGTAAATGCGAGGTCGTTATGGCCGTTTTCAAGGCTTTCTGTGACCTCACAATGTGACTACTTTGTGAAGTCACCGTGCGACTTCAATGTGAAAAATGTGACGAATCTGCATCGGATAGGGTGACCAGATTTTACCCGAATCCTATACGGATTGTTCGGATCAAAATTTTTTTATGGTTCAAGTTTGTGACGTTTGTGACGACACTGCACCGGGTCGGGTGACCAGATTTTACCCGAATCCAATCCAGAAACTTCGGATCGATCTTTTTGGATTTGTTTGGCTACAGAATAGATTTAGATTAGTTGTCGTGTGACCTGATTTTCGTGAACCCGATCTGACCCGAGTCGGGTATAATGTTTTTACTGTAAGTCTTGTTTGGAATAGAATCTTGCATAAGACCGAGTAACCAGATTTTATCAGAAATTGTGTTACGATACAATTTCTGATGTCGGCTCGGATCTAGAGTCATACACGAATCCTGTTATATACTTCTTGAACATGATTGAATGTCAACTTGAACATGAATGATGGTTGACTGAAACTATATTTTGATTCAACCCGTATTCTTATCCTAACCCAACAACAACAACAACAAAAAATCTGTAAGCCCACAACCCGACCGAACCTGATAAATGATTTCGCATAGATTCGGATAACAAGATTTCACCAAATACGGATAAGATCGACGATAAGGATTGGATCGGCAATCATTTTTATTGATGCAACTCGTATTCAAATTAAAACTTTGCATCTGATTGAGAAACCGGTTAACACGAAACTTTCTGACACATTTATGAACAAACTTTTAAACGCCATGGCACTTGCATGACTGATTATTAAAGCTATTTGGAATGAATAGCGTTTTCCATTTTTAGATAAATGTAATACTTAAGATCAATGTCGGTCATGTTTTACCCGTTTCTGACGCTGCGCGTCGGAAATTTGTTTCAAAACACCGACTTTGATAGTGTTTTCTGAAACATCATCTGCCGTTACCAAAAAATGGATAACGCCATTCGATTATATATAGGGTAGATGTGCCAGTAATGGACACCCTTAAGGAATTTCTTTAACAATTATTTTTTAATTAATAGTTATAATTGTTATATTCAACATTTTTTAATATTATATTACTCTACCAACAATATTTAACCATGCTCATAGTCACATTTCCCAATGTGAATCTAAATTTAAATGTAAATAACAGAAATAAATCAAAACACCCTAAACTCCAGTAATGGACACCTCACAAAAAGTAATAGATAAATGATATTATGATTGCATTTAAAACTAGAATTTAAAGATAGCATATTAATGAAATAAATAAAGCTGAATTTTTATTGGTTATTTTTTTTATAAACCAAAAACATTGAAGGTGTCCCATTACTGGAAGGCGGTCCATTACTGGCACATCTACCCTTTTCTGAATAAGAACACCTGCCAATTTCATGTATTTCCGAATAAAAATGAATTCAGAAATATGCCAGAAATTAGCTATTTTGGATTTGAGAACAACTTTAAAGAAAATATAAGTATACATTTTCAAATAAACATTCTGAAAAATTTATATTAGGAATCAATTTAAATAATAGATATACCTATTGTGCGATATTATTAAATAATAAACATTGTATCAAGCAGTAAAACAGTTTTCGATGTAAATGAAATATAGAACTTAAGATCATAAATGCCAAAAAAAAAATTATATATTTTTTTCTTTACAAATTATTTTATTTATAGTTTTTGATAGAATACTAAATGCAGAACTTAAGTATCAATTTTTACAGTAAAAATATTCGATAACACAGCTGGAAAAGTTACCTTAACTAAACAGTTATTTTATTGTTTCATCAATATTTATTATTTTTGTGCATCTAACATTGACATATCTCGACAAATAAATTATTCAATGCATTAAAATGTCACATTTTTTTTTTTCAAATATACCGGTAAATTATTTCTGGAAACCTACACTAGCAACGAAATTATTAAATTGCAAATCAAATATTAATAGTTTTAAAAATTGCAATGTTTTTAATTATAATGAATAACTATGAAAATTGAACTAAGAAACGCAAAACATTAAATAAATGCCTCCTTTTACATAACACTTTACATTTAGAATACATATTGTTAGTAAATTCTTTAAGCTTTTTTCCAAATAGTCTATTTAAAAAAATTTTAAACATTAAAGATAAAATTTAATACAAGTGATTTTTTAAAAGAAAATTTAAACATCTTAATTTTTAAATAATGCAATATTAAATGTACTAGTACTAAACATGCACTATTAACAAAACTGCGAAGACATTAAAAGTTACCTGCTGATCTATAGGTAAAGGTGTTATTGTTGAATGCTCCTTATCTGCTTCCCTTTCATTGAAAAATTAGACTGTACGTGTACATCCACTACAATAATTTTCAAATTATTCCAGCAGAGAGGTGTGTTCATAGATCTGAGAAATCAAATATCACTCAGGCCTTATGAAAGCACCCGGCTAGACACAGGGAGATGTTAAAATGGATGGTTTACTTTAAAATGGAGATTGTTCACTTTAAAACGTTAATTTACTTACACAGTATAAATCTACAAAGTTAAAAGAACGCAACACACGCTAATCCTATCCTAACTTCGAATGAGAAAAAGTCGTCTGCCTTCAATATGCGCGCGCAGTATTGTTTAAACACAACAAAATAACAGCTAGCAGATGTTTCCAACTTTACCGCAAATGATATAGGAAGAAAATAATTTAAATAAAGACATTTCAAAACCTTTATAATTTATATGGCTGAAAAATGAACTTCTAATGATGCTATAATATTCTTTTTTTATATGAGAGAGTTTTGTATTCTTAGAAATAAGCTGTGAAAATTTACATTTTTATATATTTTTTAATCCATTGCATTTGCTTTAGACGTCAAAAGTAAAGATAAATTTTAAATAATAATTGATTTAATAGGCTTTATAAAGTAATTTCGATATAAATTTAAATTGCAATCAAATTTCCTAAGTACAAATTTTTTATTTTTTACACTCTATCGAAAAGAGCAATATATTTAATAGAGGTGACATCTTACTAAGCACTGGCCAGTTTTGGATAAATTGCTATAGGAATGACATGTTTTTAATTCATTTTTGCTCGGAAATACACGAAATTGGCTCGTGTTTTGTTCAGAAACTATGTTATTGAAAAATCTTTTCCATTTTTTGTTAAAAGCAGAAGATCTTTCAGAAAAGAATGTCAAAGTCGGCGTTTTGATTTGAATATCCGACGTGACAGTGAAAGACAGGAGAAAAACTGGTCGTCACGTGACACGAATTGCTTATAACTTGATAAATAACTAAATTTCTATTTAAGGATTTTTACCTGTGTATTATATAGTATATTTTGTTAAATTTCATGAAAATGGTAATGAAAATTGTAAAAAATTATCTGCCTCATATATGTAGACAGATATTTATTTATTATTTTATTTTGGAAATACTCAATATATTTAAATAGTGTGTGACAATATTTTTATTAATGATTTAGGTACATGACATAATTCAAATCTATATTTTATGAGTTTTATTTTTCCAAATTCACTCTCCGATCACACCGTGAAGTCACAGAGTGTTGGCATTTTGGTCATAGTTTTTACGTGACTTATGTGACTTGCAGTGACGTCATTGCAACGTCACAAAAATTTCTAAAGCTGTCAAAAAGTAATTTTCTTTATGTTATAAGATGTTCTAAAGTTTATTTTAAGTTTTCTTTAGATCTCCAAGACGTTCACATTTTGGTCACAGTGTGACGTTACAAAGTGGTGGCATTTTGGTCACAGATGTGACGTGACGTACGTGACACACATTGACGTCACAATGCCGTCACTGTGACTGTGCATGCTATGCGGGTATAGTCTCACCTTCACACGTAAAAAGATAATGGGTATGTTCACGGACGAAGATCAGGCGGCTCGCGGGCGAAGGAGACTATAAATGTGGAGTGAGTCTATACTTTTGAACAGAAATGAAGTATAAAACTAAAATTAAATAATAAAATTTAATTAATTAATCAATATTTGAAAAAACTGTATTATCGTTAACTGTAACATCGCTATGGCACTTTATTGTGAAGTTTGGTAATTTTTGAAATTCAATATTTGAAAAACGGCATAATCATTAGATTTTAAATTTATATCAAGAAAAATACAATTTTTTTAACTTTCTAACGCAGTTTGTCTAACAATTTTGTGAGAAATACTTTTTGAGCTATTAATTTTTGGTATTTTAACTATTTATTTTTTATTTAAATTTTATTACATTTCAAAAATTTCTCTTATGTAAGATATTTAGCAGGATATAAATTTAGGAATCAATACCGTCAGTGGCGAAGCGTGTAGATCGCTGGAAAAAAAATTCTATTTGACCTAAGTAGGAATTGACTTTAAAAAAAAAAGTTTTACATTACTTGTTTTTAAATACTTGTAAGGACTAAGAAAACGAGAGACCTGTAGCAAAGTTTCTAATGTTTCATCAGTATTATTAAAAAATATATATGTTTCATTTTGCCTTAATTTTTGTATATGTTTCATGCACCCACTAGAGTACTTATGAAAACCCAAACTCTGAAATAAAACTGATGGAACTGATGAAAAATAAACTCACTCCCTAATTTATTAAATGATAATTTAGAGTAAGAAACTAAGAAGAAAATTATCTGAAACACTTAATCTATATTTCTATATGAGTTTCTAGAAGAAAATTGTAAAGTTATGATACCCGTTACTTAAAAAGAAGAAATTAAAACGTAGCTTATAATTTTGACGTTTTGAGTTAATTTATTGTCCAGTAATATTTATACAGCCTGGAAAAATACAAATATTTTACCGAATTTTTAATTTGATCACGGGGAAAGACAGGACAATAACAATATCGATAATGTCCACTGCAAAGATCGCATGTTCTTTATACATAAGATCAATCTTTACATCGATCGTTAGAACACCTCAAACCTTGATCCGTTACTTCTCCTTTATATTCATGTACTTCATATTCTCCTTCATATTCAAACGTATTTATAGTGATTAGACTTACTAAATCCCTTTTTAACGTCAGCTAAATCAGAAGTTTCTTTTTTAACACTTTCCATCATAGTTGAAAAGTGTTTATGAATTCGGTTTGTCTGCCTGTCTGTGCTCTAATTCGTTTAAATATATTCGGATTGTCTTGAAATTGATATATATTATTAAGGTTTACTATGGCATGTTCGGTGTTGAAAATGAAGTGTATAGCACTTATAGATCCTTTACAGAGACACTCAAAAGAATTCAGTTACATTACGGTCTATGGAGAAAAATCGTTTGTGTTTTAGTTTAATAATGTTTCACTATTTCAAACATATTAAAATCTATTATATCGCTAAGAGGCATTACAAGCGGCTTACTATAGAATATTGTGTGTATAGCATTCATCGTTTATTTACAGGGAGACACAAAAGTATTCCGTACTGTCTGTTAACAATAATTGCTGGAAGTGCGTTTTCAGTTGCTGAACACGTTTTTTAGTTTATCTCATTTTTTGTCTATTATTCGTTGTGTATAAATTCTATAGATCATATACAGGGCAGCACAAAAGTTCTCAAGGACATCTCCGTTTATTGACAGAAATTCCAGAAGGGGAATTTTAATCTGTGCTACGCGTCTCCTAACTGAACTAAAATTTAGTTTTCTATGTAGTATATATACAAATCTATATATACAGAGCAACACAAACGAATTTTGATATTTTTCCGAATATTGTTGGTAATTTCTGAAATTGTGTTTTTAAATATGTTATGTTTTTTCCAAATTTCTTACTTAGATATTATCTTTCACCTTATTAAACGGTAAATATTTGTAAAATTATTTTGGAGGTGTTGGAAAGTGTTACATAATCTATGCTTGACGCTTGATTCTTCGTTCTTGTTTAATATTATTCGGAAATATTGGTGTGTCGTAGACAACTGGGTTAATTTCTTTCCATGTGGCATTTGCAATGAAATCTGTGAATGATTCCCCATCACTACCATGCAACATACAACGGAATCAATTCTTCTCTGTATGTGCTGTCCTTGAGAAATTGATTAATCGACATCTTTTTCATCTTTTTTGATTAGGTTTTTATATTTTTGCAACTTCTTCATTTTCAGTTTAGTCTACCGGTATCTAATTTGCTATGTGGGTAATAACTTCTGTGCTTGTGTAATCCTCTGCATCTTTAATTTCCTTCATCTTTCTTTTCATCTTATAGTATCATGATTAGGATTGTCTTTCTGGTGGGTTGTATTAATTTTGCTTCCTTTCTTTGGCATCTTTCCTTTACTGCACTTATTAAGAGATTTATGTTCTTTTACTTTTGATATTTCTTCCCCATTTTCTGTTCTTAATGATTATTCTGTAGCCTATCCGCTCTACACTTGTAATAACTTTTGAACTAGCAACGATTATGTATCGTGTCTTCTAAGCAGCAATATTTTTCATTATTCTCTGCAAAAGCAACATCTCAAAAGAATTTGGAGAAATTTAGGAATCTTCGTTCGCAAGAATTACGTTAGGAGATGCAGAATGTAAGCTGGTTTTTATCTCCATAGCTTTACAGTACAAAAACAAACTATCACTCTTACGATTTTTAATTAAACATCGTAATGATATTTATTAAACGTATTGAATGTCCTCTTTTTAGCTTCATATAAATTCTTTGCGGATGAACTTTCCTATTTTCTTTTGGTTTATAATTACTTACCATTTTCAATGTTAAACAACACACAGTTTTTAGCATCCAGTGTCATTTTTAGCTTGAGGTGTAAAACTAAGTTATAAAATCAGCTAGCTAGCATTTCATATCATTCGATTAAAAGTCTGTAACAAACAATGACGAATGTACTATTAGGCTGAGAAAAATACAAATAACATACCTTGTATATGAAAACAAAAAGGTTATCAAAATTTAACACATTCTGTTTTTATTTGTCGTGGATGCTTCAAGCTATATGAAATAATATTAATTTTACAGATCCAAGCATGGTCTCATATTAGCCCAATACGCTATCTCATATTACATCTGTGTATTGTATTTTGTTTCACATTAACCTGCTGCGATTTATTGTTTCTATCTGAAACTACATTAAACAAATTCAAAATTATAAAGCCTAAAAAGATTCCCCATTTCTTTCTGAATGAAAGCCGGCCGTTTAGAATGATTTACCTTTTATTTAAAACTAAATATACCAACAATCGTTCATTTGACCGGTACCAAATGAAAATATTTCTATTAGAACTAGCTTTTTCTTCATAAAATAAATCAAATAGAAATTGCATAGAAATAACTTAAATAAAATTTTATTTAAAAATATATTGAAAAAATAAAAACAATTCAATACCATAAAAAAATCATTGCTTGAAGATTGAAGTACTATGATTATTATGAATACTTCACTCATCTTTCAATATTATTATTTTGAGTAAAGTCGTTCATACAATTTCTTGAATTCTTTCATTTTTCAAAAGGTAACCATAATAATTGAATAAGTTAGCCATGATCAAAAAATATTTTTCAGTGATGATTAATCGTTGTATGCATGATATATTTTATGCACAGATTGCATATAAATTGAGATATGAAAAAAATATTTAGATTTTAGTGCTGATTTTTTCATACAGAAAAATTAATATTTTATATATATACATATTTTGTAATAAATTTCTAAAAGGCTGCAGTGAAACTGCAAAAAAATGCAGTTGAAAGACCGCAGTGATTTGTCATTAATCATTGCAGTTTTTTTGAAGTCGACATAACTACACATTTACTGCAGTAAGTGTGTAGTTAAAATGCAGTTGGAAATCTGCGGTGATTTGGCACAAATCCCTACAGTTTTTTTGAAGTCGACATAACTACAAATTTACTGCAGTAAGTGTGCAGTTAAAATGCAGTTGGAAAACTGCGGTGATTTGGCACAAATCCCTGCAGTTTTTTTGAAGTCGACATAACTACAAATTTACTGCAGTAAATTTGTAGTTATGTCGACTTCAAAAAAACTGCAGGGATTTGTGCCAAATCACCGCAGTTTTCCAACTGCATTTTTTTTGTAGTTTCACTGCAGTTCATTTTTAGCTGGGAAGTGTTAAATAGTTTTAAATAAAAATTTTGATGTGACATATTTCTACAAAATTGAGTAAAATTCCAAGTATGTTTAGTAAAGTGTTGTACGTCAAATTTTTGAAGTCTGAAAGAAATGTTTTTCTTATCAAAAAAGTAAGGTTATGCAATGTATATATTTTTTGGATTATTCTTTTAAGATTTGAGTGTATTCGCAATGGGTATAAGTGAAATGATATATTGCTTACGAAATAATCACAAAGTGAATTTTATTACTATAGAACTTGGTATCTTTTTTGTGTGCCTCCCATAAGCCTAACTTTTTTTTGGCTGTCTCATATTATCCCCAATTGACCCTATGTTATTTATCAGAACTGAAAACTAACTTAATCTTAGTTATAAAGATCACAGATAAAAGTTTTTCCATTACTTTTGACAAGATTAAATATTTTCTTGGAAAGAATAACGAAATATATATCGTAGTAGTCACTCAAGTTAACAATTTGTACAGAGTCATGTTATGTAATAATAAAGATTCTAAACGTAACGAAAATGTATTAGTGTTTAACGGTGTAAATAAAAACTGCCTAACATTATTGCATAGACATTTTGGTCAAAGAGTTATCATATATGTTAAACGATCAAGCAATTTTCCCGATTACGGATGATATCATAAACGGTTGGATCGTTTTTCACAAAACTTGCCTACTATACGAAATCGAGCACGAGAAAATTATTTCACTCGATTCCGAATTCGACAAAATTCGTCTTGACAGGTTAAAATGAACTCAACGCTGGAAATACTGTTTGCTATAAATCGAAAAATTCTCAAACTATTTTCAAGAAATTTACTACCTATACTAAATCGTACACGAGAAAATGATCTAGCTAGGTTCCCAATTCAGGAAAGATAATTTTGACAGGTTAAACTCAACTCCTCACTGTCAATTCTGCTATAATTCAAAAACGGCTTGAACAATTGTAACAAAACTTGACTCCTATATTAATTCCGGCACGAGAAAACTGTCTAGCGAAGTCTCTAATTCGGGAAATTTCGTTTTATATGGTTAAAACAAACCCATTACTGAAAATGATGGTATTAACTGGAAACAATTCCGATAATGTTTATGGAATATGCTTATTCGAATACGTCGAAATCATCCAACTAAGTTTCTACTTTCGAAAAATTTGTTTTGATATGTTTAAGCAATTTTCTCTTTACTATTAATCTTCCGTAACAGGAATTCTCTCCAATACAACTGGTCTTTGATCATTAATCCGAAAAAGGATGATCTCGTAGCTGACGGTAACGGTTTGTCTTCTATGCTAAATCGAGCGTGAGATAACGGCCTGTCTTTATGCCGAATACGGTAAAATTCAATTTAACTGCCTAAAACAAATATGGCTAAATCAAACTGTGTTTACCAAATATTCTTTTGGTCAGTTTAAATATTTGGTACTTTTATGTTAGCTGGGTGCAAGTGATGAGTCGCCAAATATTGTTGTTTCTTTCTCCATCATTCGTATTACATTAATTTTATTTAAAAACAAACTTTTTACTGATTTCTTTTGAAATACAATCATTTACAATACATATTGCATACATTTAAAATACACCTTCTTCATTCTTTTAAAATGTCAAAAAAAATGTAAAAATAGAAATAATACCACACACCAAAATATTTTACTTCAACATCAACGCATTGTTTTTAACTTAAAAACGTGAAAAATAAATGCTACTTTTGGCGAGAAAAAAATTGCCATTGGCGAGATTTGCGCCTACCTAACACAAAAGTACCAAATATTTTCATAAACATTCTGTAAATATACTAACATTTCTTGATAATGAACTGCACTTATACTTTTGCTATGTTTAAATCCACAACCATATTGTTACAATCATTGCTATGGTTTGATGCGATGGCGATAAACCCCGGCGCAAAATTAGCAACAATTTTAAAAGCAAGAAAATATTTCAATCTAATTTACCACATAGTTTCCGAAATAATAAACATTTCTCCTTACTTCAATACAGTATGAATTATGTAGAAATAAATAATAAAATTTTGTCTTTACTCAAATTCATTATGAATTTTAAAGAAACTTCCGAGCGTGGCTTGCTCTACCAGGTACAAATGCTATTAAACAGCTAGTTAGAAATTTTTTTTCTAATGACAATAAACCTGATAGCTGTCATCATACAAAATGAATGTGCAAAATGCGCTGAAAACAAAATGTCCAAATTTCCATAACCAAAACAAGCAAAATTTAGAGCAAATAAACCATTATATCTTGTTCAGTCTAATGTGGGCCTATTATAACTGCGAATTTGGGTGTTGACTATTACAATCTTACATTTGTAGATAATTTTTCTAGATTTACCATGATTTTTTTTTATTATCTCGCAAAAGTAAATTACTTTCTAAATTTTAGGAATTTATCGGGGCTATTAAGAATAAATTCGGAAGAAATCTAAAAAAAATGAGATGTGATAATGTAAGAAAATGTGTAAATAATGAAATGGAAGATTAGGTATAAAGCACGTACTTGTAGTACTACACTCACCACAATAGCATTGGCTTTCGGAACATAAGAGCAGAAATTTTGTTAAAATGATACATTGAATAAGCTAATCTATCTCACAAATTCTAGGAAAAAATAGTAATAGCAGCCAATTAATTATCTGCAAAACAGACTACCAACAAAAGCAAATAAAATATCTTGAAAATATAGAAATCTCTAAAGATAAAGAACTTTTTTCCGAATCATGAATAGCTCGGAAGAGGTTACTTTTTATATTCATTCGTGGTTATATTATATTTTCGTATCTTAAGAAATATTTTCTTTTTTTAAAGTATAGTAGCTGCTACATACAAACATATGCGTATGGACGATGTAAATACTAAACTGCTTTTTCTTTTTATCGTAGCTAGAAAACAAATATTACATATATCAACCTTAGGTTACATAAAACAAGGAAATGAAGACAAAGTTTATAAGCTGAAAAAGACCATATATGGATTTAAATAAGCTGCAAAATCTTGGAATAAAAAACTTGGAAACATTCGTATAAAGAACGGATTTCAACAACGTATGGCAGAACAATGTTTACTTACGAAAAAGGAAAACACTGAAGAAATATTCATAGGAATTTTTGTTGGTGATACATTACTTGCCAGCCAGGTTGAAGAAAAAGATGACTGAAATTTGTAAAATATTTGAAATAAATTACAAGTACAGAACTTAGGTTCTTTACTATGTATTATCTAGAAATTAATACAAAGAGAACTCAAAAAGGTAAATGTTGATATGAAACAAAGATCGATAACTAAAAAATTATTTGAAAGTCTCTAAATTGAAAATGAAAAAACAACATATCTTTTAAGCTTTATATAAGTGGTTGTAAAGTCTTTTAATTATTTCAGACGTTGACTTTGAAAGTGATGCATGTTCATTTTGTAAAAATAATTAGATAAAGCTAAATCTTATTGCAAGTTAACATAAAATTAAAATTTTTAATCAATTCGCAATAAATATCTTTTAATATCAGTATAACCTTGTTACTAGTAATTCATTTAGTCAACTATATTTCCATTGGGTTGATTTTTAAAGTGAAGCAAGTCCACTTTGAACAGAATTAAGTTTTATGCTGCAAAAAATTAACAAGCATACTCGGAATTTTGTCATGAAGACATTAAAATTCTTCACTACTTAAATTAAGAAATATAATTAGATGCATACAACTTATTACAGAATGTTTTGTCTTATTTTTCACTTTTTCTTAGGAAATAAAATTTAATTTTTGCTTTATGAAAACTTTTCTAAAGAAGAATGAAATATTGAAATAATATACATAAGTAAATGAAATAAAATATTAATTTTTTTATTATTATTTTCTTTTATCTATAATAGAAGAAAGTATTGTAAACGAATTTTTTTCCGACGTCCGGTTTTCGGCGATTTTACACGTTTTAGGGGTCAGAGATTCCAAAAACATGTTTTCACAAAATGTCTGTCTGTCCGTCCGTCCGTCTGTCCTCATTGTATCATCGAAAAGTGTATGAAGTTATGCTGCAAATTGTTTTTGGCTATGGCCAGGAGGTCTCATTTGAATTTGGGTATATTTTGACAAAAGGGGCGCTGTGATCGCGATTTTTGTTCCATTTTCACTATTGTATCATCGAAAAGTGTATGAAGTTTTGCCGATAATTGAACCAATTTTTTTGTGTATGTTTTTAACTATTACCTGCAGGTCCCAGTTGAATTTGGGGATATTTCGCCTGGAGGGGCACTGTGATAGTCATTTAAAGATTTCCAAATGTACAAAAAAATGAGAAATCCTAAAAATTTTTTGCGTTAAGTGTTCGGATTTTATCCAAGGATTCCAGAGCAATTTTTGTTTTGCCTCTATCTTAAAAAAATGTCTGAGATATAGCAGTTTGAAATTATAGGGCGGGTGACATTTTGAAACAATACTGCAGGATTCCTCTATAAACGGGTTAATTTATGAGCTTTAGTGAACATGGTTTCGCCAATTTTTTTGTTATTGCTGCACCGTTTCAACACTTGCATGCTTAACACTATATATTTATATTCGCCAACGTCAAATTCTCGCCAAACTTGCCGACAATTGGCGAAATATCACCAAATTTGGCGACAAAAATAAGTTGCCATGTATGAAGCCAACTTGGCTACGTCTGTCTAATTTGGCGATATTCTCATTGAAATTCAATATTGACGAGAACTTGGAATAACTCTTCTGTAATCGGGTTCCGCGCATTTTAGCTTCGTGTGTTTTCAGTAGAATTAGCTAAAATCTCAAAACCAAGCAATAAGGAGGCTATCTTTTCCTGCCGGAACAGGCGAGAAGGACCTTTCGTAGTTTTGTATAATACATCGGCTGTTCGCATCCAGGTAACTCGACGAGCAGCTGACGTACAACAGAATGACGAAAAATATTGATTTATTTTGACGGTGGGATAGCGAATTTCAATAGAATTAACATGTATGACATAGAAAAAATTTTGGAAATGGTATATCCGAATAGTTATAATTATATTCCACTTAAAGAAAACCAAAGTTTTCTACATGTCATTGCTTTTGAGAGTGAAGAAAGTCCATTAACAAATTCTAAAACCAAGTTTTTTTTCAACTAACACGGATAACCGTTCTTGCATATTAAATTTACATGAAAAAAGAGCACGAAATGTAAAAATAACTATATTATTGTTTCCGAATATTTTTAAACTCATTCAAATGCAAACTACTAAGTATCTAGTAATAACACAAAATGCTCATGTATTGCTGCTGGACAATCAGCTACAGAAATCTAGTGAATGCTAAAACTTTTAAAAGATCACGGACCTAAACAAACTTTGGCTATAAAACTTTATGAAGACAATAAGTCTTGTATAATTTTGTAGCAAAATGGCATACATAGTTCCAGCCCAAAACATATAAATGTCAATTTTCGCTACATAAAGGACTTGCAAAAACATAAAATTATCGTGCTTGACTATTGTAACACAAAGTGCATAATAGCAGATCTGTTTACAAAACTTTTATCTAGAACTCAATTTGTATCTTTAAGTAATGAATATGTTTTAAATCTCAATCATTAGATTTAAGGGGGGATGATGTTAGAATAAAATTTTAATCTGGTTCACATTTTAGATTTATTTAAAATTAGCTGACCCGCTCGGTGTTGTCCGGGCCCTTGATAAACTTAAACTTAAAAGTATGATTTTATGTCTTTAGACCGATTTTTTATGAATTTATATTTTTAAACGAAAATCTTTCCAAACGAAACCTTCTCTAACGAATCTCGTATCGGGGGATCCGCTGATTTCGGCAGCGTCATCGGCCGTGCAACACACGCTCCGAACTCTTAACGAACCTCAAATTTACATTATTAAAACATAGCCACTGAGTAAATCTTCCATTACCAAAAAATCCTAACCTCAGAAAACTCGACTCTTTCAATGTTAATCCTAAGGGAAAATATCAAAAATAATATATATATCACTCTGTTGAAGGTGTGTCTCAAAGCGCATGCATACAAACGAAAAACCCTTTGCAAATTTACTACAGCTTAGAGACGGAAGGAAAAAAATTGTCTATCGGTATTTTTTTGTAATTTTTTTCACATCGGGTTTTTAATATTTTTTTAAGAAATAGTTATTATTTTCCAAACTTTTTGAAACTTTTATGAAATATGTTTCCGAAGCCTGTATAAAAATTTTGTGAAAATTGTTGATATTTAGGGACAAAGGGGCTTTCTTCTCCTTTTTTGTTTCGAACAGAGTCATTTAATATTAAAAACAAAACTTTTCTTATTGTCCAAACACTTTAAAAATCTTATGAGTGGTAAAAATAATGTCTTTGAGCCTGCGTAGAATTTTCGAGTAAAAATATTTATGTTTAGTTGTAAAAAGGCTGTGTTTTCTTCTCACTTTTTTGTCTTGAATCGGGTCATTTAATATTAAAAACAAAATAGTTCTTCTTCTCTTCTTATTCTTTGAAAGTTTTATGATGTTTCAAAAAAAAAAAAGTTATGTTATCTTCTTTTCTGTACTTTTAGGAAAAATAACAGAAGCAAAACTACAAAGTGTGCCAAAAATTTGCAAAATTAGCTTTCGTAAAGGGATTTTTTTCAAAGGGTTAACATTCGTATTTTTTAAAACGTATTGCACGGAAAGCGAAATGAAAGTACTTGCGAGTATTTTTTTCTGTATTTTGATTTCACGAGCTGGTGCAGAATTTAAAAATTTTACAGAATGTAGCGAAAACCCCGTAACGTACGGAAACGATTTTTTAAAGGGTTAATATTCGTATTTTTTAAAAAGGATTGCACCGTGATAACGAAATTATTCCGTATCTCAAAAAGCGAGGCCGGTGCAGTCTTCTAAAAAGGATAAAAAAAAAACACGAATTCGAACTTTCTTTAAAAAAAAATTTCAAAGAGTAAAAATTCGCATTTTTCTTTAAACGAATTGCGCCGCTTTAAAATAAAAAAAAAGTATGACATTTAAGTGTGTATTTTTAGTTTTTACGTATTTCGAACGGATTGGCCGATGTGGGCTTGGGAAAGCGCTCGAAACAAAAGAACGTTTTCGACCTTCGGATCTTCTCGGGTAGCGATCTTCCGAAAACAGCGATGCACACGATTTTGAGAAAAAATGTCTTTTTGATGTGTGTTCGTTTCTGTTTATAATTACTATTTTTTTAATAATCAATAAATGAAAAATCTGAACCTCAGGTGCATTAGGACTAGCCTTGGACTATCCTCATCCAAATTTTCAGAACTTTACGCGCGGTAACTTTTCCTAGCCATCGCAACAGATAGACACACTGACTCTCTTCTTTTATTAGTATAGACTTTTCCTAAAGTATGCTGATGGCATCAGCATAACACGTTTTTTTGTTTCTTTCGCCGGCATTTGTTGCCGAGATGTTGAAATAATATGCATTATATGTTAAATTTGAAGAGTATGATTTCGTTCTACTTCAAAATGTAATGCGGTTGAAATTTATCTTTTTACTTACCCATCATAAGTAGTATAAGGTAAGTCTTGTAATCGTTTTGAAAATCGATTTTTTTCGACGGATTTACACGTTTAAGGCACTGGAGATTACGAAAAACATATATTTAGAAAAAAACAGATTTGCCGTCCGTCTGTCTATGTGTGTGTGTCTGTAAACGCTCTATCTCCCGAACAAATTGAGAAAGAAAATTGATATGTACTTAGTATGTAATAATAGGAAGAAGCTTATTGAATTTCAGTAACCTCGATTATCCGAAACTATTTTTTTCGGAATCTCGAAATATTCGTTCTGATAAAAGGTAGATAAAAATTTTCGAAATTGTTTATTTTAAGGAGTGAATATAAATGACAATAAACAAACATAAATTTTGCATAAAGAATGCAGACGATCGGATAATTAGTTGCCGAGATATTTGTAATTATATTTTCTACACTCATCGATTTTCATGACCCTGTATTTCATTCAAATTTCAATTCAAAGATATATTTTGATTGGAAATGAGACGTTTAATCCGACGCAGTAAACTGTTAGTTAATATAATGATTATAAATGTTGGAGTTATACGGATGTTTCTTTTACGCAATTCAGTAATAGAGCATTTTAAGTTTATGACGTCATCAAGCCACAATTTTATTAGAATTGCAATGTATTTTATAAATAGTTTACACATGTTTTATTTTCATGTTTTATATTATGCATATCCATGATGGGTAAATATTACGGTGGCCCCCAACGACTAGTTTTATATGCGTTTATTTATGATTTTTTATGTGTGTGAATTGTGTTTCAAGGCGATGAATTGACTGTGTGTTGTCAAGAGTGAAGAATTATTTTTTATGACAACATTATTAACATTCTAAAGACTTCATAGCTTAATGAAAGACTAGTACGTTATCGTATGAGAGGAAAATATGAAGTTTGATAATATTTTTCGAACAATTTTAAATAATAAAACTGAGTTGCTTTTGTATAATTTCGTAAAAATACTATTGTTTTCTTCCCACTAACTCAGAAATTAGAAATCAAATCTGAGAACAACTAAATTCTTCTGACAAATGACGTCACTAAAAATGTGACTGAGAAAATTTTGAACCTGCCCTTTAAAAATTTCTTCTTATTTGAAAGTTAGTATTTAAAAAAACCTCATATTTTAAATCTGTTCTAAATATATACGATAAAATTCGATTTCTTTTCCACAAAACAGTTGAAAAAAATCTGATGCAATTTAGATGTAACACATCGGTTCCATCTAGAATATACCATGGATTTATCGAATGAGTAAAAATAAATAATTGATAGGGTTTAATATGGTAAAAAGTCCTGAAATGTTTAGAAGAAATTTTTTGACAAGGACAGAAATAAAGATAAAAATACCTTATTATCTTTATTTTTTCTGTTCTAATGCAGTATTCCTTTTTTAAAATAAAAATATTAAGCGAGTTTTTTTTTTTTTTTTTAAACTGTTAAGATGTATTAAAAAAATTTCATGAGTTTTTTTATTATTATTATTATTATTAAAGATAATACTATGCAATGGCATAAACTATTACAAGTAACACTTCAAATTTCCCAATGAAATGACCTTAAATTATTCTCTTTAAAACTACATTCACGTTATATTTTAAGTCCTATTTAATTATGACAACATATAAATAGTAAATTAGAAATTCCTTACCGCAGAAAACGTATCAAATAATTATAAGTATTAAATGGCACACCAAAATTAATTTTGATTCTTATAATGTACATAATAGGTTTAAAATAAGTTTAATTTTGTATTTAACTACGAACAGTTAAGCATTTGAAATATGAAAAGGGCTTTCAATGTAGCATACTTATCTAATTAAAATCCCTAGTTACACTGAATGTTATTAACAGAAGCACTTTTATAAGATCTAGCAATAACACAATGTCGCAATACGACTCGTTTGTAATTAATTAAAATTCTCAATATGAAATTGATAAAGTGTAATTTTTATTATCTTTCAATTTTTATAGGTATTAGCTGGAATTAGAGTACCTTTATGTAGTCAAAGTTAAAGTATCTTAAAACAGCAACATACGGACAGTAAAATTAGTAGAATTTAACTGGTCGAGATAATGTTATGAAAAAACAGACTTTGCCCGCCTGCCATTATTGTCACGTTAGTGGTTATTACTAGTCCAAGCTATTATTGCCAACGGTGTGGATTCTATAGTTTAGACAAAAACGTCCAAGCTGAGCCTGTACTGTGTGCGTATGTCGCTATTCTCTTATAAGGTAAGAGGGAAGAGGGGGGGCACGGACTGAAGTATTTCCAACCGAAATAAGTTGAGAAGGGTTCATTCATATAGTTTCAATACAAAACAATGTAGCTTAAAATCTATAAAATTGCATCCCACCCCTAAAATAAAACATTGTTACGGTTTTGTTGAATTTTGTAAAGTTATAACCTTAAGATACTTTTGTTAAATAAGAGTACATATTAGCACTGAATTTCATGATGGAATGTAGAAAACAAATCAGCATTTTCTACTGTCTTTCTATGTCTTTCTCTCTCTCTCTCTTTCTCATGGTAAGAAGACATTGAAAAGAAGTTTGGGTTGTAAATGCATATTCTGCATTGAAAAGTCGGTGTCTCTGACATCATTGCAGTTTACATGCCGGCTTTATTTAACATCAAACTCCACTATAAAAGCAACGTTGAAAACTAATCAATGAGTCTTAGATTTTTGTTGTACTGTAAAACACGAGTTTCAAATATTATCAGATAAACTGATCTTATTTTTTACTTTTCTGAGCAATTTTATTTATGTGAAATAATGTTCTCTGCATCTGCACAAGTCTCTACTTAATCAAGATACAGATCACGTCTCAGTGCAGAAGAACATGTTCGGTTATAACTTTCCAAAATTCAACAAAACCTTAACAAGATTTTATTTTTAGGGGCGGGATGCAATTTTATAGATTTTAAGCTACATTGTTTTTTATTGAAACTATATGAATGGACCCTTCTGAACTTATTTCGGTGGGAAATACTTTGGTACGTGCGCCCCCCCCCCTCCCGCCCTTCTTCTGGCAACGGCTTTGAAATTCAACCAGGTGCAGTATCATTATGAAAATGAAAACAATATCATCCTAATTATCAAGTCCCGTGTTTTGTTCGAAGCTAAGTAAATGAATACAACATATGTAATAACATTTTTAAATATATATTTTTGTGTCTAACAAATTCTGCATCTGCAATATTTGCTGTGAATTATAAAATGTTTTGTATATCAATTTTCTCAAGATGTTTTGTGTTTGTATGATTTTCCCCTTTTTTTGTGTGTGTAGTTCGATATGTAATGTGATTTTGTGGGGCCAAATATTTTTATTTTATAATGCAACTTAATGTGTTGCATGCTTAAATTTTGAAACTACCTTACTCCTTCAATATTATTGTTATTTAATTATCAAATATAATATCTATCTGCGAAGTTAAATTTAGTGGTCTACCTGGAATTTTACATCTCAAAGATGCTATCTGACCAAACAAATTGTGTCACTATGCCCCAATTTATTTAAAATTATAATCAAGCGTTTTTGTTTGGTCATGTAGTGAACATATTTGGCATGAGGTACTTGTTTAAGTGTTTCATTTTCACTAATACATTACACAATGTCGAATGCTGGTTTTGTCCTTTAAAAAGATGGCCTGAATAACTTTTACGTGAAAATGTGCGTCATCTGAAGATTTATTTTATTTAACGTTTTTTTCTCTTAGAGTCTCAAACAAATATTCATTCGGTAGAAGTTTAGCAATCTTCTCTCAGTTGATATGCACGCATTTTGATTTTATCTGCAACTAATTGACGCACACGTTCTACTATTTCAGCGGAAGGGATGTTACATATGAATACCGTGAAAGATTTCAACCTATCAATTGCATGTGAAAATAGTACTTTTTTCACCGTAATTGTTAATATAAAAGGAATTTACTTTTGGTTTTCCACCACTACATCTTGTAAACCTGTGTTGCTACATATGATAATTCAAAAGAGTAAGTTCACAATTTATCTTTCACTTTATCTATCAATTTTCCAAAAGAAGTCCGTAATGTTTCTTATGGTATTTTAGAAAAAAGAACAACCTCGTATGTTTCTAGATTATCCGGCACACATCATGGTAACAATGATCATGGTAGCAATATTTTGGATATCTTACTTCTCTATCAAAGAAATCCTGGGGTGTAGGCATGTACTTATTCCTGTAAAAATATTATCAAGCTTAACGCGTTCAGTATTATATATATTTTGTGCAGCAGACAATTCAAAAAACAAAAATATTGTCCATTTTTATTTTTCCTTTGTTGAAAAAATATTAAACACGTCAATTTATGCCCTGAAATCTTTAGTGTTCTTTAGAAGGCTGCGAACATTGTAAATTGATACATCAGCGTTGGTATCAACACTCTCGTCCTCTTCTTTTTTAATACTATTACTACTAGACAAGTAATTTTCTCTTCAGTCACATAGCTCGCCATACAATTTCTTCGCCACTAAAAGCATTTTGAAAACTGAATTCTGGATCATGTAGCTTGTCAAACTTTACATTCACATCATCTTTACACCTATTTGGGGCATGTGTTATGGTGATAAACATCTGCGATTTCGATTCGTTCACTAATTGTCATGAAAATCGCAAAACAAACACACTAGTTCTTTTCCTGTTTAAATTAACAACGTTTAATGACGCTGTTTCATGAAACTATCCACTGAATTTGTAAACAATAATTTAGAAAATATAGAAAATAAAAAATAACACGATTTGACGATGTTATATCCCTAATGGCGTCGGCCAAGTAACTTTGCAAAATTGTCAACACTTGAAGAATCACGAGAGGTAATGCGGCGGTAATACACTGTACAAAAATACAAATGTTTCTTATCTAGCTTGTATCTTTTTACGAGTAACGAAAATTTAATATAACCTCTTCAGAGCTACCCGCGATACTCAGAAAAGCATTTTTGTTTTTAATTTGCAAAGCCTCTTCAACCAAAAATTTTCGAAATTCAGGAAAGCATTTTTGAAACGTTTATTTTGCTGCCCGTATTATTCGGAAAAGACACCGAGTACTTTTTACAGTGTATTAATCAGTGTTCTATACCATGAATATTAATTTTTGAATGCTATCAATTCTCAAATATAATATTCAGCAGCATAACATAATTTATACATAAAAGAATTTAAAAAAAAAGGTTATTTTTAATGTTAATTTATCAGATTTGTTGCACAAGAAAATGGTTACATGCGAATTGAAAGCATTCAAAAAACCGATATTTAGGATTGAGAAAGCTGATTAATGCACTATAAAAACTACTCGGAAAAGTTTCCGAAAATTTAGGGCAGCAAAAGAAACATTGTTTCAGATCTTGAAATCTCAGAAATCTGTAGATTTCTGAGGATAAAGAATGAATCTGAACGATTTTTCGAATCATTGGTAACTTTAAAAAGGTTATATTTTCGTAAAACTTAAGAAAGATAAACGTTCAATTAAGAAACATTTGATTTTTTTTACAGTGTAGGATGCGCAGTAACATGTATTTTATATAAACAAACTCTCAGATACACAGCTCAAAAAACATTATGTAGTCTGAATATTTTGCAAAGAAATAAACCATTGATACCAACACTAATAATTCAAATCGTGAGTGTGTCATCTTCAAATCTTTTTGCATCTGAAAGCTTTCCCCGCTGGCCACAAATTACAGGATAACAATGCTGCTAAAAACTCTTGGTTATTATCAACTGCGAACTGATTCTTTGATCTGAGGATACAAAGGGTGATGTGTCGCTATAATATGTGTCTCAAAAGTCCAAGTTATGTATTTAAATATACGAGAAAAGATTAAAGTTAAAAAAAATTATTGCATTACAATTTTTTTTGTTGTTTGTTTGTCAGTGGAACTTACCCATATATATAGTGTCAACTAATGCAATTTTGCATTAAAAATAATGACTGAATTGAATGAACATTTTACATACACACCCGTAGGTAAAATATACGCCCGAGTTATCGTTGACTGTTGGAATTCCTTTAGTTTTGTTCATTAATGAACAGAGACAAAAGTTCAAACATCCATATTTCGCTATGCGACATTTACATGTTTATGTAGCTATTTAATTTCTGAGAGAGTGTTTTTATATCGAAAATAAAATTGAACATCAATGATAAAATAATTACTAAAAGTATCCATTAAAAATAAATGGATTCTGAAACCAGGTAATATATTACAAATTTGAAAATCTTCAAATTGTGCAATATATTTTTTGATATGTTTACCATGTTAGGCCCAAAACCATTCTCTTATTTATTAAGGAATTATGTCCCTTAAGATTAGTTAAATTTCATGAATTTCAGATGTATATGATGTTATCTACGAGATGCATACCTAAGCGAAAAAAAATATTTTTTCTATTTTGAGTTTTAAAAGATAAAATTAATATAACTAGATAATTTCATTATTTTCTTTTGTACATAAAAATTTCATAATGAGACTGTATAATTGAAAAATATATGAAATGTTTGAGTAGAATCCATCCTAAAATAATTGAAAAGACACACACTTTAATTGTTACAAAATCTTTACATAATTATTTATGTGCACGATTAAGTAAACTACAAAATTAAATGATTGTTTTATTGTTTAGTTGTCTTTCACTCAATCGACATTAATCATAAATTTTGGATATATGCAAAATACAAACGCGTTATAGATTACTTTTTAATGTGACAGCCATTGTAGTTCTTGCAATTATTCTTTAGAAAATTCTTTTCTAAAACTGAAAAAGAAATATCCGCTTGTCCCCGATTTTGAAATTTATTTAAGAAGACGATCTGAAAATTCAAAAGAATTTATTTTTATTTTTCATATTGTAACATTAATCATAAGTGCTCGGAATACATTATCGCATTGAAACGATTTTAAAAATCTTTTAAAGTAGCTGACAAAAGAAAATGTTTAGCGTAAAGAAACATGAGCTATAAAATATTTTACGATTGAGAAATTTATTAATGCGTATTTTATTTGAAAATAATGCCAAATGTATTAAATATCGTAGAGAATAAAAAAATGGTTACATCTACTTCTACTATATATATAAAACACAAACGGAAATTCCGTTCCGTTCCTTTATAACTCGAGTTCCGCTGAAGGGATTTTGATGGAACTTGCACTGTTTGATAGATAAATTTTCAGGGGAGGTTTTAGTATATAGCATATTGTACTACGTACATTAGTTATAGAATTATGATAGAAAGTTCTGTTATTTTGGCCGAAAAGGTTGCCATTGCTAATTTTTGGCGACCATTATTGTTGCAGAAAGAATTGAAAAGGCTATACATCTCGAAAAATAAAAGAAAAAACTGTGGTAATTTTATTAAAAAAATAAAAAAAATAAAAAGAGAAAGAGAAAGAAAGAAAAAAAAAGGAAGGAAAACAGTTTTGATGAGAGATAATATTATAAAACAAAAATATTTAATTTAAACATGATTGGGAATATTCGTAATGCTTAAAAAATTATTCAATGGGCAAGATTGCTATTGAAAAAATATTTGGCGATTTATCTTTTGTTTTTGGCGAATTATCTTTTGTTTTTGGCGATTTTGATTTTACTTTTGACCCCAAATAATTTTATTCTAAGCCAAAGGGTGTTTTTTTGCGTATACATTTGAATAGGTAGGTGAAAACACAAACACACACATATATACACATATACATATATATACATACATATATATACACTTATATGTATGAAGATATATATACATATGTATATACATATACATTTATATATATATGTACATATATCACTGGCGCCCGGCTAACCAAAAAGTACCTTTTTCTCATTCAAATGTAAACTAAATTAATAGCAATATACTTCTATTTACTACCTTATATGTGAAATTTCGTTCCGGCTGCTTATAACTCGAGTTCTGCTGAATGGATTTTCGTAGAACTTAAACTGTAAGATACATAATTTTTTAGTGAAGGTTTTATTGTATAACATATCGTTCTACGTAGCTTAGTTATAGAATTATTATGGGAAGTTCTATAATCAGATCAATCCGATTATGAAAGATTAGCCTTTTTAAAAGATTCTGTCGAATGGATTTCGATGAAACCTACACCATTAGTTAGATAATTTTGTAGGGAAAGTTTTATCATATAACATATCATTCTACGTTGCTTAGTTCTAGAATTATAGAGGGGGAAATTCGAAAATCGGGTGACCTTTTTTTTATCAAATATTAGCCTTTTTAATATTTGATTCCGATTATGAAAGATTAGTTTTCTGAAAAAGTTCTACTGGACGGATTTTGATGATAATTGTATTGTTAGTTAGATCCCATATAGCACCAAAGCTCCTGAATACCTCCCCAGAAGCTCCAATTCATCCCAAATTCCTCCTGAAACTGCAATGACGCTATCAGGCGTTCCTGGGGAAGATACTTTAATCACTTCCCCAGGACTGACTTCCCAGATTCTTCCCAGGGAGCAAGCTCCTCGGGATGATATTCATAGGGAAGTACCTTGGAAGAGACGGAACTGGTGCCATCTCATGGGTGATTTTGACACTAAAATAACTTATTATAACTTTTTATTAAAAAAATATATATTTGATTTGATGTGGTTCAATTTTTTAGTTAATAAAGTTTATATTATTATTTGATTTATTTTATATCCTAAGCACATCTGGTTAATGTTTAACTTTTAATTATTGTTATAACATTTAATTATCCTTATTTAGATATATTTTTTTAATTTATAAAATGCAATCAAAATGTAGTTAAATAAATTGAATATAGAAAATTAAGTTTAATATTCCACATCATATAGTAATAATTAAAATAAATTAATCTTTAAATATAAATTGAAAATTTATTATTTATTTTATTGCTGATCGTTTAAAAATTAACTTATATATTAATACATTTTATTATTACATTCATTAATTATTTTTTCTGAACTTTCACCAATTACTTATATATTTATATGTTTTTACTATTACTTTTTCATCTAACTAATAATTTTACATTGATTTCACTTATATACGTTATTAGTTTCTATAGAAATAAGTTACTTTTAAATATAAAATTGATTTACTTTCTCCGAATAAATTATTTTCATTTTCAATTATAAAAAATCAGAATTATTTTTTTCGAAACACGAAATTTATCAAAAGTTTAATATATATTTATATATTTGTATATAACCATATTTTATAAATTAAGGATTAGAAATACCTAGTAAAAATTATTTCTTCTGATCCTTTAAAGCCTTATATATTAAATTATTATTATTATTTGTATTAAATAATCAATCATTTCCTATTAATTTGAATTATATATATAAATAATTTTTGGATCAATATTTAATTTTAAAATATAAATTCGATTTATTATTTTTTTTTCGCTGACCATTTTAAATTATCATATATATATATATTTCTTTTATTATTCCTAATAAATGAGTTTTTTTTTTTCTTTTTCTTTTTCGTAACTGTAAGAAATCAAAAGGAATCAAAAATTTGTTACAAATAAGGATTTTATCAACAATTTAATATATATTTACATATTTGTATATATTCAGAATTTGCTAGTTAATAGATTAGAGATAAGCATTTTTTAATTGAACAATCTATTTAAAAAAATCTTATTTCGATTGTAAAAGTTAATTTTCATGTAAGTTTCGAGCATATTTACTTTTATTATTATTCTTCTATTAATTATTTTTTCTGATCTTTTTAAAAATGACATATATATTTATGTATTTTATTATTACATTTTCAACTAATTAATAATTTTATATTTATCGTCATTATCAAATCAATAATTTACTTTTAAGTCTAAATTATAACACCAACTTAAAGAGATTACATGATCTATTGAAATGGCACATTTGGTTTCAAAAAATACAAACATACACCCCCCCCCCCCCTGAATAAGTCCCATAATGCAAATATGTTTAGTCAGGTAAGAGGTAAGGATAGAATTTTAACTACAATAAGAACATGAATAGTACTAAGCCGCCCCCAATTCCTTTTGTTGGATGAAGAATGGATATGTATGCTTACTGGAATGCATGCAATACTTGCAAAGAAAAGTAGTTGAAAGCATGGAACTTAGTTCCACGGTTGAAAGGAGAGAAACGTTCTTCTTCCGAGAATAAGGAGTAAGCTATTTCAAATTTAGCTTTGAGATAACCAAAATAAACAATTGTCGGTACAATAGAAAAATAATCTTTAAAGCAGTCGACCAATGATTCTATAAAAGACAAAAGTATTGCTTTTAAAGGATTTCCTTGTTTTGAATTTTTACACAATTCTTCGTTGACAACCATAACAAAGAACTCATATTTTATGTCAAAGTATCCGTACATTTAGGCTTTTTAATCTCCTGAAATATTAGTTTTGTTAGCTAAAATGAAATTATATTTCAATGAAAAATAGTGCATAATGAAATTTCTATGTATTGAATGTTTTCACAGGATTTCAAAAGATCGCTAAATGGAGATTTAATTGTAAATTAGTTTTATTTATTACAATAAGAAAAACAAAATATTTTTGTTACAGACACAAATTTTATTAACAGTACTTTTTTCCATATTTAACTAGTTACAGATATAGAGTAGAAATGCCCATATTTTAAAAATTAACAGCTAAAGAAATATTATTGTCATTTTAAACAACAGTTTCATGTAGGTAATTGAAAATTAAACGATGCATTTATGTATCTTAGGGTGTTTCTCAAATGATCTGCTCAACAACGCGAAACTTTGACACATCTTTTGACTTATTTTTAAACGCAAAGACAAAATTGGCTGGCCTGACTATTGAATTGATTTGAGATCGAAATGAATTTACCATTTTTTGATAAATAAATTACTTATCGGATTATAAGCGATTCATGTTACATGACGACACGTTTTTCTCCTTTCTCGTGCCGACGGCGTCGGAAATTCAGCTCAAAACACCGACTTTGACAGTATTTTCTGAAAGATCTTCTGTCTTTACCAAAAAAAATGGAAAACATATTTTGATTACAAAGTTTATAAATAAGAACACCTGCCAATTTTATGCGTTTCCGAACAAAAATGAACTAAAAAATATGTCATAAAGTAGCCAATTTGGATTTGAGAACAGCCTAGCATGCATAAACTCAGAAAAGCTTTTATATATATATCGTTCAACAACTTGTAATATGGTAATATCAATATTAGAAATCGAATTCAGTTTTGCTTATTCTAAATTTAAAATTATAATATTTCTAATTTAAAAAAAAGTGCATTTTGAATTTTTTTTTCAACTTTTGGTTCATGAAAACGTCAATTTTTCTCTTACTTTGTTTAATTGTGATTATTTATAATTTATAATTTAATTTTAAATATTTTTCATTAATTGGCCCCCTTATCATAGACCCCTGACCCTGATATATGTGGCTCCTAACTAAAATGATAAAACGCATTGTTGTTACAAATGATAAAACACCCCTCCCCTTTTCTCTTTTATTGTGATGTCGCGTGGGGAATTTGGTTCAAAACGACGACTTTCACAGTATTTTCTAAAAGATCTGCGCTTATGAAAAAAATAAAATAAAAAAGGGAAAACGTTTTTTAGTATTACATAGTTTTTAAATAAGACCATCTGCTAATTTAATGCATTTCCGAACAAAAACGAGTTAAAAATGTGTCAGAAAGCAGCTCTTTTGGGTTTGAGAACAGCCTTAAATAATTGATACGCTTTTTTTTTTTAAGTTATCAATTTAAAATTGTATTGAATATATATCAAAGGGTATGCATCTTTATTTGCAATAAAGGTTACAGAATTCCTGCTATACGAAGCGTAAAAATATGCATGTTTTCTATTTACTGACTTTCATAAGAGGAGAAAGAAATACATGAATACCTCATAAACGATTCGGGTACAATGGCCGTGTAGCGTAATCACTAGAGCGTGTTTCTCGTATGCGTACGTACCCAGGTTCAAATCCAGTCGGCGGTAAGAAAGTTTGTTCCGTAAAATCTGTACCATAACTTTCATGTGATTCTGTGTGCGTGATTAATAAAAGTAATGTCTGTTATATGTGTTATGTAAATTTTTTAAAGATAATGTTCGTATTTATTATTTAAAAAAAAAAATACTTTTTACATTACGTCGAATAATAATAACTTCGGATGTTTTTTATGCACATTAAGTGAACCTGAAGTCTCCCAAATTCCTCCGGTATTACTTCCTGAAATCTTCCTTAGAACAACCTGAGGAGGAACCTGAAGGAGGTCCTGGGGAGCTCCCGGGGTGCTATGATGCGGACATTTTCGGTTCCTGAGGACCTCCTGGTGACAAATTTCTGCATCCTCAGGGATGCCTGGAGGATGAATGCCAATCTTCCTGGGGATGTCCTAGGGAAGCCCATCTGCTATATGGGATGCTATTTCAGGAATGGTTTTAGTGTACTACATATTGTTCTACGTTCCATAGTCAAACAGTTATGTGTAAAGGTTATATAGTCAGATGAACCCGATTCCGGAAGATTAGACTTTTTGAAAGTTTTTCCTGGGTGTATTTTTTGTGACTTGCATTGTTAAGTAGATAATTTTTAAGGCTGGTTTTAGTACATTTCATATTGTTCTATGTTAGTTTTAGAATTATGTGGAAAAGTTCTATAATCAGATGAACCCGATTATCAAAGATTAGCCTTTATAAAAACTTCTACTGGATGACTTTTGTTAGTTAATTTGTTTGCATTGTTAGTTCGATAATTTTTAGTTATTGTATTAATATATTGTATATAGTTTTAACGTTCTTTAGCAAACCCTCACTGTAAATTACCAAATAAAATAGTTGGTCCTTAACAGCTAAAATTTTGACTGCACTTTAGAAAATATAATAGCGCAATGGCGTCATTTTTCAGTAATGTGGAAGGACATTCCAGGAAAATATACTGATTGCTTTCAACTACAAGGTCAAATTTTATTTCGTTTGATTTAAGGTTCATTTGTAGAAACCGACCAGCGCAGCTTGCTAGTATAGTATAAAAAATAAATTTCCACAAATTTATAATAATAGACAAGATTTGTTGTTAGGAATAAAAATGGGGAACAAAGATTTTGTTCATTTTTAACATCTTAAATTGAAAAATAGTGGTTTTCATTTTTAAAAATTGAAGCATTAAATGATGCAAAATTTGTTAATAAAAGCCTTATAAGGATATGATTATTTTGCTTTTTTTGTAAAAACAACAACAACAAAAAATAATAATAAATCTGATGCGTTCCACTTTGTTTTGAGTACAGTTTTATTATCGCCTCTCCTAACCAAAATTACTCCTCCTCAATTTTTTAATGCATTTTAAAATTAAATTGTCAAAAAACCGAAACACTGAGAGATGGCATATAAAAACTTATCAAGAACTTTAAAATTTCATCATATTATAATCTTTAAAATATCATGATTTTAATAAGATTTAAAAATATGAAGGAGTTTCACTGTTTCAGACTACAATTAGCGACGTGCAAGAGTATCGTATACAATGTAAAACCATAATCAGGAACAACAGTTTTTCTGCTTTACAAAATTTCCATTTAAGATGACGATCGGAAACTATAGTAGAATCTATTTATGTGTTTTATATTCTAGTGCAGTTATCACTTCAAGTGATGTACATTTATAGTGATGATTCTTGTTCATAGTTATGCAAGTTATCATCAGTATTTCCATGTTGATAAGATGGACAACCCAATCTCTCAGATGTAATGACTACAAAGAGGCTGCCTTCAATTATAAGAAGTGTGGAATTCAAGCCCCCGCCCCACTACATTCTAGAAAAAAAAATCCTAGTAAGACGGTTCTATAGTGTAGATTTTTACGGACACGTTTCAGGGTGACTTAAAATCGGAGTATTGAATCATCAGCAACGCAAATGACAAAAGATAAATTTTCAGAAATCAAGAAGAGTTGATATATTAATATAACAAATAATTACGTTTTTAGGTTCAGATTTAGATTGAGATTGAGCATGTGTTGTTCAGCTTTGCGTATCTATGCGATTAGGTTAGCGATTTCTTTCGTGAATTATAGAAGGAGATTGTAAAGCGGCCAAATGTATCGTCGGCATAGAAGAGTGTTAATTGGTGATCATCACACTAGAAAAATAAATTGGATAATTATGCACAGAATTTTGCAACTTCAGCATCATTAACACAAACCAACAAAAAGCCGATGTAGTATAGTGGGCAAAAATCTAAGCGTCTAGCATCAGATCAACTGGTGTTACAATACAACTTTTAAAGCCACTTTGATAGACTGTCAGGTGGCAATGGAGTAGCTAACAGAAGTCTACCTCATCACAGTAAAGATCTTTTATCTGGCTTGCATTGCCGCTTTAATGTCCAAGTTTAGAAACTTCAAAAATAAAACTTCGCTGATGTTCCAGTGAGAGGATCAATGGAACATCAGCGAAGTGATGTCTCGTTCATATTTCAGCAGTTTTCTGTTGTTTTGTTACAATGTTCTGTTGTTTTTGTTACAATGGTGATTGCAAATAACTTGTCTTCTACTCTGACGATACCCTTTTGGATTGCATAGAATATCAAATGATTTATTAATGCCACTCACACACGATATTATTTTTTTAACTACCGGGATATTCACCATCGAAAACGTCTGACGTATAAGCCTCGAAGAATAGCTATTTGTTGAAATGATAAAATAATATCTTTGAGTTTAAGATTGCCGCCAATTTTCTTTTGCGATACCTGATGATATTTTGCATACAATGCGCGCAAGGCATTTCAAAATCACAAGACGTAAACCGATTTCTAGAAACTTACGAGCAATAAGGAAAGTGTTATAGAAACATCTGTTAATCTTTTGTCATATTTTGCTGATCGGAGTTACAGGCTTAGAAATCTTATCAAGTTATCAAGTAAATATGCTGGCTAGACTAATAAATTTCCAATTTCCATAACTTCCTTCTCTTTCCAGTATCTATATACGGTGGAGAGTGTGACTATACAGTAGCTGTACTGTGTAACATATGCAAAGACCCAACAAAATTGAGTGATATAACAGAAGACATTTCAGCATTAAGAAAGTTTTAACCTACAAATAAATATGTTTAAGTATATCCAAAACGTTAGTTTATACGTAGATTAAAATTTTTATAGGAATATGAATGTTAGAGACACTTATTGTTATCGAAATATATAAAAGGTTTCATAAAATGTGCAGTTAAATTAGAAATTGTTTTTGGGAGATACTAAATTGGAGCAATAAATTCGAATGAGCAATATAACGAGGGTCCGATATAAAAAGAGGATACTATATTTTTATTTGTAAAAGCATGCAGTTTCATAAAGATAGAGTTAAGTAGGGGAAAATCCGAAATTGTTGCATAATAAATCTTTTTTGCACAAAAACTAATGTTTCTTTAATAAGAAGAAAGAAAACAAGTCATATATACCCTCAAGATAATAAAAATCATAGATGGTTAAAAATATGCCTGACTGTATCCCATTTTAACCTTTTATGTATATTAATTTCGAATATTTTATGTAAAATATTAAAGCATATATATATAAACTTTTATACTTCGTAAACCATATTGTTTAATGATTTCTGGAACTCAGTAAAATGTCAACTTGTTTTCAAATATTTGTTATGTGTAAAAGGTTTTATAAATTTATAAATTCCTTATGGAAGGTGCGTGACAATCAGAAAAAAAATTATAAAAGTTGAAAGAAAACCTGTTTTATTCGAGCTCCCATTTTTCATGTTAAAATTTCATAAAACAGAAAACTATATTCCAAATCGAATACGTATATATGGCCTTTATGTAGGAAGGTTTTTAATTTATAATAAATAAATGAATATATATGTATAATATATATATATATATATATATGACACATATTTAACAATACATAAGAATAAATATTAAATTTCATACGTTCTAAATGTTCAGGATAAAAGAAACAATAGTATTTTAAAAATATTCTTAGAACAAATTTTGTTCTATGTAAGCAAATAATAACAAATCAACAAAATAAGAATTCAACAAAAATAAAAGAATAATTTAACTTACAGATGTCACTTCTGGGATAATTTTATAAACATGTCATTATATTATTTAGCTATCACTTCTCTTTATGAGTGATAGATTGACAACTAATCGGTAGTGTTCTCCAATATCACTGGGAAGTCTCCAAAATGCTTTTTACACAGGTAGTCAAAGATCCTGTCGCACTTTTTGACACATTTTTGTTACGATTGGCACAGTATTGATGATTGCTATTACTGTCGACTTGAAACGTTCGTTCCATCATACTCCAGTGATGACATATCAGTCCGAAACCCACGAAAATTACCGTATAATCAGTTCGATGTAGGCGCAGTCGAGATTATGGAAATACAGTCATGACATTCGGTGAGGTTATTATTCCGATTTAATCACTATGAAGGCAATTCTCGGAGTACGAATCATATTTGAACATCATATTATAATGCAATCGGGAAGCTGAGTAGAGGCAGTTCATTCCAATAGAAATTTCCCAAAACATTAAGGAAACTTAATAGATGAGCAAGAACTTTATTATGAGAACAGAGATGAAAACAACTCCACCGACTTTCGCTTCATTAAAAACTTGAACACATTAAGTATTGAAGAATTAGCAGAAATTGAAGAACATACTACCGACGAAATAGTGTAGACTTCCCCAGCGACGGCTTATAGATAACAACAAATAATTCGTGTAAAATCTGTCTCCGAAGCCAGTGTAACCGTATAAATATTTCCAAAATATTGCCCAAAGTAATTAACGAAGAAAAAAGCTGGCCCACTCACATCAATGTTCGGAGGAAGCCAGGGAGATAGACAAGGCGGGGCCTGCTCGTTAATGGATGAAAAATGAGGCCACGAGGGTGTGTCTCTGACGTATGACCAAAAATCTTTATCAGAAGCGGCAATTTAAAAAGGTAAAAAAGCTTTTGGGCGCGAAAACGCCAGGAATCCTGGGATGCCGAATGATAATTAAATAGAAATAAAAATGGTATTACAAAAATGTTCCAAAGATTAAAATTCAATGCCTCAAAAGAAGAAATTAGGCAGGTGCGTTTTAGAGGCAGTGTTGCAATTTAAGGGAATAAGGGTTTAATAAATACGTGTAGCTTTTAACAGATTAATATTTTTAGAATGATAAATAAAAGAATATTTTTATTAAGTTATGGAATAAAATATAAAATAGATTTAAGAGATATTTTAAAAATAGGGGGAAAAATTAGAATTGTAAGAATTTGGAATAATTTAACTAAGGAAAAATGGCGAAAACTTTTTATTATTACATATCCCCCCACCCAAAAAGACGAATGAACCGGTAGGTCTGCTGACCTGCAAGTTCATTGAAAGGAAATGTTACACGGACTTGGATTACAATTTGTCAACTGAAGAAAGTCAAAATAAGTACATTTCCAAAAATTATTCATTAATGCCAAATAATATTAAATTTAATAACTATAACGCGAATTGGTGGAGTTGTTAATAAAAATACAATTACAAGATATTAATCTTGTTAACAATGACATAAAAAGCTTTAGAAATATTAAACAAATAAGAAAACCATTGCAAAATTTAAAATAATACACAAGATACTTCAAGAATATCATCTTACAAAAATTGTTGCAAAATGCTTGTAGAATTGTTTCCTAATTTGTTGTTCAGTTCTCCTCTGAGTGATAGTCCATCCAAAAAAGTTATTTGCATACCTCACAAACTGAACAATTGACAAATTGAAGAAGAAAAAATCCTTCAAACTTTAGATCTTACTGATCTTCATTATGATCTTCATCTCTAAGTCTATTTTCAGAAATTAAAGTTTATCTGAATGCTTTATATTTACTAGCAACAACTCGAAAATAGTACTAAGACTAACATTAACAACAATAAAACCTAATAAATAAAATAATACAATAATAATAATAATATCAACAATAAAAATTTAATATAATAATACTTAACAATAACAATAATCATAAGTTAATTTCAAATATTAAACTTATGTCTGTCTGAAAAACTCGTTCCTGAATGGAATGCTCGGAAAAACTTAACAGAAATGAGTTTTTTGTCATGATATAGTTTGGTATAGTTTGTCTGACAAATGGTAATTACTCTAAAAAGGCAAGTAGATAATGTAAGCAGTATAAGAGCTTTTTACTCCACATCAAAATTACTATTACCATTATTACCTTTATAACTTCCATTACCTTTACTACTATATTACTTGTTTACCTCTAAATGTAAATTATATATCTCAACATATTTAAACTCAAGTAATATTAAATCTCAATTATCATCAGTATCAATTAATTCATCTTGTTTATCATAGTGATCACTAGTGTTCTTCATTATATTCTCTCTCAACATCAATTATAATAGTATAACTAATAATAATATTCAACAATAAGTTCAGCAATAACAAGCCTTATAATTCAAAATATCACACACTTTCTTTAATTACTTTCTTAAGTATATAATTGATATCTCATCCATATAGTAGTGAATGAGGCATGAGCCTATACTCAAATAAAATACATATTATAAAATAAGGAATAAATAAGAAAAATTCGTGAAAACAATCATTATTGTGTAGATGATGGTTATGTAACTATCTTGCTTTCAGTCAAACAAGAAAACATAAGTTGTGAAATGAAAAAATGGGACCTTGTAACATATTAAGAAAGGTTGGACAATTCTCAATTATTATTAAGATATCATATTTGATTATTTAATATATAATTTAATCCAGTTTATTTTATTAATTTAGTTAATACTGTTTAATTTATTATTGTCATCTAATTCAATTCAGTATTAGAAACACCTAACTTAAATCAACTAAATTACGCCAGCATAAAAAGTTAACTCAAGTGGAAACTTCAACAGTGACACTCTCGTGTGCACAATCAAGAACACCACGGTTATACAGAAGAGAATTGATTAGTTAATTATTATTTATTTTAATTCGTTTATTTTTGGACTATATTAAAATTAAGACGAAACTATAGATTTAACATTAGTTTGTTGTTGGTTCTCATGGGATAATTTTAATTGATCAGGAGGATAATAAGGGCGTAATTTTGATACATGTACTATTTCAGTAGATTTATTTTGAATCTGTCTATTAATTTCAAAATTGACATCAGATAACTTATTAAGGATTTGATAAGGACCACTAAAGACTTGTGAAAGTTTTCTGGTATTAGGATATTGGAACTCCTCATAAATTACAAGATCTCCAATCTCAAATTTTGGTTCTAGATAATTTCGATCATAATATTTTTTACTTCCCCAAAAAAATTCATCTGTGCGTTTTTTAGCAAGTTTAAGGGCTTCTTGAACAGGAGGGTAATAATTTTGTTGAAGAGGGGAATCATAGGGTAATTGGCCAAAAAGTAAGTAAGCAGGAGGGAATTTAGTGATAGAATGAGGGGTATTGTTATACTCATTAACTACTTCTGTCAAAATTTTTGCCCAAGGAATTTTGGAGTTAGTAGAAATGACTTTACACTTCAATCTAGTAACTATTGTCTGGTTCGCTCTCTCACATTTGCCATTCGTTTGTGGATGATGTGATGTGGTTAAACGTTGCTTAATATTGTGATTTCGCAGGAATTTTTTTAAATCTGGATGAAGTAAAGGCTGCATTTCTATCACTTAACACTTTTTGATGGGTCTGGACATTAAGAATTTTATTAAAACAGAACAATTGTTGTGGTGTTTGAATATTAAAAACTTGTTTTAGACAAATAGTATAAGTTTCTGTGGTAACACTTTTTGAGGGAAATGCCCAAACATATCTAGTAGCATGGTCGATTATAAGATGTAAATATTTTTTTGTGGAATTGTAGTAATTAAAGCCTCCCACAGTATCAACAGAAATGCATTCGAAAGGTTGATCCGTGGTGGTCATAGCTTGTAATAAGCCAAATTTTTTCTGTATCAGTTTTTTATTCTTTTGACAGACATCACAGTGTTTTACAAAATTAGTTATATCTTGAGTCATATCAGGCCAATAATAATTAGGAGATATTAATTTTAACATTTTTTGAATACCAGGATGACCAAATTTTTCATGAGTAACATCAAGCAATTTCCTTCTTAAAGACATGGGTACTACTATTTTTCTAAAACCTTTCTTTTTTACTATCATAAGTCCATTTTCTTTGAAATAGTTTTTTCCACACACATTATCTTTTTGTTGCATCTCTATGACTTCCCTAACATCCAAAAGAAAGGTAAGTGGTTGAATAAGATATGCAATAGGATTTCTGGATAACATGTCGGCTTCGACATTTGTGGAACCCTTTAAATATACAATATCATACTCGAACATACTTAACTTTAAGGACCATCTGAATAATCTTCCTCTTAAGTGTTTGACATTTCTTAACCAGACAAGAGACGCATGATCTGTGTGAATAGTAAATTTAACACCATGTAAGTAGTGATAAAATTTGCCTAAGGTGTCAATGATGGCAAGACACTCCAGTTCTGTAATAAAATAATTCTTTTCATAACTTCTCAATCCTCTAGAATAGTATGCAATTGGATGTAAGAAATTATCATTATCAGGCTGCTTAAGGACTGCACCTACTGCCACCTGTGAGGCATCAACAAACATATGGAGGGGTAATTTAGGGTCATAAATTTTCAAAACAGGTTTAGCAATTAGGGCATCCTTTAGTTTTTGAAAATAATGTTGACAATCTAAGTTCCATTCCCAAATAGTATCTTTTTTGAGCAATTTATTGAGAGGTTGTCTGATTTCTGCATATTTATTAATAAATTTATGATAGACATTAATAGATCCTAAAAACCTTTGGAGTTCTTTAACATTGGAAGGGGGTTTTAATTTTTTGATAGCTTCTATATTATTGTTAGCAAGAGTTAAAGTACCATGTTTTATCTCATATCCTAAGAAATTAATTGTTTCTTGGACAAAGTTACACTTAGATAATTTAAGTTTAAGATTTTCCATTCTGCATAATTCAAATATTCTGTTGAGATGTTGTAAATGCTCTTCCAAAGTTGAAGAAAAAATAATTATGTCATCAAAATAGTAGCAAGCAAAGTTAATTTTATGTTTTGTAAGAATTCTCCTAATAGTTCTATTGAATATTGATGGTCCTACCTTTACCTCAAAAGGGAGAACATTCCATTCACAAAGTCCACAATTGGTAGTAAAAGCTAATTTTTCAGTGTCTGCTGGATGTATGGGTATGTGCCAGTAGCCTGAGGCTAAATCCAGGGTGGAAAAATACTGGGCACTGCTTAATTTGTCTAAAATGTCGTCAATACGGGGTAAGGGTTCTGCATCTCTTTTCATTATGGAATTAATTTTGCTATAATCTACACATAATCTAGTTTTTTTTACCTTCATCGCGTTTTTCTACTAAAGTGACTGGTGAAGAATATGGGCTATTGCTTTCTTTGATTAATCCAGCAGATAATAATGATTGAATTTGTTCAGAGATTTCTTTTTCTTCCACAGTTGAAGTACGATAAGGCCTCATAGATATAGGTAGGTCAGATTTGAGAAAGATACGCTGTGGCTCAATATTAATCTTCCCCACATCATATTTATTTTTTGAAAAAACATCCAAATAATTCCCCATTATATCCCTTAAAGTTTTGTTTTCTACTGTATTTATTTCCCCTATTATATCATAATCATTAACATTAAATTGCGCGAAGAATTGAGGAGCCATGGTACTTCCATAATCGGGATGCACATATTGAGTCTTATCTTGAACATTAAAATGCAATAATCGTAATTTATTACTGGATATTTCAACATTTTGATTTAAGACAAGATCTCCTTGAGTAACTCGACAATTTGCACAGTCTATGATTAAGTTAAATTGAGAACAATCAGGTAATCCTAATATAGCATATTCCAAATCACTGTCACATAACAAAAATTTAATATAATGTGTAATATTACCTAATTTAACTAATAAATTACATGACTTATTAATTGTAACTTTACCTTTAGCTTGACCCACAATAATAGGTGAAATATTTACAATTTTAGCACTTAAATAACGAATAAATTTAAATGGAAGAATAGATATTGTCGACCCGGAATCTATAACATAATTTAATTTTTTATGATTGGCATACCCAGCAACAATTAATTGTCAGGCATTGGATTGACTTGGTGACTGGCTACCAACAGGAATATTACCTGTCTAACGAACCTGGACGTTGAAGGGTTAAAATTAGTTGCTGCTTGGAAATTTGGATTCCTGTAATCGGGTTGAGGGCGAATCCAATGTCGGGGTGAATTATTTGGTTGAGAAAAAGGACTGGAATTTTGAGACATATTTCTAACATTACTATTATTGTTACTGCTATAATGAGATGGAATGGCAACAAGTTGTTTAACTAATCTATACCAGTCGGTAGTAGATTCAGGAGGATTTACTATTAAATAGTTCTGGTATTCAGGTTTTAAGCCGTCGGTAAATCCCTGTAAAATAATGGTTTCACATAGTTTAAGTTGTCGACCTATCTCTATTTTCTGACGAAAATATCTTTCTAAGTTGTTTAAGTCATGCAATTTCAGCGAGGCGAAATCAGAAAAACGGGGGACTGTTACTTTCAGAAAATTTTCAGTTAAGATTTCAGCAATTTTTCATACTCTTTACATTCTAGACATTCATTAACATAAACCTTTAATGCTTCGCACTTCAAATATTTGGAAATATTGTTGATTTTCCACTCTTTTTTATCTGGAGGGGCTGATCCTTCAAACTGTCTAAGCCAAGACGTAATATTCATTTCACTTTCTGGTTCAAAAATAATAACATTAAGCTCTTTTTCAGCCATTTTTTTTTTGAGTACCTTTACTTTCAGCAATAACTTTAACAAACCCTGATTTTAATAACATGTAAAAAGAAAATAACAATGTATAAAGAATTCTTTAACTTAACAACAACTGTAAAAATATCTCACTCTTAATAATTTAACCAACAAGAACAAATAATATTCATTTCACTTAAATAGTAAATGTCAACTATTACTATAATCTTTCTACTATAAATAGATTTGCTGTATATGAAAATTTTATCACAAAAGAAAAATAGAATGAATAAATAAATAAAACACTTTTTAATAAGTAGCATTATTTCGTAAGAACAAAATTTTTGGCTCTTGATTTGTACTCTCAGAACATAGCATCAAAAAACAAAATGAAATAAACAGATAAATTAACTGCACACAATAATTTTACCTTTTCAATGTTACGCAACTTTAGCGCAAACTTTCTTTTGAGATCATCATTATTATTATTATTATTTTTTTTTTGTACTCTTCAAGTAAGAAACTTCAAAAGCTATTTTTGCGATTATTATGCAATCAGTAATGTAAGCTGTAATTTCAGAGAATCTAATAAATTTTTATGCATTTTTAGAATGGCATAGAATATGTTCCAATACATTTTACTTAATAAATAATGAAAAGAGATTACTCATATATCTTTTTTTCAATAAATAGAAATTATTTCCTATGAATAAATATCACAGAATGAAAAGGACTAAATTAAATGATAAACTAAGAACATAGAATTAAGTTGCTCTTGTAAAATGAAGTAATATAGGAATAATAAAGATCAGAACAGTTCAAAAACTTTCGGTAATATTTGTGAGTATAACCAAATAAAATTAATTTTTAACAATACATAAGAGTAAATATTAAATTTCGTACGTTCTAAATGTTCCGGATAAAAGAAACAATAGTATTTTAAAAATATTCTAAGAACAAATTTTGTTCTATGTAAGCAAATAATAACAAATCAACAAAATAAGAATTCAACAAAAATAAAAGAATAATTTAACTTACAGATGTCACTTCTGGGATAATTTTATAAACATGTCATTATATTATTTAGTTATCACTTCTCTTTATGAGTGATAGATTGACAACTAATCGGTAGTGTTCTCCAATATCACTGAGGAGTCTCCAAAATGCTTTTTACACAGGTCGTCAAAGATCCTGTCGCACTTTTTGACACATTTTTGTTACGATTGGCACAGTATTGATGATTGCTATTACTGTCGACTTGAAACGTTCGTTCCATCATACTCCAGTGATGACATATCAGTCCGAACCCCACGAAAATTACCGTATAATCAGTTCGATGTAGGCGCAGTCGAGATCATGGAAATACAGTCATGACATTCGGCGAGGTTATTATTCCGATTTAATCACTATGAAGGCAATTCTCGGAGTACGAATCATATTTGAACATCATATTATAATGCAATCGGAAAGCTGAGTAGAGGCAGTTCATTCCAATAGAAATTTCCCAAAACATTAAGGAAACTTAATAGATCAGCAAGAACTTTATTATGAGAACAGAGATGAAAACAACTCCACCGACTTTCGCTTCATTAAAAACTTGAACACATTAAGTATTGAAGAATTAGCAGAAATTGAAGAACATACTACCGACGAAATAGTGTAGACTACCCCAGCGACGACTTATAGATAACAACAAATAATTCGTGTAAAATCTGTCTCCGAAGCCAGTGTAACCGTATAAATACTTCCAAAATCTTGCCCAAAGTAAGAAACGCGCAAAAAAAGCTGGCCCACTCACATCAATGTTCGGAGGAAGCCAGGGGGATAGACAAGGCGGGGCCTGCTCGCTAATGGATGAAAAAATGAGGCCACGAGGGTGTGTCTCTGACGTATGATCAAAACTCTTTATCAGAAGCGGCAATTTAAAAAGGTAAAAAAGCTTTTGGGCGCGAAAACTCCAGGAATCCTGGGATGCCGAATAATAATTAAATAGAAATAAAAATGGTATTACAAAAATGTTTCAAAGAATAAAATTCAATGCCTCAAAAGAAGAAATTAGGCAGGTGCGTTTTAGAGGCAGTGTTGCAATTTAAGAGAATAAGGGTTTAATAAATACGTGTAGCTTTTAACAGATTAATATTTTTAGAATGATAAATAAAAGAATATTTTGATTAAGTTATGGAATAAAATATAAAATAGATTTAAGAGATATTTTAAAAAGAGAGGGAAAATTAGAATTGTAAGAATTTGGAATAATTTAACTAAGGAAAAATGGCGAAAATTTTTTATTATTACATATATATATATATGTGTATATATATATATATATATATATATATATATATATATATATATATATATATATATATATATATATATATATACTTGTTTCAGTTGTTCAGTTGGTAGTGCAAGAGAATTACTTGTATGAGGGGAGTAGAGTATTTAAACAGATCCGTGGTATCCCAATGGGGGGGGGGAGTTGCAGTTCAATTTTAGCTGACATCTACTTACATATATATGAGAATAACAATAATTTAAAAAGAGAAATATTGAGTTATAGGTATATTGATGATGTTATAATAGTTGGATTAAATAATGAAAATGTAAACCTAGATTTTAAATATTATCCAAATACTTTAAAACTAGAATTGTCCACCCGGAATATTAAAAATATCAATTATCTGGATGTGAATTTAGAGTTGGAGAATGACAATTTAATAACAAGGGTTTATGACAAGAGAAATGATTTCGATTTTAAAACTTTAAAGATCTTAAATTTTGAATCGAACGTGCATATTTCAGTATTTAGAAATGGGTTTACAAACGGTTTAGTTCGTATTGAAAGATTATGTTCAAGATTTGGCGATGCAGTTGGCGAATTCATAAAGTGGATTAACATGGCATTGATGCAGGGTTACCCTGTGAACTTTGTACGGAGAAACATGATTAATTTTATAGGTAGAAGTAAATATAGAAATGAAATGAATTCATTTTTGAATGCTAAGGGTGGTCTAGATCAGTTGTTTGATGAGTTCAGACAGAGTTGGTTACTGCTGTGTGTAATTTGGTGATATATTTTTTTCCAGTTTTTTCCAGTTGATATATTTTTATTTGTTTTTGGCTATATAGTGTGGTTAGTGTAAATGTATAATTGTGTTTTAGTATATATATAGATATATACATATATATATAGTGTTTCCCAGAAAACTAGTCGAACCAGTTTGAACCTTTCCATTCTAGGACAATAAAATAATAAGCTTTGAAATTTAAGATATATATAAATAGCATCCAAAAATCAATCTGTTAAAGTGCACTCATACACACACATACACACACACACACACACACACACACATATATATATATATATATATATATATATGTACAGTAAAACCTGTGAATTTCGGAATCTCGGTGCCTGTGTATAACGTAATCCAGCCTTAAATGAAAAATGTCCATACCCCCAGAGTAACGAACCGCAATCGCCATACAATTACAATAGACACTATTACTGATAAGAAGAAAATCTGTCTTAAAATTAAAAAAAATCCGTTTTAAGAAGTTTTACTGTTTAACTCTTTATAATTAATGCAGCCTTTAAAGGGACTTTATACAAAACAGTATTTTATTAAACCCTTTTACATTATACCGTACACTAAGAAAAAAATATTCGATGTTATGTAAAAGAAAATTATTTCAATATTATTTTGCGAGATTTTGGTTTGCAGTTTTTTATTAAAATCTTATTTAACTCTTTTTTGCGAAACGCGCATCGAGTTTTATTTTTAAGAGTGTCACTTGCTACGGATGAAATGCCTGTCAGAAACAACAAATGTCTTAAAGCACTTTATTTGTTAGAGATATAAAGAAAATAGAAAAGGCATTAAATCTTTTTCTTTGGAGTTAGTAAAATACAACATTTTTTTCGATATGTCTAAGAAGAATAAAACATATATAACGGACGTCAAGGGTTTTTTAATATTATTATTACTCAGCTGTTTTATTTTATTTTATTTTTTGAAAAGTACATTTTAAAAATTACAAGGTAAAAACAATTAGAAAATGCAATTAAATTAAACACATCGTTATTATAAATTGAGATGAAAATAAAACAGTAATTACATTTTAAAAGATGTTAGTTCAAAATTATGTGAAGAATGCTTGCGATTTCCCAGAAGTGCTTATAATGCATAAAATTATCCATATTTAGTATAGATGTTATGATTGAAACAACATGTTTGTATTGTAGTCTTTTTTATATAATAGAAATTGCATTTTTAACTAGATGCATGACATATATCGAGATGTTATTACTGACTATTACTAGGTTATTAGTTTTATTAGAATACATGCATGTACACTGTAAACAATTAAGGGTTTTAAATGTATACACAGTAAAACGAATGTAGTTACAGCATTAAAGAACAGCATAAACGAAGTAGAAATTAAGTATATAATTATGCAATTAGCTTAGTTAAATCCAACAAAATGTATAATGCGTTTTATGCATCTGCAAATGAAATACTTTATATTCTTTTATAATAAACATATTTCTATACTACTTTCAACTATGAAATTTATTTGGATGAATACAAAACACTAAATAAAGTATTTTATGAAAATTAATTTTATAAAAGTTTTGCATAATTATACCTTTTGTATAAAATAATGAAACAACCTATGGATGTCCTCATAATAAATAAATTTTAAGTGAATAATAAAAGTTTCTTTGAAAAAAAAAATATATAATACTTATAAATGAATGTACTGATTTTTCAGTTAAATAATTTTTGAACAATTTTGAAAACTATATATTGTTTAATTACCAATAAATCTGTATATTCATATTAGTAAAAAAGAAAATAAATAAAAATGAAATAAAATAATAAAAAATAGCACAACAAGTAATAACAAGTTGGAAATTGTACGTCAAACGTGACAAACGAGGTGCGTTCGTACTATAGCTAGTCATATAAATATTCAGATCTTGATGATTTTTAACACTTTCCAACCTAGTTGAAAAGTGTTTATGACGGTTTGTCTGCCGTATGGCCGTCTGCAATCTGCCGTCTAGCCGTCTGCCGTCTGCCGTCTGTCCTTGCTCTAACTCCCGTAAATATGTTCGGATTGCCCTGCAATTTTTATATGTTATTGTCGTTATCTATAGCATATTCCCTATTTCAACTAAAGTGTGTAGCACTTATAGATTTTTTACAAGGACACTCAAAAGAATTCCGTTACATTACGTCTATGGAGAAAAATCGTCTGCTGTTTAATTAAATAATGTTACACTATTTTAAACGCATTGAAATTTATATATATCACTAAGGTGCATTACAAGAGGCTTACTACAGAATAGTGTGTGTATAGCAGTCATCGTTCATTTACAGGGACACACAAAAAAATTCTCTACTATACTGTCTGTTAACAATAATTCCTGAAAGTGCGTTTTAAGTTGCTGAACGCGATTTTAAATTTAACTCACTTTTTGTCTATTACTTGGTGTGTATAAATTCTGTAGATCATATACAGGGCAGCACAAAAGCTCGCGAACAGATTCCCTTTTATTGACAGAAACTCCAGAAGGAGAATTTTAAACTGTGCTGCGCGTTTCCTAACTAAACTAAAATTTAGCATCCTATGTAGTATATGTACAAATCTATAGATCATATACAGGGCTGAATAAAAGTATTCTGATATTTTTATGAATATTGTATATGTTGGAAATTCCTGAAATTACTTTTTGAAATATGTTATGCGTTTTCCAAATTGATATTTACTTAGATGTTATCTTTCAGCTTATTAAAAGGTAATGATTTGTAAAATTATTTTGCAAGCGTTGGAAAGTATTACATAATCTATGCTTGACGCATGATTTTTCGTTCTTGTTAATTCTGTGAAATGAATTATATCGTCTGCAGATTAATTTCTGTAATAAAATAAGTATCTCGATCGCTTGAAGATTAAACTTCGAAAGCTCCTATAACAAGAAAGCACCGATTTAAAAATAAAAAATAAATTTCTTAATAAATGTTTTTATTAATATTTTCTAAAGTTTTGATTCGATTTTTATAAAATTTGAACTGTCTCGGCAAAATTCTGCAAAGATAATATATCTTAAATTTCAAAACATTCGGTTGGGTAGTTTCTGCGTTGTTATATGTGGGCGGACAGACAGTCGGATGGACGGACGGACGGCAGACAGACAGACGGACGGACAGACGGACGGACCAGACGACGACAATAGGTGCTACGTATTTATATTGTTATGAATTTTGTATATATCTGTAAATATTCCATTTGTTTAAATTTATTTTATTTTATTATTGTGAAAATTGCAGTATTATTAATGTATTTCCTATTGAGCATCATGTAACTCAATGCTAAAGGCCTCAGGTGGTTTGCAAGGAAAACAACCTTACAGCATCGGTTTTTATAATGGAGTATATGGAGAAATCGCCAAGGAATGGGTTTATCGCCAAGTTGGCGATGGTTTTGGTGACTTATTTTTGTCGCCAAATGTCGCCAAGTTGGCGACGGATTTGGCGACTTTTTGTGCAAACCCCCCCCCTTATACTTGTACATTGGGATCCTTTCTCGCTTAGGTTCTCTATCGAAAGTTAAAGCACTTTCTGGTAATTTCTAGCATCTGAAGGACCTGGAATAATCTGGAAAGATCTCTGAAGTCTATATAAGGGACCTCCACCAGTTCAGTGAGTTAGTTGTCTGTCAACTGCGATTGAATTCATACGAGAGGCTTTGCATTGAGAACTGGGTTTCTCGGATCGATTTTGTCGTTGATACGTCGTATTGAACGCATTGTTTCTGTGTGAAATTTTGCTGTGCTTTTATTGGATTTGAAGATTACTGAATATCTTGTAATTTTCAGAAGATATTGGTGTTCGTATTGCACTGTTTATAGTGAATAAAGCCTTTTGATTATTCTTATATATTGGCATCAGTCCTTTCGAACCCCGAGCTCACAACATTTGGTGTCAGAAGTGGGATTGAATGCCGATTACAAGAGCAATGGAGGAGCAACTGAACAAATTATTGGAGAAATTAGGAGCTATGGATGAAAAATTGACTGCCAACCTTGGCGAGTTGAAAGAAGAAATGAAGAAAGATATGTCAGCGATGGATGAGAAAATGACTGCGAATCAGGCTGAGATGTCAACCAACCTTGCTGAGTTGAAAGATGAAATGAAGAAGGAAATGACTGAGAATCAGGCTGAAATGAAGGAGATGTCTGAAGAAATGAAAAAGGAAATGACTGAGAATCAGGCTGAAATGAAGGAGATGTCTGAAGAAATGAAAAAGGATATGTCAACTAACCTTGGTGAGTTGAAAGATTTAATAGATAATAAAATAACATCTTTAAATAAGAGAATTGACGGCGTGGAAAACAAAGTTGAAGAAAGATTTCAAGAAATAGAAGAAAAAGTTCAAAATACAGCCAAAACCGTAGAAGAAAACGTAGAAGAAATACAAAGGACAGCCAAAACCGTAGAAGAAAGGATTGAGAATGTAGAAAATGAGTTTGAAAATGTGAAGAAACAAAAGATAACTGCCGAAAACTATCCCGAAGATGTCAAGTATCAAGCTATGCTTCCTCGGGTCTCTATTAAACTCTCGACCTATGACGGAAAATCCTCATGGCCAGTTTTTAAGACACAATTTGGGATCGTAGCGGACGCCAATGGATGGGATTCCCAGACAAAGGCTTGCCAGTTAGCTGCTTCTCTACGAGCTGATGCTGCCGACGTCCTACAGACTTTGCCTGCAAATGAACCGCTAGATTTTGAAACGCTCGTCAGTGTCTTAGAATTGCGCTTTGGCGAGAAATGCATGAAGGAATATAGCAGACTCCAGCTCAAATCTCGACAGCAGAAATCCACTGAATCCCTGCAAGATCTTGCTACGGATGTCGAGAGACTTTCACATCTTGCTTATCCTGACTGTCCGACTGAAATTAGAGAAAGCTTAGATCTACAGCATTTTATCGATGGTGTGCGTGACTCTGAGATCCAGAAACAACTCCGGATTGCAGATCTCAATGACTTAAAAGGGGCTTTAGTTTATGCCCTAAAATTCGAGGCAGCCCAGCAAGCTATAAGGAAAGATCGGCACTTTGTGCGAGTAGCCAACATGCCTGAGACGTCGGATACAGCTGTGGAGCGTTTACAGCAGCAGATGAAGGACGTGATGAGACATATAAACTCCTTGATGGACAACAAACCTGGAAGAAAGATCAAGTGCTGGAAATGCGGTGGAGAAGGCCATATTCAAAGAAACTGCCTAAACCGACCCAGCAGAGAAAGTAATAGCTCCGCACGAACGGCGGAGCAGGAAAACTAATTAATGGCCATCTCGCGGGGCGGAGGTTGCCAGATTTTGAGAAGCCCCATTATCAAGTGTGTCAAATTTCTGCAAGAAGTTGCGGCGAGAACGGAGTTTTTATAGTCGGGCGTGTGAATGATTTGCCCTGTAATATGATCATCGATACAGGAGCCAATGTGACCATCGTTCGGAAAGATCTAGCTCTGCGGCTAAAAGAAAAACTCCTCTGGACTCCGCCCCGTGTTATCCTTCAAACCGTGACCGGGGATATGATCGACATACATGGAAGAATGAAACTGAAAATAAAGTTTGGGAACGCCGCTTACCATCATACAGTCTATGTGGCCGATATTTCAGACCCTTTCATACTCGGACTAGACTTTTTAAAAGAGCATGGATTTACACTGGACTTTAAGAAGAATGAGTTACGCTCTGCTCAAGAAGATGTCACTATTTTCAAACTTGGAAATGAGTCCGGGTCTATTCAACGGATCACAGCCAAGGCAGATGTTATCATCCCTCCTCGGACCGAAATGATGATACTTGGAGTAACTGGAAACGAAAGAATTTTCCAGTATGGCTTGACTGGATATCCTGAGAAGAGCCCAAAGGGACTGCTAATAGCATCAGCGCTTGTAAATCTGTCGAGAGATATGATACCCGTGAGAATTGCAAACGTAAGTGAAAAATCTAGAATTATCCAGAAGGGTGAAGTGCTTGCAACCTGTGCTCCAGTCACCTGTGTATGCAAAGACCCGAGCTTGATGTTGTCGGAGCCGCCTACAAGTTTAACACCTGAAATTGGACGAAATGAAAATTTATCTCCTGAACAGAGACATGCCGTAGAAAGACTGTTCCAGGAATTTAAGGATGTGTTTTCTGAAGACGAGAGTGATATTGGGCGCACTTCACTGACACGGCATATAATTGATACTGCCGGCCATCCACCGATTAAACAGCATCCCAGACGTTTGCCGTTCGCTAAACAAGAAGAGGTGTCTAAGCTCTTACAACAGATGCAGGATAGTGACATCATCGAACCGTCATCAAGTCCGTGGGCCTCTCCCATCGTGTTGGTCCAAAAGAAAGATTGCTCCACAAGATTTTGTGTGGATTATCGTAAACTTAACGATATCACGAAGAAAGACAGCTATCCTCTACCAAGAATAGACGACACGCTAGATACTCTTTCAGGACATAAATGGTTTTCCACACTAGATTTGAAGAATGGATATTGGTAAGTAGAGATCCATCCTGATGACAAAGAGAAGACCGCATTTACTACTGGACAAGGACTTTGGCAATTTAAAGTTATGCCGTTCGGGCTCTGCAATGCCCCAGCAACGTTCGAGCGCCTCATGGAGACAGTGTTAAAAGGCCTGACTTTTGAAGCTTGTCTCATTTACCTAGATGATGTCATCATTGGTGGCCGCACGTTTGAAGAACATTTAGAGAATATTCGAAAAGTGTTAACGAAGCTAAGAGCGGCGAATTTAAAGCTGAACCCTTTGAAATGCAGGTTCTTCCAACGGGAAGTAAACTATTTAGGACACATCATCTCAGCTGAAGGTGTTCGAACAGATCCTGAAAAAGTGTCCGCAGTAAAAAACTGGAAGCGTCCGGAAAATGTCCATCAGGTAAGAAGCTTTCTGGGACTATGCACTTATTACAGAAAGTTTGTACAGGGGTTCTCCAACATCGCAAGACCCTTGCATAGGCTCACTGAAAGCAAGCAGAAGTTTCTATGGACACAAGAATGCGAGAATTCCTTCCAGCGGCTGAAAGAAGCTCTCACGTCCTCTCCAGTCCTTACCTATCCAGACCCCGACAAACAATTCATTGTGGACACGGATGCCAGTCACGAAAGTGTCGGCGCTGTACTTTCTCAAGAAATAGATGACCAAGAACGAGTCGTAGCATACTGGAGCAAATGTTTATCGAAACCAGAGCGGAATTATTGCGTCACTCGTAAGGAGTTATTAGCTATAGTGAAAGCCATAGAACACTTCCATCACTATCTCTATGGCAGGAAATTTCTCCTTCGTACTGATCACGCATCCCTAACATGGCTGATGCATTTTAAGAACCCAGAGGGTCAACTAGCCAGATGGATACAACGACTCCAGGAATACGACTTTGACATCAGGCATCGCAAAGGCTCATCGCATGGAAACGCCGATGCCCTATCAAGAAGACCGTGTCCCGAGAGCTGTCGCTATTGTTCCAGAGCGGAGAACAAGTATAATCCCGAACATGTCGTACGCCAGACGAAGACTTCACTATCAACGCCACCAGATCCCTGGAGTGATGAGAAGATTCGAGAAGATCAAATGGCAGACTCTGAGATCAAACCAATCTTGGAGTTATTAGAATCTTCTAGCACGAAGCCCAGTTGGAAAGACATCTCGACTTATAGTCCTACGACGAAGCAATATTGGGCTCTTTGGAACTCCCTCCACGTCAGGAATGGTGTCCTGTACCGAAAATTCGAATCGGAAGATGGGAAGACATCTCGGTGGCAGTTGGTACTTCCTCGATCTCGAATCCCAGAGGTCCTCGAAGAATTACATGGCAGTCCCACCGGAGGCCATTTTGGAGTCATGAAAACATTACACAGAGTCCGAGAGCGCTTCTTCTGGGGAAAAACGAGAGCTGACGTCGAACAATGGTGCAGATCTTGCGATGCATGTGCAGCTCGGAAAGGACCAAAGAAACGTAGCCGAGGAAGACTACATCTCTACAATGTAGGAGCACCTTTCGAACGCATCGCCCTTGACATCCTAGGTCCTCTGCCAAGAAGTGCTGATGGCAACAAATACCTCCTTGTTGTCATGGACTATTTCACGAAATGGCCTGAAGTCTATGCCATCCCTGATCAAGAAGCTTCTACGGTTGCGGATGCCTTGGTACACCCGTGAATATCAAGGTATGGAGTTCCCCTTCAAATGCATTCTGACTAGGGGAGAAATTTCATCTCTGCTGTGATTGAGGGTCTCTGTCAATTTCTCGGAATGAACAAAACTAGGACGACGCCTTTACATCCACAATCGGATGGCATGGTTGAGAGATTTAATCGTACCATCCTCAACAATTTCTCACTGCTAGTCTCAAGAAACCAACAAGACTGGGACCAAAAACTTCCCTTGTTTCTTCTCGCCTATCGCAGCGCCGTCCATGAAACAACCGGTTATTCCCCGTCTCAGATGCTTTTCGGTCGTGATCTTCGTCTACCTTGTGATCTGATTTTTGGTCGCCCTCCAGATGCGCCTTCATCGCCAGAGGGATACGTGCAGAATCTCCAGGCATGATTTGAAGACGTCTACAACTTGGCTCGAGAGCGGATCAATATACAGACGGAGAAGATGAAGACCAGGTACGACACGAAAGCCACGGGACATCAATTCAAAGAAGGTGACAAGGTTTGGTTTTATAATCCGACTCGACGTAAAGGACTTTCTCCCAAACTGCAATCGCACTGGGACGGTCCTTATACAGTCCTAAACAGACTGAACGATGTCGTAATTCGGATCCGAAAGTCACCAAGTTCGAAGCCTAGAGTCGTTCATTACGACAGGCTGGCTCCATACTATGGCCATAGTACTTAGTTCGTTCATATGGTGTAGTGCATTGATTGTAAATAGTGTGAATTAGTATGACCATGGTCTTGTATATAAGTTAATGTAATTATTTATTTTGCTTAGCATTATCATTATTATTATTATTTAAATACTTGTATGTAATAATGTCTATGCTTTAATTTAATTTAATTTTTTTAAATAAGTGTATATATTGTATAATTCAGCATTATGAATGTGTTTAATTGTTATTTTGCATGTTTGCATTAAGTGTTTTTGAATAGTATAGCATTTGTTGGCAACGGGATTTGCTTTCCGATCAAAGGTTGAACTGCCCGGGACGTGCAGTCCTTGAGAGGGGGGCATTGTTATGAATTTTGTATATATCTGTAAATATTCCATTTGTTTAAATTTATTTTATTTTATTATTGTGAAAATTGCAGTATTATTAATGTATTTCCTATTGAGCATCATGTAACTCAATGCTAAAGGCCTCAGGTGTTTTGCAAGGAAAACAACCTTACAGCATCGGTTTTTATAATGGAGTCTATGGAGAAATCGCCAAGGAATGGGTTTATCGCCAAGTTGGCGATGGTTTTGGCGACTTATTTTTGTCGCCAAATGTCGCCAAGTTGGCGACGGATTTGGCGACTTTTTGTGCAACCCCCCCCCCTTATACCTGTACATTGGGATCCTTTCTCGCTTAGGTTCTCTATCGAAAGTTAAAGCACTTTCTGGTAATTTCTAGCATCTGAAGGACCTGGAATAATCTGGAAAGATCTCTGAAGTCTATATAAGGGACCTCCACCAGTTCAGTGAGTTAGTTGTCTGTCAACTGCGATTGAATTCATACGAGAGGCTTTGCATTGAGAACTGTGTTTCTCGGATCGATTTTGTCGTTGATACGTCGTATTGAACGCATTGTTTCTGTGTGAAATTTTGCTGTGCTTTTATTGGATTTGAAGATTACTGAATATCTTGAAATTTTCAGAAGATATTGGTGTTCGTATTGCACTGTTTATAGTGAATAAAGCCTTTTGATTATTCTTATATATTGGCATCAGTCCTTTCGAACCCCGAGCTCACAACAATATAAATAACGCACCTAAAAAAGGAGCTCCATTCTTTAGATTACCGATAATCTTATATGGCAGTCGTAATCAGCTATCGCAGAAAAATTTTCTTCAAAATTTTACAAGTGCAAGTTTTGAAATCTTCCTTTGTAGATGTAATCTATTGACAATAATGTACAAATAATAAATAAAGTTATTTCACATTGTCAGAATCCCGAAACATATTTTGCATGTGAATGCCTTTAGCCTTTAGATCATTTAAAACGTGATGTCCTAAAGTCAAACAATTTCTGCTGAATGAAGCCAAATCGCACTTTCATTGGCACAGCAGCTTCAGTTACGAGTAGTGTGGACAGGTGTCACGATTTACACCAAACCCAGGTGTTATAAGATACGTTCCACGGAATTACTTTGCGGGAATTCAAATGAGGGCATCAGGGCAAGAAATTGCCAAGCCACATTTTCGATAAAATAAATCTAACACTGTAATCTGCTGCTTAATATTGTAAATTATAATATACTACTTATAATTTGTTTCTAATGTCACTTGGTGGCAGCATATGTGACACAGTTTTCGTTTTTGTCAGAGATATTTATGCCCCCAATGAAGATAGCTAATTCACAAAGAACGTAATAGTAATATCCTTAAAGTAATGCCATATTGTTACTCAGAAACACTGTAATCTGTTGCTTAATATTGTAAATTATAATATCCTACTTATAATTTTTTTCTAATGTCACTTGGTGGTAGCATATGTGACAGAATTTTCGTTTTTTTCGGAGATATTTATGCCCCCAATGAAGATAGCTAATTTACAAAGAACGTAATAGTAATATCCTTAAAGTAATGCCATATTGTTTCTCAGAAACACTGTAATCTGTTGCTTAATATTGTAAATTATAATATCCTACTTATAATTTGTTTGTAATGTCACTTGGTGGCAGCATATGTGACAGAGGTTTCGTTTTTGTCTGAGATATTTATGCCCCCAATGAAGATAGCTAATTTACAAAGAACGTAATAGTAATATCCTTAAAGTAATGCCATATTGTTACTCAGAAACACTGTAATCTGTTGCTTAATATTGTAAATTATAATATCCTACTTATAATTTGTTTGTAATGTCACTTGGTGGCAGCATATGTGACTGAGTTTTCGTTTTTGTCGGAGATATTTATGCCCCCAATAAAGATAGCTAATTTACAAAGAACGTAATAGTAATATCCTTAAAGTAATGCCATATTTTTACTCAAAAACACTGTAATCTGTTGCTTAATATTGTAAATTATAATATCCTACTTATAATTTGTTTGTAATGTCACTTGGTGGCAGCATATGTGACTGAGTTTTAGTTTTTGTCGGAGATATTTATGCCCACAATGAAGATAGCTAATTTACAAAGAACGCAATAGTAATATCCTTAAAGTAATGCCATATTGTTACTCAGAAACACTGTAATCTGTTGCTTAATATTGTAAATTATAATATCCTACTTTTAATTTGTTTGTAATGTCACTTGGTGGCAGCATATGTGACATAGGTTTCGTTTTTGTCTGAGATATTTATGCCCCCAATGAAGATAGCTAATTTACAAAGAACGTAATAGTAATATCCTTAAAGTAATGCCATATTGTTACTCAGAAACACTGTAATCTGTTGCTTAATATTGTAAATTATAATATCCTACTTATAATTTGTTTGTAATGTCACTTGGTGGCAGCATATGTGACTGAGTTTTCGTTTTTGTCGGAGATATTTATGCCCCCAATAAAGATAGCTAATTTACAAAGAACGTAATAGTAATATCCTTAAAGTAATGCCATATTTATACTCAAAAACACTGTAATCTGCTGCTTAATATTGTAAATTATAATATCCTACTTATAATTTGTTTGTAATGTCACTTGGTGGCAGCATATGTGACAGAGGTTTCGTTTTTGTCTGAGATATTTATGCCCCCAATGAAGATAGCTAATTTACGAAGAACGTAATAGTAATATCCTTAAAGTAATGCCATATTGTTACTCAGAAACACTGTAATCTGTTGCTTAATATTGTAAATTATAATATCCTACTTATAATTTGTTTGTAATGTCACTTGGTGGCACAATATGTGACTGAGTTTTCGTTTTTGTCGGAGATATTTATGCCCCCAATAAAGATAGCTAATTTACAGAGAACGTAATAGTAATATCCTTAAAGTAATGCCATATTGTTACTCAGAAACACTGTAATCTGTTGCTTAATATTGTAAATTATAATATCCTACTTATAATTTGTTTGTAATGTCACTTGGTGGCAGCATATGTGACTGAGTTTTAGTTTTTGTCGGAGATATTTATGCCCAAAATGAAGATAGTTAATTTACAAAGAACGCAATAGTAATATCCTTAAAGTTATGCCATATTGTTACTCAGAAACACTGTAATCTGTTGCTTAATATTGTAAATTATAATATCCTACTTTTAATTTGTTTGTAATGTCACTTGGTGGCAGCATATATGACTGAGTTTTCGTTTTTGTCGGAGATATTTATGCACCCAATGAAGATAGCTAATTTACAAAGAACGTAATAGTAATATTCTTAAAGTAATTCGATATTGTTACTCAGAATATCTCAAATGTTACTAAGACATTGGCAATAAAACTTTATGATATATATCTTGATTTGATTATTTGATCAAATCTTCAAATTGAAATATATCAGAAGTTCAAAAATGTGGAATAGCACTCTCTTGCTCCGACCCCTCAAATGTCTGATTTTTCAAAGTTCAATACCTTTTTAAAAATTTTACACGTGTCATGCTACTTTTACTATATGTTTTATATCATAATGGATAAGACTGATATGTTTTATTTATTTTAATATTGAGGATTGGTGATAAAACTGGCCAATATTTAGATAAAAGTTTAAGATTTTCTGCATTGCAGATAATATAATGTTATGTTCTTCAAATTTTGTTGAGTAATCATTTCTGAAAACTTATTGACATGAAAAAATTTGTTATTACTTTAGGGATTGTGTAATTCACATAAATTTACAATGATAAAAAAACTCCGCGTTGAGAATTGATTGCGATTTTGATTAACCTCCCTGTCCAGCTTTATCCCAAACCAGGACTGGCTACGCTATAGGCGAGAGAAATGGTTGCTATGCATCACAAGAGATTTTGCATTCGCGAATTCAGTAAAACCGTGTTTTAAATTCTTGTGACGGTTGGTAAACCTGCAGATTTACGTTCCACATCTAGTAACATAGTTGGATAATCTAAGAACCGTGTTTTAGCTAGAAACTCTGCGAGAGAGAGAAAAAAAACTTCAATCCTGGCTTGGTGGAACTCAGTTTTTCAGGAATGTGTCTATGCGTGTTAATTAACATTATCCTTCAATTAAAATTCTTTCAAAAGAATATTGTACACATATTTATTCAAACAATTTACAGTGCTACATTGTTCAACTTGTAACGTTTTCAGAAAAGCATGGATTACGGAATAAAAACCTTAAGGAATACTTAACTTAGACAATCACAATTACATTCAAATGGAAATTTATTTATTTTTAATCATTTTTATAATTTTATTTAATAATTTTTAATTTGAAAAATCTAATTTAGAATAAAAGAAAATGACGATTTAAAAAAAAATCTCAATTTTAAAGCTTTATAAAGAAAAAATAAATTGTAATTTTTAAAAATATTTTTGAGTAATTTATTAAACTAAAATACACTTCTAAAAATTCCGTTTAACAATTTAAAATTTCACAAATAATTTCATAATAAAAAAATCTCTAAAAGTATGAAGTCTAGCTACAATCAACTCAGCGTTGCAGGACTCTGTTTATCGTATGAAATGGACTCAGCTAACCTGTGTATGTTATAGCTACAGCTGGAAGATGTGAAATGAACATAGAAAAGACTTTCATTTGAGTATAATAGTATGTATGTACTTCGATAACATACCGGGTGTCCTAAAATTGACTGACTGATTTCAAAATTCGATCATTTGCAATTGATCACATTGTATTGGGTTCATCACATTGTATTGGTGGCAGATATTAAAACAATTCTTGCAGGTGAGTAATGTATGATGTCAGGAGTTATTTTACTGCGATTCCCGATTTCATTTTCAAACAGCAACAATAGATGGAGCTGAAAGCAATAAACGCTTAATCGAGGCCAAAACTGAAATCATCCAGCACTTATACGAAAGAAGAAGGTTAAATACATGGAATGGGTCAGAATCGGGCCCTAAGAACAACATTGTATTGGTGAATGAGATTTAACCTCCTTCCTTCGCATCAATGCTGGGTGATGTCTGGTTCTGCCACGATTGAGCGTCTATTGTTCACCTCGCCATCTATTGCTGGTAATTCGAACTAAAAGCAGGAAACACAGTAAAAAAAACCTCCTGACATCTGACATAACTTTCCTGCAAGAAATATCTGTCACCGTTGGCAAGTTATTGAATTTTAAAAACAGACAGTGCATGTTAAGACACCCGATATATTGTGTAGTGTAGGAAATACAATCATATGGGATCCAAATATATGAGGTGATCATTTGGAATCCTTCTGTAAAAGAATTTAATTGTAACATCAATTTGATTAGTTAAAATTTTCCGTCTTTTTAAGCTTGAAGTCCTCTTTATACACACGTGAAAGTGAAACGGCAATTTTGGACTTTAGAAAATGCTCTGTAACGTGTTAGCGCTCTCGCACATTGGCCTTAAAAATGCAGAATTCCGACCCTATTTCTCGACGCATAATCGTTATTTAATAAATAGTAAACAATTAATTGATTAAAGCGTATTTTTATTTTTAATATTATGCTATTTATTTTTTAGTTACATTTTATTTTCTACTTTTTGGTATTTAAAATGATTGATTGCTGCAGTTTCAGAGTCATTTGGCATATTTTAGCGAGCGTAGTTTGACGCATCATTAAATTCATTGTTGTTTCAACTCATATACAATTGTACGGGTTATAGAAAATATTTGGCGATTTATCACCTGTGGCGGGCTAACGGATAAATGCTGTAAAATTAAGTTATTAATTTATGAATAATTCTAAAAAATTTAGCATGTTGTATTATCATCGGAAATATACCCTTGTACATAATTTTATCAATTCTAGCGTATCAGGAAGTAAGTAAAAAATCTTTTAAAAAATTCCATCTTCAAAAAAGAAAAAACAAAAAAACAAGTTGAGTTAGGAAAAAGAGTGTAACAAAAAGTGATAGATTTGGTATAACAATAAATCTTCGTCCCATTTCTTGTAATTCAAAGCTCCATTCTGCATCATTTTTATAAGCTCATATGTTTTGCAATAAAATGTTTACTGCCGTTAGGTTTTCTAAAAATATCACAAAGCTGATATAAATTGCGTTTATATCCCTATAACCTTTATCAAACTCGGAAATTGGAAACATTGTGTCTTCGCTGATAGTGTACAAGAATATCAGTTCACTTAGCTTACTAAAGATGATCTGTTATATTCTCTCTATAAAATTTCTAGTAATCATGACTATCCCATTTCTGCATGTCTATTTTAAACATTGAAAGTACAGGTTGTCCCATACATCTGTTAACATTTTTGAACAAGAAAGAAAAATCATGCGTCAAGCATAGATTCTGAAACACTTCCAGAACGCTGTTACGGTACTTCACCATTTATTAAGGTGAAAAAAGATATTTTAAGAAAACAATTTAGAAAACGCATAAAACGGAAAACGTTTTATCAGAAATAACCATCCATAAACGGCAATGTATCCAGTACTTTGCGTAGACCTGTATATGAATTTATTTATATATTATAAATATTTCTTAGTATGCTAAATATAGTTTAACTGGAAAATGCAAAACACCCTTAAGTCGCTCATAGACAGTACTGTAACCGAATTATTTTGTGCGACCCTGTAAATGAATGATAAATGCTTTGGAATCCATATTCTAGGGAAAGAATGTCTTGATGCACCTCAAAAATCTATATCTATATTATTATGTTTGAAATAGTATAACATTATTAATATACACCGCAAACGATTTTTACCCATAGACCATAATGTATTGGTTTGTTTTAATATCCCTGTAAACGAACTAAAAATGTTATGCACTCAATTTTCAATACCGAAGTTGTTCTAGTGAATATCATACAGGGAATATCATACCTCAATATCATACAGGGTGTCCGAAAAGTCTAGAAACGGTCAAATAACTCGAGAAATATACATCGGATTGAAAAACGGCAAAACGCATGTTCAATATTTTGGAAAAATCTATTTAGGGATATGAAAGTTGCCCTCCCCCCGGGGGGAAAGGGGCGCAACTTTGAAGTTTTAAATGATGACCCCCATTTTTTATTGTAGATTCGGATTCTACGATAAAAAAAAATACGTAACTTTTGTACTGAACAATTTCTTCGAAACATTGTGGATGGCGCTGTAATCGAGTGCAATGCTGTCAGAATCGTTGCCATTGCAATGTCTGGAAACGCTCGAATAACTCGAGCAATATACATCGTACTGAAAAACAGAAAAATGCATGTTCAATAGTTTTGAAATATCTATTTAGGGATATCAAAGTTGCCATTTTTCTAAAATATTAAACACGTATTTTTCCGTTTTTCAATCTGATGTATATTTCTCGAGTTATTCGAGCGTTTCCAGACATTGCAATGGTAACGATTCTCACAGCATTGCACTCGATTACAGCGCCATCTACAATGTTTCGAAGAAAATGTTCAATACAAAAGTTATGTATCTTTTCCCGTAGAATCCGAATCTGCAATAAAAAATGGGGGTCATCATTTAAGATTTCAAAGTTGCTCCCCTTTTCCCCCCGGGGAGGGAAAGTTGGGGGGGGGGGGGCAACTTTCATATCCCTAAATAGATTTTTCAAAAATATTGAACATGCATTTTGCCGTTTTTCAATCCGATGCACATTTCTCGAGTTATTTGACCGTTTCCAGACTTTTCGGACACCCTGTATATCAATTACAATGGCCAACCGAGTATATTTACCAGAGTTAGATTACGGACAGACGGTAGACAGACAAATAGAATTCATAAACACTTTTAAAATACGTTGAAAAGTGTTAGAAATCATAAAAAAATAACAAACTGTGGCATTGGACTGCAGTTTGCTTCATAAGATTTGTCGAAGTATCGGATTTTTACATGGAAATGAAAACGATTGTTTAAGTTTTCTTAGAATTATTTTTTGTAACACACGTTCCGTCTATTTTCAAAATCTTATGGCGCAAAACGCGCTTCGTTACTAAAGTTTGTTAATTTTTATGAATTTTTGAAATGCGGACGGACTTATGGGACCAACTGTACAGAGATAAAGAAAGTTAAATACACCTAAATAAATACACCTAAATTTATTCTTACACAAACAGTTTCACATGGTTTGGATTTAATTATTTTGATACTCTTTTAGTTAACTTTGTTTTTATATGCAAAGATGGTTCTCACTCACTTTCTTATATGCAAGAATTATAAAAATATATATTCAGGTGTGTTTTGGATGACAATACAATATTTTAATATTATTAGAATTTAATTATAAATTAACAGTTTGATTTTAAGGCATTTTTTTCTATTAGCCGTCTGTAGGTGATATATATCAAACATTCTTTACGGTTACAACTGTTTACGAGTCTCAAAAACAATGGATTTAATGATGCGTCAAACCACTCTCGCTAAACTATGCCAACGGTCTGTGGAACACCAATAACTAAATATTTTAAACGCTAAAATGTAGAAAATATAAATAAAGAACAATAAAGGAGTGTAAAATTTTTAAAAAGAAAATATTCGTTTACCCTTTAATATATTAATATAAATTAAATTCTTATTATAAGTTAAGAAAACAATTTTAAAATCCTGATAAAATAGTTTAATAAATGATTTTTTTTTTCATTACTCTTGCATCTTTTCATTACATCTTAAAAAAGAAACAGAGAAACTATTATGATATTTTAAAAATAAATTCACTAGTTACCGCTTTTATCAATCGTAAATCATAACGGTGAATTTTTCATAGTTGGGATCCACGCAAAATTAATGTATTCTAATGGACTTATTTTGGAATTACATGAATTGTAGTCATGAAATTAAGGTAATCTTTTAAGATAAACATTGAATGCTCATAAAAGAGTGTTTTTAAGAAGAACTACTTCTTATTTTTATTTTACTTTTTTTTAACTTGATTTTTTTCCATTTAACATGGTTGAATCAAACAGCTTTTTTTTTTCATATTACGCTTCTGTAATTTAAGACGATACATTATATTTCTTAATTCGTTTGAGACCAGTAGCTTGTGAATATGACAGTCTCATTATGTATTGATATAATTAGTGGAATAATATTACTTGTTTATTTGAGCACATGCATGTGTTCTCACTCATCCCTCCATTCCGATCGGAAACTGTACAGTCTAGATTTTTCGTCTGCTGTTGCAGCATGAACTTTGTGTTTGTTTTCTGCCTGTAGAGTAGATAGATAACTTGTTTATCTAAAGATCGACAGTTGGTATGTACATACTACCTACAGTACATCGAAAACTACGAGAATAGAAAAAAATACTATTTTCTGCTCTGGTAGATAAATTTGTAAAGAAGGAAGAAAGTAAGAAAGCAGAAGGAATATAGCGATAAAAGAAGGGGGATGAATGTAAGAAAAGCAGGAAGAAGAAAGTGAGGTGAACAGAAGGAAGAAAGTGAGGAAAGAAGAAGGGAGAATGTAAGGAAAACAGAAGGAACAAAGTGAAGAGAGCAGAAGGAAGAAACTGATGTGAGCAGAAGGAAGCAACTGAGGAAAGTAGAACTAAGTTTTCTTTCTGCCATCGTAGAAAAACGTATAAAGAAGGAAGAAAGGAAGGAAAGAAGAATAAACTCTTGGAAAACTTCCTACATTTTGATACTGAAATTGGAAATTAGAACATCAAACACATTTTTAATTATTAACCTCAAATATAAACCAATTTCTAACCAATAGAAATTCATTATATAGCTATAACGTTCGCAAAAAGCATAAAACCACCTATTGAGTTATTAAAGGTAAATTTGAAATAGCATAGATTTCCTTAATAAGCATTGGTCATATTAAATTTAATGCAATTCCATGCCATAGATGTCAAAATATAACTATCATGGGAATCCGTGACAAACCAGGCATAGCTGCGCCACTTATTAGGTGATGCACTTTAAATTATAATCAGCACTAATTTATATAGGCGTTTGATGAAATATGAAATTTCATGGAAATCTGAGCATTAGTTCTTGAAATAAAATTGCCATAACCTTCAGTAAAACACTATTAGCACCTTTATGTCACAAGGTCGAACTGAATATGTTGTTTTATGAAATTCCATCTCATAGATGTCGTGATATAGGTATCAGCATAGCAAGCGTCACCTGTTGAGCTATACACGTCCAAACCTAATTATGAAATACCGTGCAATATTTTTTGAAATAGAGCAGAACATAGAAACTGGATAACACTTACACTGAAACATTTTTCAAAAGAAATCGATTTTTATTTAGGATATATCAAAACGTGTAAATCCATCACAAAATTGAAACCGAAAAGTTTCATTAATCTAATATTTTCTTCCCATTATTATAGAAGAAAGTAAAGAGTAAAAAAAAAAAGTAAAATGAATCTTGCTAGAAATTACACTGAAAGATACGCTGAAAGACTCTAGGGGATTTGGCCGTAAGTTACACCATAATATTAACTGTGAAATAAGACTGAATGAAGAATTCAGGAAAATAAGAAAGACTGAATAAGAAACAGAGATTTAATGAAAATCTTCTCTAGTTGCAAAAGGGACTTTTAATCAAACAACTTTCGTAAATATTTCCAAGCTGTATGGAAATAAACTTCAATATAGCTTGCATGTTCCAATTTCGGATTTCAAAATTAAATAAAGCAAAAAGGAATTTAATGAAACCTTTTCTGTGTATTGGTTTAATTCAACATGGATGTACTTTCAATCAATTTTTCCCGAGGCTCTGTTTCAATTTGTCAAAGTAATAGTATATAGTAAAATAGGGTTTATTTTTCTCAAAGAATTTTAGTAGAAGTATGAACAACCTGTTCTAAAAGGCGGGATATGGTCAATTTTCCATTTCTTCTTGCTTAAATTGAATTTAGACATCCGTAATATATTCAGACAAAATTTCATAATTATACGATATTTAAAAATATGCGAAGAAGCGTTTTACTCTATCAATTTATCTTAAGTTTTATCTCAATTTTTAAATTCATTTTTCTCAATTTGTGTTTTTTTATATGCACAAGGTGGTCAAAATTAAAACAACCCCTACTCCGTCCTCTTTATTTATTGGATTACTCAATGTATATGCTTCAAATTTTGAACACATACTATTCAAAACATGTGGAAGTTGTTTTAAAAACATTAGTTCTAAAAATCATCAATAGATGACACTATACAACTGGGCATATGTTGAAAAGACACAAAAGTATATTTTATGTTAATGTACCAAACATTCATGTGACAAGGACCTTATAGACGCAGGGAAGGCTGCTCAATATGGTTCCCTTCTTGAAGATGTAAAATCTGCAGTCTGTGATCAGCTTGTCCACCTATGGATCGTAACATGGTCGACTGAGATGATTCTCACATGCTGAAACATCTGCCAAGGTTACCTGACGTCCTCGATAAACAAGATTTTTTAAGTGTCCGCTCTGCTAAAAATTAGACAGATTAAGATCCGAAGAACGAGCTGGCCAGGTTGTTGAAAACGCACGACTGATTATTTTGCTATTAGCAAAACATTACCGAAGAAACTGTTGTATACAGGATTCAATGTGTGGAGGCGCTTTATCTTGCATAAAGGTAACTGAGTCTTGCAAATATGTGAAACAAAAGTTTCGAACATCCTTTTATACCTGTTGGTCGTCACAATTCATGTCACAGGGTCATTGCAAGTAGCTTGTTCGAAAAATAACGGTCTAAGAATGAATGTGGATTTGAATGTTTGAATTCACACCAGACTGTAACTTTTGGTGAGTGGAGTGAAATCCCTTGGAAGGTACCGGGGTTTTCGGTTTCCCAAATGCTACATTTATGGTTGTTTACTGTTCATCTGAAGTGGAAATGGGACCTCATCGCTCCACAGAATCTGTCATGGCCATGATGCATACATTTCAACTTTTCAACTTCTCATTTTTTTCATATTTTCATTGTTCAGCGCCATTTATCGTATTTCTGAAACTAATTATTTTTTTGCAGAATCTGTTACCCCATGTCTTGAATAGTACGTTAAGAAAATTAGAAGCCTTTACACCAAGTAGTTCGATATATAGGGAGGTCAGAGTAGGAGTAACGTTTTAATTCTGGCTACCAGGTATATATTTCAGTATCATCAAAATGTTAAAACTTTTACATGTATTTTCTATTCACTCGATTTTTTGTAATGAACGATCCTTATAGTAACCTCATGGATCAGATTTTAAGTAATATCATTAGTTTATTTTTGGAAGTAATAAGTTCAACTAATACTCAGTTTCACTACATTTTTGCATAGGTAATGATCATTCTTTAAATATCTTCCTAATCTAATTAACTTTTTCGAAACCTGTTCCTTACAGCTATAGAATATATTTGTAAAAAAAGTATTGAAAATAATTGTGGCAGATATTTCAATAGTGTAGTGGCAGCGTGGTTTTGAAATTTCCCTAAGTAAATATATATATTATGAAGAGATTTGCATTTTTTTTTTTTTTGGTTAAATAATTTCGCTAGGTAAAATCTTTTCGTATTATGTCAAAAAGATATTACAAAATACTCCAATAAAAACAACAGTTTAAAAGGCACAGTTGACTTCAAATGCTTCTAGTTTTCGAATTTTCAATTTTGTGCTTAAAAAATAGAACAGACTCAAAGAATACCAAAAATAACTGCCGCGTATTCCGGCGTATAATGCGCACCTAAAATATGAGACACTATTTCTACTTTTGGGTAAACTCCCTGTATTATGCGCACCCCCTCTTTCCAAAGTAACTTGGTGAGACATTGCACATATTCTACAAATTATACAGGTTTCCAGTAGTATAAATTGTAAACATTCAAAAGTATAAAGGAAACAGGTTTAATGCCGGTGGTCATAGGCAATAGCGATCACTGATATCTTCTGATAACTCTGCGGTAGTAGAAGACATGTAAATGATTTTACCTCGTGGTCTCCAAAAGAACTCTTGGGGCAAGAGATGCTATTTTAGCATTCTCTGTATGATTATGGTGCAGCGAAATTGTTTAAACATATTTTGTTTTAAGAAATAGCCATCTTTACATCACCACGATACGTACGAATTCTGTATATGATGTATTCTATATTTTATGTTTACTATCTAACAGTATATTTTGTTTTAATGTTCGCAAGTATATCATGGTTTAGACCTAATGGCAATGAATATGTCTGATGGAGTAGAAAATAAAAATAAAATATATCAGAGAAGAAACGTATAAAATCCACTTAAAACGGCGAGCCAGCCCAATATTTGTTAATCTTTAAAGGGAAGTAGGATGAAAAAAATAATGAAAGAGAATTTTCTCAAACATAGTTGCTTTTATATAAGGAAATGAGTTTTTAATCTAGTAATTCCATTGTAAAATAAATGCAACGAAAAGAATAAAAACTGTAATTTTAGTCATTGTACCCCAGAAAATTTATGTTTTAATAATGAATGCAGTTACTCCGAGCTAGGGACAATACCGGACAAAGGTGTAATTTTCAAGTAATATTTTAATATTAACATAAAAAACTTATATCTATTTTTCTTTTTACTGTAAGTTTATAATACATTTATACGTTTATATTTTACTGTATAAACTTATAAATATCTTACTATCAATTGCATAGAATTCCTAATAACTTTTATGTGATTTAAACACAATTGCTTTTAATTTATATTTATACAATTAACCTTTTCTTAGACGACCGTCATTTCAACATTATTTCCTTTTTAAAAGCCGCATATTGTGACAAAGTGGTTTTTTTGGCAAACATTGACAAAGCGGTTTTCAGTGTTTATCGAGTCGATTTACAATTCCCAATCGCGACAATGTTAGTTTTATACAAAGTGTTAATTTTATACTTTTTAATTCAACAAGTAATATAAAAATAAATTTTTTTAAGTTAATTCCTACTTATATCAACAAAGAAAATTTTTATTTTAGTTACTTTTTATTAAATAATTACAATTAATATAAATATATATATACATATGACAGAATCACAATATTAAGTGGCAAAATAGAAAGCGAATTTCCTTTTGAGTATTTGAATTTGAATTTTGCTTTTTAATCATAAATATATAAAATAAACCCGTGCAGCATTAATGTCCCACATTATTTTTATTGAGCATTTTTTTTATAATCATCGTTGCGGTATTTTATTTTTTGGTATCACTAATTTGAGGAAAGTCTTTCATTTCATTTATAAAAACAATGGGAGAAATTTTTTTCTCTCATATAAAACTAAAAGTAATTAATTTAATTAATTTAATGAATTAATATTTGAAAAAATTGTATTAAAATCAAGTGTCATCCACTACAAGTTTAAAAAAATGTATTTGAACTTGAGTGGACGAATACAAAGTATTTTATTAACGATTGAAAATTTGAACAAGATATATAACTATATAGAGAGTGTGAGCTAATAGTAAGAATTGAATGAAAAATATCAAATTTTAGTTATGTTTAAATGTTGAACACCAAATTGAAATCATTAAGCATGTGGGGGGGGGAAAGGCAAGGGGTTCCCTTTTTAGATACATAGTAATAAATTTTGAACAGTCCCATTTAATATCAGTAAATTCTCTTTAATGAAAATATTGATAGCACACGGATTTGGTGTGGTAGGCATTCCGGAAAGTATTTCTGGCACACAACTTTGCGTGCCATAGCAATCAACGTGTTAAATATTACGAATGTTCTGCGACAGTGGACATTATTATACTTCCTTTTTCAAAACTAAAGAGGTATATTCTTAAAGAGATAACACAGAACACGTAAAAGCTTATAAAAACTTTTCAATATAGACATCGACATGTTTCGAACGCACAAACGGAGAAACTTCCAAGAACAAAAATGATGAACATATGAAACAGTTTTCATATGATTTTATGTGTTCTGTTTTATCACATTAAGGATGTACATCTTTAGTTTAATGATAATATGTGATCGGATATAAAAATATATAGTTTAGGATTTCTAATAAATTTACTTTTACAAATAAGACATCATGTCATTCTAAATAATGGTCGTTCTACAACTTTGTAATGACATTTTCCCCGTATATGATACCATTTTTGATAGTAACCAAACACCACCGTTTACCTCTGGGCGCGCTGTAAGCGTTTTAATGGTGTAGCGCGTAGACACTTTATTACACATAGACACCACGTTTATGACTATCGATCTGATGTTAATGAGCACGAATTTGTATGGACCTTGAACATAAATTTGAGATTTTTCCTTTCAAAAATCAATCATGTAAATGTGAGAATGTATGTTGAAATTCACAGATAAAACAAATAGTATGAGCAAAAATTCGTGTAAAATTAATATATATACATGTGTGTGTGTGTGCGTATATATAATAAGATAAAATAAATAGCATAAACAAAAATACGTGCCAAAATTAATATATACATGCATACATACATACATATATATATATATATATATATATATATATATATATATATATATATATATATATATATATATATTAATAAGGTTTGTATTTTCTTTTCACACTTATTTTTTTTTATCATAGCGAAATAAAAGTTATATTTCCAATTATAATGAAAAAAAAAATCATCTCAAGTCTTTTCCAGTGAATTTAATATTCCATGATTTGTATTAACAAATTACGTTTCCAAATCAATTTTTTGGCTTTCCTTTTATTATTTTGATTTTTGTAAAGAGATCTTTAATTTTGTTATAGAATTGAACTGCAGAATTTACCCATTGAAAATTGTAACCGTAATAGAAATAATAAGTTTCTGTAGGAGGAATTAAAATATATGGTATTCTGTCATTTACGCCCTTTATTTACGTAACATACAGCAAATAAAAATAATATGTTTCAAAAATTCCTTTAAAAATAATATACTTTTTAAGGACCGTTCTTTAGTTTTCTACAAATAATAAGTTCTGGTTTATTTTTCTGTGTGGAAAAAAGTTTTAATTTACGATAATTTACCAAAGAAATTTAAATATCATTGTCAAAAATATGTAAGTATTTTTTCTTAAATTACATATATATTATATATTTAACTAAATAAAACAATTAGAAGTTTAGAACATGTCGTAATATAATAACTCGAGAACAGCAAGTTATACGTAAGCAAGTATTTTTATTTAAATAAGTTATTCACAAAATGGTATCTACTATTAATAAATCTGAATGTATTATAACAATAAAAAGAAATAAGTAGCCTGTAAAATAAACACGTGACTGATTAGTGCTTTAAGGGTTATTATTATTATTATTATTATTTATTATTTTGAAGTATCGAAAGATTTCTTCTTTCCGTTAAGTGTATTCTTTCAAAACATACCCTTAGATAATTTGCATAAATATTTTAAACAATATTTCTACAATAAAAATAAACCTAGTTGTTCATATTAACATTTATGTTTAATCAATGATATTATTAATAATGTCGTAATTAATTATTATTAAGTTTTATTCAAGATTTATAACGCTTGATTAATTTTAACACAATTGTTCTACTTGGTAAATAAATCGTATGAGTTGTAATTTTCTGAAAGATTGAAAAAGTGTCCAGGCCAGGATACGAACCAGGAACTTTTTGGCTTACGCTTTTAATGCTCTGGCAACTGATCAATACTGGACGAGTCTGACGGACACAATTCACCCAGCTAACCTTTTTGATCTGGATAGTATCTGGTACGTTATCTGTAACAGTCCAAAATAATAAATGGCAGGTAGTGGAATTCTGTACACGCTGGATACGTCATTACACTTGATTAATTTTAACACAATTATTCTAATTGGTAAACAAATCGTATGGAATGTAATACGATTTTAAGATTTTACGATATCTGTTGAATAACGGATTTAATTGTTTTGAGTTCTTTTGAAAAAGGTCAGATTTGACCTTTTTATAAGGACCATCATCTATTAAATCTTGTGACTAACTCTCTAATCTTGTGTTACCTGACTAAAACACAAGATTTGATAGATGATGGTCCTTATGAATAGATCATGTCTGACCCTTCTCAAAAAGAACTCAAAACAATTAAATCCATTATTCAACGTTCCCCCCCTCATTTCCAATAGTTCTAAATCCTCCCTCATTTTTTCTGTGTTACATTGCGCAAGATTTTATGGACTTCCTTTCACAAACTTGGCATTCCATTCAGACCAATCGTTTTTAACATCGGTACTTCCTCCTATAAATTAGCGAAATATCTTGTTTCTATTGTCTTCCCGCTACTCTCCAACAATATTTACACCTACAGAATATCTTATGAGTTCGTCAATAAACTACGTAACTTCACCTCTACTCAAAGCCGCTGTATGGTTTCATTCGACGTCAAACTTTTCTAACGTACTGGTTCAGAGTGTTTTAAACTGTCTCAAATTACGCCTTCAGGAATTTCACTTCTCACAGTTTGAAATTTATGAATTATTACACCTTACTGACAGTTGTCTATCGCAAAACACGTTCATATTTAACAGTAATTTTTCGCGTAAGACTGGTGGCTTATCTATGGGCTCACCCCTCAGCCCTATCCTCACTGATTTTTATATGCATTTCTTACAGTCAAGCCTTTTCAATATATAGGTTAAATTTTCCACCCACTATGTCGATGACTGCTGCGCATTACTGGATTCTAATGATATAGATATCCTTCATATTATTTCTGTTATGAACTCTGTAAATGAACATAGACAGTTTACATCTGAATTTGAAAATAACAAACAACTACATTTGCTCGAAGTTATGGTTTACCGCGAAAATGACTCATTCCAAACCACAGTTTACCGTAAACCATTTGCAGTTTCTTTACCCATACATCGTCTTTCATCTCACCCTATTAATCAAAAATTGGCTGTTTTTAATACCTATGTTTATCGCGCCTTAAACATTTGTCCATTTGGGAGTTTACTCAAAGCAGAATTAGATCACATTAAATCCATTGCCATTGACCGGGGTTATCCTGTTGGAATCGTTTATTCAATTCATAATAAACTAATTAAACGTACACATTCCATCGTTAATAACGTTCGCAATGAAAATTTAATTATACTTCCATATTTTGTGGGATCAAAGTGACGTCATAATAAAACGCGATTTTTTAAATATGTTTCAAATGGAGCGTGTATCAATTTCATACATTATAATCACTGAGTACAGTGAAAGAATAGAGAGGTAATGAACCGTAAAATCGGCTTGCAATATGAAGCCGGTTATCGCTCAAATCATTAGGCCCAAGGGCTGACTTTATTGGATGGAGAGGGGACGCACGTGGAACAAGGACTGGATTCATTGGACGGGGAGAGGTTTTCAAAGCAAGCCGCCAGTTGTTTGGGCTGACTGTAGGGTTGCATTTTCAGCATCACGCCAAACATGAACATTTCATCTCTATTTATTCTCTGAACTCTGTGATTAATAATACAAGCATCAGTAAGATTATTAGGAAAAGAAAATTGAACACAAGTATATTAAGTTAAAATCTGACTGTGTGTATTTCGCAACTACTCCTCTTAATGCAACGCGATTTACTTAATATCGGTTATCATTGATTCGAGGATGTCATATAAACTCTGAGAATTTAAAATTTTGAATTAGATTTCGAGATATTAATATTTTTTTTGTAAATTTTAACGAAATTTCTCTAAAAACGGTACTTAAATTACTCCATTTTTGTGGATAAAAAAAGGATAAATAAAACGGATGAATATATTTTTATGCCATTTTCTCATTAAAATGAAAAAAATTATTTTATTTTCAATTTGAATTGTTGGTGAAAAAAAATCTTGATTACAGTAAAATTTCCGAAAAATAAAAACATATTTCCACATATTCAAACTTTATGAATCAATTTATTCTGCAGAGCAAAAAATCGCCTGTCAGCATATTGTCAAGAAATCAAGATTTGTTTCAGTATAGAATAAACCAAGGACACAAATTTGCTGTTACATGTAAACGTAACACCTGCAATTGCAAATCTTTTTGCAATCCCAAATTACATGCAAACATAACATTTACATGTAATTTGCACCCAAATTAATTTTAATTTGAACCGTAATAAATGTTAATTTGCAATGGAAATTACATGCAAAGGTAATGTTTACATATAATTTGGGTTGCAAAAGGCTTTGCAATTTAAGTGTTACGTTTGCATGTAATTTTGGGCTGCAAAAAGCTTTGCAATTGAAGCTCCTTACATTTAGGTGTAGAATTATTACTCCCTATTCACAAGAATTGAATTTAAAGAAAAAGCATATACTATTTCCAATGAATTATTTTTAAATGATGGCTGTTAAAACGTTTCTCAAAGTCGTTAAAAGTAAAATGGTTTATCAGGTAAAATTGACATTTCTTTTTACCCAATTCGTCGATTTACACGATTTTATTTGGCCGTCTTTTTTCCATCGGTTGCAGTTTCCTTTTCGCGGTTATTTGGCACAAAATTTTACTTTTTTAAAACTGATTTATGTCAAGTCCCCTATAACAAAGAAATTTCGTATTTTCTTCTATGAAATGTGATAAAAAGTTAGTTAATTATTTATGTTTTGAATTATCAGGAGTGAAATATTTTGCTTGATTAGTACATTTATTTTTCTTTTAATGTTACGTGAACGAAGTCACGGGTAACAGCTAGTTATATATATATATATATTTTATTTGTGCTATTTTTACGTTGATAATTTTTTTAATGAACAAGAAGTCGCTCAACATTGAGCGAGAAAGGTTCGCACGTAGATCGCAGTGTGGCTTCTGCCGCATAGACCGGGAGGCGGCAGCACAGACAATCACGTCATCGAGTTCACGGCTGAAATTCCAGAATTAGTTAAAACTTGATTCGCATATTAAAACGCAATAGGTCTGCCATGTCATATCTTGGTGGAAAACTCCCGAAAACCCGATTTTAGCGGTTGACTCGTAGGTTTACCATTCTGCGTTCCTGCTCCCAGTCCTCCATGTTTTCATACCTTTGGGTGCAGGAAAACACAATGGTAAACCTACGAGTCAACCGCTAAAGGTGTTTTCCACCAAGATATGACTTGGCAGACCAATAGCGTTTTTATATGCGAATCGAGTTTTAACTAATTCTGGAATTTCAGCCGTGAACTCGATGAGGTGATTTTCTGTGCTGCCGCCTCCCGGTCTAGTAGAGCAGATTTCAAAGGGAATTTCGATACAACATTGCATGGGTCTCCGTTTCCATTTTTTTTAATTTGTGGTAACTTGATGTTTATACGATGCTACACTGCATTTCACATGACGTGCTACACTGACTACGTTTGGTCCCAGCGGGCAACTCTGCATCCACATAATGATTTCGACTACAGGAAGCACTTCTTCGCATGTTTCTCAATGCCTATACACGTGCGTACATTCCTATCTGGGGTTGTGTAAATATCGCACAGTTCACCAAATTTTTTTGGACACACCTTGTATTATATATATATACAGGGTGGTTACAATATAAGTATCTCTATTTGGAGCTGTTTGTTTATAGCTCGAAGGAATAATCTGAATAAAACCAAAATCGGTACACTTACTATTCGAAAAAGGGGGAAGAAAAATGGAACAATAAAAAATTAATTGCAATAATCACCGACAGATTGTGATTACTGATTGACAGATTACTGATTGTGAAATGTAATTTCTAATACAAGAACAAAGAATTAAGCCATCAAACCGAATGGCACACCTAATTTATTGAAAAATGTCCCAGTGAACTTGGTTACGTTTTCGCATGACGTTGCCGATCATGTTCAGGTTCCACATGGCAATTGTTCTGGAGGATACAATCCATTCGGTGCACGACGTGCTCAACTACGAAATGTAACGCATCAGGAGTGATGTTTCGCACACGTCGGGATATGCGGTAAAGTCATTGAGGTTTGCGACACCTCCAAGATGCACAATGTTACACATTACATATCACACTCAAAAGCGCCATCTGACGGCAGTTATTGCAATTATTTTTTATATTGTTCCATTCTTCTTTCCCCTTCTCGATCAGTAAGTGTACCGATTTTGGTTTCATTCGGGTTATTCCTTCAAGCTACAGACAGCTCCAAATAGAGATACTTATAACCACATGGTATATAAGCTAGAATTTTTATTTTTCTAAAAGCTTTCAAAAGAATCCTTACACTACAGAAATGGAAGGCTAATATTTTCTTTATCGTCACTTGACAAATATATGTAAAATTTTCTTTGAAACCTTTCTAATTAAAAAGACATATCACTGTTAAATCATCGAGAAATTCGTTTTTTGAAAACAAAAACATATATATATATATGTATATATTTGAATGAGCAATATTTTCTGGGATTTTTAAAACAAATTGCAGAAAAATACCTATAATTACGCTACTTATGACTAAAAATGTGCCAGTCATTTTCAACATGGGCAATGACTAAAATAATAAATAAAAGATTTTTATTCGAAAATGTTAAAAACATGTTTTCTTTTTTAATTGTACGCAATATTTCCCTTGAACTACTTAATATTCACAAAAGATCGGTATTACATGTCCAGATGATAAATTAAGAATTTTCAAAGGATATAAAAATGTGGCGAACAGTATTTTTAGTCTTGTGACTTGCTATCTACTTTCTATTTTGTGCCATGTAGTAGAATGATTAATTGTTTTTTAAACTACGAGCTACTATTCATTTTCTTGCGCCACAATGCACTAATGATTCATTTTCTCTCTTCTAAGACAATCGCTTGCTTTATTCTGGAGATTCCGTGAATTCTTCAAAATAAGAGAAGCTATGCAAGATACTTTTAATTGTACTTACATTTTAAGTTAAAGAGACATCTCCCCCTTAATAAGAATGTAAAATTTTTATTTAATATTCGTATTGAGAATGATAATAAAGATACAGTTATTGACGTTCAATAATATATCCCAGATTCAAAATACTTTCAAACATGCCTAAAATGTTTAAAATTTTAAAATTAAAAAAATAAATATTTCGAGTTTAAAGATACCTATTAGACGCCTAACGATGAAAAAAAACTGGTTCATCACTTCACAAAAACATGGTGCCGAAAATGTTGACAGGATAATATGGTAGAATCTTGTTAATTTAATGTTTCGGTTTAATCATTCATGTGTGTAGGTTCAACCCTGAACTGGTAAACTGTTGAACCATGAACTAGTAAACTGTTAAATCATGAACTGGTAAACTATTGAACCATGATCTGGGATAATGTTGAACCGATAAAATGTTAAACCATCAAGTGGTAAACTTTTGAACCATGATGTTTTAAAACGCTGAATCAAGGACTGGTAAAATATTGAACCATGGTCAGCTATAATGTTGAACCAAGATGTGGTAAAATATTGAAACATTAACTAGTAAAATATTGAACCAATATTTGGTAAAATGTAGAATCGAGATATGGTAAAATGTTTAACCATAAAGGGCCAGAGCCATTACAAACAAAAACAACTCAGTCAGTGATCTGTATTTAAAGTGGAAACCGACATTTTTCAGTCATCCAAGCCTGAAACATGATTCAAACCTGACACCTCTTGTCTTATAAACAGCGTTCTAACAACCAAACTAACGGGTGTATATCATTGTGTTTTAAAGCAGTATATTGAGTCTGCATATATTTTTTTTTCTGATTTATAATTACATATTAATTGTTACGGAACAATGGAATTATTTTGTGTGTACCCACAAGCGAATTATGAATTCCATACACTTCATTTTCGTCAGCGAACTTTAATAACATATAAAAATTACACGTCGACCCAAGTATATTCACCCGAGATGGAGCACGAACAGACGGACATACAAACCAAATTCATGAAGACTTTGAAATATGTTGGAAAGTGTAAATAAAAAATGAGTCATAGGATAATGAAAAATCATAGAAGCGGATGATGAATATCATTTCATTATTATCAGGAACTTTAAAAAATCAAATGAGCTATGACTTCGATTTACCCTCCCTTTTTGGAACCACTGAATGGTTCAGCTTTGAATAAGAATTTCTTACAGTTCACTTCTTAAAAAGAATAGTTTAAATTATGTATGATATTTCTACAGGTTTGATACGCTATTAAAAACCTTATCTATATGAAGCACCTACCCGTTTTCTTTTAAGTACAATTGTGCAGTAAACAGTTGCATGGTACGAATAGTAATGATAATAATTATAATAATAAATTTAATAATAAACAATTATCTTGTCATGAAATGCAAATACTGTATTTTAAATGGTATGCATTTTCATAGAAATTGTTAAAAAAATTTCATGTACAGCGCTTAAATAATTTGTCTGAAATAGTTTGAAGAATAACAGTTACTCACATTAAACTTAATGAACTGTATTTTATGGAGTATATACAGAATCTGTTATATGTGTCTCATTTTACATACATTTCTTATACCGTAGTAATTTATCGTAGATTCACTCATAAGCACGAAGTGACATAGAATCGAATTTATATGAAAACGCATATTTAAATAAGAATAAAAAATCATTAATCAGGCATAGTTTATGAAACACCTTCCAATACCAACAGAATATTATTAATAAATTTAATTTTTCCATGCAATGAAATGAGATTTCTAAATAAGTACTTCGAGAGATTCCCTCCCCCAGAGAACATAATATAACGGAATTATTTTGTGTGCCCCTGTAAGCAAACTATAAATTCTATATACTTCATTTTTAACAACGAATATTCGGTAGTGAAAACTAATAACATATAAAATTCACATGTCGATCAGAGTAAATATACGCGAATTGGAGCACGGACAGGCGGACTGACAAACGGCCAGATAGACAAACCGAATTAATGAACACTTTTCAAATATGTTGGAAAGTACTAATAAAAAATGAGTGCGTTTTATTTAAAAGTCATAGTGAAATCCACAGAGTTATTATAAGCCGAGAAAGTACTCAAAAATGAGTACATTTTACTTAAATACGCATTTTTAACGGCGTGTTTATTTTTCTGTACACTAAATATCATTACTTAATTTTTTAATGATCCCATTCTAGATAATCAGTTTTTGATGTGAAATTTGTTTGCAGCATTTTCAATTTTAAACTAATTTTACTTTCAAATGTCAAGATTATTTTAATCAAAATATTTTTGCGTTTTGAAAAAAAAAAAAGAAAAAAAAAACGAAATATTCATTGTGCGGTAATTTATATACCGGGTGATGCAAAAGTTCGTTAAACCTTTCAGAAATCATACAAAAGGTAGAAATTATGATAAAGAAGTGTGGTTTGCAAGAATGGACTCACAAGGTAGTCGGACTTTTTTTAGCAGCAAAAAAACTTTTAGTTAAAAATGTCATATGTAGATGGCGCTAACATGCGAGAGATTCTGCAGAATTATGCAAATTAATCCTGCAATAAAATACTGGGATACACTAGGATTTCTCTTTCACTTTCAGAATGTTATCATTACCCGATCGAACGTTGTAGGTGAAGTTGTTATATTTGAACGGAGAATCAGCAAAGTGTTGCGAATCAGGAGTGTTGCGAAAATTTCGCGCTACGAAAGTACTGAAGATGAAGAATGTGGTCTGGGTTTCATGTTGAACAATTGTTATTGCAAGAATAAATGGACGTACTGTTGTCCTGTTCATTGTGTTTCGGGTCGTCAGCGACCATTACCAGTGGCATTTTTAACTAATTTTTTTTTTTTTTTTGCTGCTAAAAAAAGTCCGAGTACCTTGTAAGCCCTTTCTTGCAATCCGCACTTCTTTATTATAATTTCTTCCTTTTTTATTATTTTTAAAGTTCTACCGAAATTTTGATTCATCTGGTATATGGGTCGCTCAAATGAAAGTTGCACTACAGTTGGTTTGAGAATTGGTTTAACGGTATTAATATGAATTAGTATACAAAAGAAAGAAGTAAGACAGACGTAACAGATAGGCTAGAAAAAGTCACCTTGTATGTTGAAACAAGTGTCCCAGAGGTCAACGAGACGATGGATACCCTAGGCTACGAAGATCCGGGGTTGGTTGTGGAACCAATTTTCAACTTGCAGCTTGGACCTCATTATCGTCAGCAAATCGCCGTCCCTTCAGAGCTTTCTTGAGTGGACCGAAGATGTGGTCACACTGCGTGAGGTCTGGACTGTAAGGGGGCGGGGGGTCGAGAACCTTTCAGCGGAATTGCCGTAATAATGTTTGGCACCCGACAGTCGGAATACCGATCTGCGTGACATACACTCCGTGCTATACAAATTTTGCATTCGACGATAGATTTCACTAGCACTCACATTTTCCGCTTTTAAAAATTGCACGACCGCCCGTTGACACCTTTTGGAGGCTTCCATGATACGAACGATGCCTTTTAACGTGCTCCCAAGCTATGACACACGCATCTGGCGGGATCTGGCGATATCGTAAGCAATCGCAGCACTCTGCGACCTCTATCGGAGCATGCGCAGTCATCTTTCTCCTCAAATGGTGGAGTTATTACAGCAATGCCACTTTCATTTGGGCGACCCTTATATAAGGTTTTTATTTAAAAATGAGTTCTTTTATTAATATAGGGGAAAGTCGGACAAAACCGGGACCCTAACGGGTTTTCTTTTATTGTTATTCACTATGTGAACAAAATAGTCAAAATTTGCGTTAAAACGATAAACTGATTCCTTGTGAAGAAAAAAAGTATTGATTCAATCGCGAACAATAGCAATTGAGATCATAAAAACACATTTTTTAGAATTATGCAATGTCCCGTTTTTTTCCAACCAGGTCGGACAAAACCGGGAACTGTAAATAATAAATAAAAACACATTGTAACATTGCAATAATACTATTTATTAAAGGGAAACTTGCAGCATGTGACATATTATACCTATAGAATTTGAATTTATATCAAATCTACATCAAATAACAAAGATGTAAGTTATGCCTTAATAGTTAAATTTGTTCGGCACAAAAATCACAAATGAAAATTTGATCTTGTTCATCTGCGTTGCTGCACACTTCATGTGCTCACCCTTTGCAGTGAAGGCACTGTATCTAACTCTCCTTTCGTTTAGATTGTTCATATAAATCTTTGCAAAAGATGCATGCTGCATCACTTTCATCCTTCGCCTCTCTTGATGTCAAGGGTCTTTTCTTCTTTGACTTCTTCGATTCCACCTCAGTTTTTTTTCTGTCACCTTGAAAAGTTTTCGCTTCAGGGCTAAGTCTTTCTTGTCTTGTTTTTTCATCCTTTCTTTTTCTTCTAGTTCGAGTTCTAATTTGTAGGGGGTTGAAATAAGGATAGCTGTTTTCCCTCGACGCTTGTCTGATTTCCTAATGGCCCTAGGGACGGTTTGTACTGGAATAGTCTTTATATCCTGTGGTGAGACTGCAAAAGGACGCTTGATATCTCTGCCCAGATCTTGAGAAGACGTAGACGGTTGCGCAGGAACCTGCAAGCTGACCTCTTCGTCTTGCACAGGAACTGGAGCCTTCGAATTCCGCGTTTGACAGCATCTCTATAGACCCATTCCCTTTCTAAGGCTGAGGTTTATAGGTTGCTACAGACATGTCTACATCAGGATCTTGTTGTTGTTCAGGAAATACTTGACATTCAGCCAAAGGATTCTTTTCCACTTCCATGGGCTTCTGGGTTCTCTCAGCGGGAGTAAAGAGGTGATCTGGGAATACGTTACTGTTAAACGGGTATATCCTCGTCTTTTCAAACTCATTTGTAGCAGATAGAGCACCCACAAATTTTTTGTCACATACAGGCAGACAGACTCGCAGACAGATATTTTCTAAAAATCCTCAAATCGTGTTCAGGACCTTCTAAAACGTATATATCTAACGAAAACCGGAAGTCGTAATTTTTCAGGAATCCAATAATTTATTTTTCTAAAGATAGAAAAAAAGTAAAAATTATTGGCAGTTTATTAGGTACAAATAATTTAATACACAGAAAATTAAATACTTAAAAACTACCATGAAATTAAACAAAAGGTTAATCTCGCGAATAAAGTAATTTAGCCCCAACTAGATGATTTACTTTTTTTTTTTTAATTTTCAACTTAATTTGGAATATAAATGACTAAAAAACATCTTCTATATAACAACTTAATTTAAATAATACTTTTTGTATAGTTTTTAAATATTTATAGATCGTAAAACAATAACTAAACAGGTGAATTCCATTTCAATCACGCAAATAAATGAGTTGTCCAAAACCGGGAACTTTCCGGTTATGTCCGACGACCCGCATCCCGGCTTTGTCCGACCACGCCATTTTCATGAAATGTTACTCTAGCGTTGTTCAAACAACTCATAGACACCAATAGAAAACGTTAAAATATCAAGTAAATAATGGGCTATCATACGTTTTACTTACCTAAACTAAATCCTTAGGCATTTAGGATTGGTAACGTAATATTGCAGATGCCGAATTGTTTACTCTTTCACGTGAAACTTTAAAAAAATCACCACTGCGAAATGAGTTGTTTTACACGACTACTGTTTACTGGGTGCAGTCAAGCCATTCGCCTAGAAATAATTCTAGAAGTTTCCGCTAGATAATGCCATGAAACATGGATCCCTGTTTTATCCACCCACCCGGTTTTGTCCTACTCTCCCCTATACATATTTTGTTTTATTTTTGATTGTTGGAAAAACTTTGGTTGTCAATTCAGCATAGAAAAGAAATCAGTATTCCCTTATCCTCCAATTGCAACTGTTTTAAAAGTTCTGTACATCGATTTGGGTGTCTCCAGGCAAAATCTCTGCAAGATTTAAGTTCAGCTACGTTTTCTCTCGTTTAAAGTTATTTATTATCCTTTTTTTTAACTTTCCAAAATTTGTAAGTTACAAAAAATTGTACAATTTAATATTATTTGTATTTATAATTTCCTCAAAAATTAAATAAAATATATAACTACAGACATTTAATATTAAAATACACTAAAAACATTGAAATATACGTTAATATAAACGTTTCGAGTACATTTAGTACACATCATCAGTATACGTACACAATTAAAAATACCGGAAAACCAGAACAATTAAAACTATATTTTAATTAGGACATACTCAGCTGGTTCCTGGGTAGCTGCATGAAAAGGTGATTTAGCTAGAGCAGACAGCCAACCCTAATGCCAACCCTATTAATGAAGCTACCGAGGTCTCGTCTGGTCCTAGTTAAATTGTCCTAAAATTGTCCTAGTTAAATTGTAGTTCGAACTGTTTTTATTGTTTTGTAATTGCATAGTTGCCAACCTTCCGATTTTTTCCATACCAGTAAAATCTTACAAAAGTTTTCGCTTTATTAAATTGCAGAAATTGTATGATTAGATAAAACAAATATTTTTAAATAAAAACACTGGTGTGAAAAAAATAGGGAGGTTGGCAACTATGTATTGTGTAAGTATACTGATAAGGAGTATGAAAAGTACTCGAAACGTTTATATTAACCGGCAGTTTAATTTGTTTAGTGTTTTTTTATCATTAAATGTCTGTAGTTATATATTTTATTTACTAGTTAATTACTATTCAGACGTAATTATGTACGCATTTTTGAATTTCTTAAAATTTGTTCTAAATTATATGGTTCCTGTCTAATTCAAACTTGTAGTTTCCCGTATTGGAACTTTTACTTTTATATAACTATATAAGAAAAAAAAATCTACTATTATCAAAATAAAATATATATATATATATATACATATATATATATGTACATATGCATATATATATATATATACATATGCAAAAGTTAATACACTTACGGTTTTATAAAATCTTTTTAATAAACAGATCTACAAGTTTCGTGCACACAATCGTCGACATTCTCAAAATCAACAATGATAAAACAAACTATTTTCGCTAAATAAATTAATTTCTATCTTTCTTTCTCTTTTATGGCGAAAATATTTTATTTTATTATTATTGAAGTTAAATTGTCACCAATTGTGTGTACGACATTATCTTAATCTGTGTATTAAAAGGATTTTATAAGTCTATTCTAATACTATTTTTATAAGTCTATTCTAATACTATTTTTATAAGTCTTATTCTATAAGTAATTATTTTATAGAATAAAATAATTTCTTACATTATAATATATATATATTATAATGCAATACATTATTTTTTTCTTAAACTCTAAGATGGGTCGCGGGACATGTAAGTGTACTGTAATCACTTTTAGCAAACACACATATATATATTTTATCACACACACACACACATATATATTTAATTATACTATGTTTTTAAAAGTATATTTTGAGTGAAATAATATATATATATATATATATATATATATATATAGTATAGAAAAAAATATGTATAAAAAAGATATGTATAGAATAAAATAATTTCTTACATTATAATATATATATATTATAATGCAATACATTATTTTTTTCTTAAACTCTAAGATGGGTCGCGGGACATGAAAGTTTGGGAACTGCTGTTTAGATATCGTTTTACATTTTATTCGTTTATTATCAGTTCTTTGTTCCTCCGTTTTGTAACATTACTTGTAAATAGCATTAACATGTAAGACAAAGGATATAGAACCCTTAAAGGGCTCCACTATAGAACTTAATTCTAAACAGAGTCATGTCAAAAAATTTGGCATGCACTGTCGAAATCTCTTTTCTAGATTAGTTTTACAGTATTTGAAGTTTTTTCACATTAACTTTTAATTTTGTTTTGAAGTTTTCGTTTATTTGCTATTCATATAAGAGAACATATTAAATTTTGAGATTTTATTATAATAATTTACATCAGGGCTGTCCAACGCGGTGCCCGCGGGCGCCATGACGCCCTTTGAAGATTTTCTTGGTGCCCCTTCAAATGTTTATTTTTTCTAGATTTCTTTAAACAAAATTCCATCTCCAAAGTTAATTCGCCTTAAAATAATTAATATTTGCATACATTTTTTTTATTACAAGTGTTATTAGGATTTTTGCCTCCTTTACATGCAAAAGTCCTTAAAATTCCTCCTCCCCCTTTTTCATCCCCAAACCTCAGAAAAATGTAACGTTAAATTTACAATATGTTTTTTGTTCAATTTTTTAGATGAGGCACCTCCAACTTAGGACGCCAATGATTAACCACTGTACTGTACATACCATTTTAATAACGCATACCACTTTGTCTGTGTATCCTGCAGACATGTGGGTATCGCTATCACTGCTAAAGGGAAATAATATTCTTGCATTTTTCGAATCATATGAATAATGGCGCCCTTGATTGTGTGCCACAAGCTAAGGTGCGCCCTGGCTTACTGAAAGGTTGGACAGGCCTGATTTACATAAAAGAGCCAGATATTAGCTTACTTTTGGAAAAGTAATGCGCAATTTTGTGAAATAAAATAGCTACCTTGCACGATAAAATATCATGATATTTCCTTAAGCTTTTAAACAAATGGGTTTCTTTGTTTTAAGGAATGAAGCTGTTATATGAATGTCGCATGAAATATGGAAAAAGAATATTCATTTCCTTTTTTTTCGCTCTTTTTTTATCTATCAAGAAGAAGAAAAATCTCTAAGAAATGACATTCTTGGGAAAAAAAAGTCTTCGTATTTATGATGTCTAGTCAAATTTAAATCATAATATTCAACGCAAGTTTTATATTATTGCAAACTTGAACTTTGTTAAGATATTACAAAGCGTTTATAACTTAGATTGATAGTTCACATTTTGTTTTTCGAAAAATTTATTTTAAATAAAATTATTTTGAATAATTAACAATCTCGATTAGTTCATTACAGTTTTATTTTTGATAACGAATGTTTTGGCAAACGAAGTTTTCCTTCATTGACTTCTGATTCGGCTACCGATTTTTTTTTATTGGATACGAGCATTGGATTTTAATTGGGCGGGAAATCGTGTTTCAGATAACGAAAATTTCAGCTAAAGAATGTGAGTCTAGGACTTATTACCTTAGATAGCCAAAGTAGCTCTGTATTTATATTACTACCCGGTCGCCCGGCGTTTCCCGTGATTAGTTTAATCTGGTACAAAATTTGGCGCAGCACTGTGCCATTAAACATCATACAACCAATAAATCAAAATTGAAAAAACAAAGATTTCTCGTTTACATATCTACCTCAGCTATCCAAAAAATCTTTTAAAAATAGTGAAATTCAAACAAGAAATTTGAAAAGACTGCTGCCATAAGTTTAACATTATCTTGGGAATATCTTCGCGTGACTAGTATACGATCTTAATTAAGCTCCACATCGAGGTGACAAATGCAACTTAGGAGACAAATTCTAGAATTCGGACTTGTTTATTCTGTGTTAACAAGTCGGGAACACGGAACAAACAGGTTTGAATTCCAGAATTTATCTCCTAAGTTGCGTTTGTTGCCTCGATCTTCGGCCTGCCTTAAACATAATGTAAAAAAGTAGCCTAATAGTGGGGTTGTCATAGAGTTGCAAAGGCTAGAAAAAAACCGGTTTAAACCTGGGAATAAACCGGGTTTTTTGGGAGTAAACTTAGTTTTTTGGGAATAAACCAGGTCTTTTGACAGTAAACCGGGGAATAAACCGGGTCTATTCGAAATAAACCTGGGAATAAACTGGTTTTTTGTAACACTAACTGGAAGTGATAAACCAACTAATGAGCTAGAATATAAGAACACAAATTTTATCAGACCATTAAATACACTAAACCAACATGGAGTGAAAATTGACCTGGGCCAGGACCCGAACCTGGGACCTTCAGCGTACCGTGCTTATGCTCTGCCACTAAACCACCCAGATCGATATCCTATCCCGGCAATTTCCCACATTTATCCATGTTGGAAAGTAGTTGCTTCCTTTGCCAGCATATCCGCCATTTCATTCCCTAGGATACCCTTATGGGCTGAAACGTGCCCCAAATAGGTTTTATAGAGAAGAATGAAACAGATCTGACTATATACCATTACATGTATATTTATACCATAATAAATAATAGACATTATATGATGTCTTGTAGACATAGGCATCTATAGATAGAGGCACTTTTGTATTCGTGCCAACCTATAGTAGCTTCAAACTTTACTATCTTTATTTATCCTTTTTTCAAACATTTAAACTTTTCTACAATACGACTGTTGATACTTGCATGCTCAACTTTTGCATAGCGAAGCTGGTCATTTTTAATGGGAAATTAATAGATTTAAAAAAATAGTTGTTTCCTTTAAATATCAGAGAAGAAAATAGAAGAAAAAATAAAGAAGAAAAAGAAATGGTTTTGAGAAATGCAGAAAAAAAATATTAAAATTTACTGAAACACGTCATACAAATACATGTTTTCTCAGATAGCTTTATTACAGATATTTTGTATGGAATTCTCGGCGCCATGCATATCAGCTTTTCGAGACACGTCTTTCCACCTTTTTATTATAAGTTTTCTTTTCAATGTAAACAAACACTGGTATCCATTACGTTGAAAAAATATTACGATCTGAATCAATCAAAATATGCATGAGAAAGATGTAGTAAGAATAGAATTGTGTTCTGTTCGGGATAAGTAATATTCCGGTTATATCTCGCTCACCGAATAAGAAATAGTTGAACTTTTCATGTAAAGGAATCGTAAATGGAGAAAGTGTTTTCAGAAATGGAAAAAAAAAAATTAAATAACAATTGAATCCATTTGGACACTACACTGTTAACTAGTATTTTAAAAACACAAATTGCACAAATTGTGCTTATTCGAAAATTAAAAGATCAGTAGTCGTTTGTGTTGTTCCTCTTCCCCGATGATGGCTTTAAGTTTGAAGCCGAAACATGTAGGATTTTAGCTCTTTTATGAGTTTAAAACAATTTTTACACTGATTTTAGCAACTAATAAGCACAATTTGTGCAATTTGTGTTTTTAAAAAAATTAAATAGTTTCAAACTGTGGTTAATTTTAAAAATGCCTTTGAGATTGGCTAATACATGATAATTTTATTACTATTCATGATTAATTAACGAAATAATGGTTAGTTTTAATAAGTGCTATGATAATATAAAATTGACACAGGTCACTTTTTTTATGTTCAATACCACTTTTTCTCAACAGTAATCACCGTGTTACTTAAACGCAGGATTTTGTCATAAAATAATGCAAATATTCTATCTATACTAATAAAAGAAAGTTTCGCTCTGTGTGTTTGTGTCTGTGTGTCTGCTGGCGATGGCTAGCAAAATCCAGTCCACCTAGAAGGCTGCAAATTTAGATATAGGTAGTCCAAACCCTCTCCTGGTGCACTATTACGTCAGAATTTTAATATTTTGAAAATTAAAGTAGATATTAATTAAAAACTGATCAAAGATCACAAATAAAAACGTCATTATTCAAAAGCTAGCTGCCGCATGTGCAGAAACCAATATCCGTATCTTCCGGAATAGAAGAAAGAAAGCAGAAGACATCCCGTTTTTGTTTTAAGTTTTTCTAAATTCGCCATGGGCAAACGGTTAGAAATACGGAAAAACTGTCTACATATTCCGAAAGAAAATACTTTTACATCTCAAACGATCTGGTTGGTTCGAAAAAAATTTACATTTAACCCTTTCAAAAAAAATAATCAAAAAGGATCTAATTCATGTTTTTTTTTTTTTTTTTTCTCCCGTTTTCCGAGCCTTGCATCCACCGAAATACAAAAAATACGGAAAAACGAAGGTCACCAAATTAAAGAACTAACTTTGCCCTTTGCAAAGCCCCCTTTGGTTTTAAAAAATACAAAAATTAACCCTTCTAAAAAGTTTATTTTCTGTATGCCGTTTTGTGATTTTTGCGATTTTGGCAATTTTTAAAAATTCGCATCGGCGATTCAGAGAAAGGTACGAAAAACTAAAAATACCAGACAATATCTACATTCATTCTTTTTTCCACATCTGTATTTATTTTTCAAAAATACAAATATTAACCCTTAAAAAAAAATTCGTGCGCAGGACTCTCTTTTGCGAATTCCGATTTTCTATGATATATAAAATCTGGCATCGGCTTTCTAAAATAACCAAACAAAAATCAAACACACCTAAAGACATCGACGTTCTGTCGGATTTAGGCCGAAATCTTTAGTTTAAAAATAAAATCACGTTAACCCTTTCGAAAACGTTTTTTACCGTAATTCAATTTCGCTTTTTTAGCTCACAGGCTATCAAAGCCTGAGAGCTTATGTGCCCGCCGGTTCTGTATGTACGTACGTACGTATGTATGTATGTATGTATGTATGTACGTAACGCGATAACTCTTGATAGAACTAACCGTTTTACTTTAAATTTTGTTTATAGTGATAAGGCGCCTTGTGATAAGGCGCTTCCCTGATTAGTTTTGGAGGTTCATTGGTTAAGCATAACGGAGGGAAACGGGGGGGGGGGTAACCCCCCATAATTTAGACAAATGGGTTTTTCATGCAGAATTATCCCATTATCTTCAAATTTTGTATATAGGTTCATTTTGATAATGTGCTTCTGTCAAACATTTTGGGGCTTCATTGGTTTAGTATAAGGGGGAAAGGGGGGGATACCCCCCTAATTTAGATAAATGAGTTTTTCATGCAGAATTATCCGATTTTCTTCAAATTTTCTATATAGGTTCATTTTGATAATGTGCTTCTGTCAATAGTTTTGGGGGTTCATTGGTTAAGTATAAAGGGGGAAACGGGGGGGGGGTAACCCCCAGGGTTATAGGTTCCTTGTGATAAGGCGCTTCCCTGATTAGTTTTGGAGGTTCATTGGTTAAGCATAAAGGAGGAAAACGGGGGGGAAGTAACCCCCATAATTTAGACAAATGGGTTTTTCATGCAGAATTATCCCATTATCTTCAAATTTTGTATATAGGTTCATTTTGATAATGTGCTTCTGTCAAACATTTTGGGGCTTCATTGGTTTAGTATAAGGGGGAAAGGGGGGGGATACCCCCCTAATTTAGATAAATGAGTTTTTCATGCAGAATTATCCGATTTTCTTCAAATTTTGTATATAGGTTCATTGTGATAATGCGCTTCTCTGAATAGTTTTGGGGGTTCATTGGTTAAGTATAAAGGGGGAAAAGGGGGCTAATCCCCCCCTAATTTAGATAAATGAGTTTTTCATGCAGAATTGTCCGATTTTCTTCAAATTTTGTATATAGGTTCATTGTGATAATGCGCTTCTCTGAATAGTTTTGGGGGTTCATTGGTTAAGTATAAAGGGGGAAAGGGGGGCTAATCCCCCCCTAATTTAGATAAATGGGTTTTTCATGCAGATTTATCCAATTTTCTTCAAATTTTGTATATAGGTTCATTGTGATAATGCGCTTCTCTGAAAAGTTTTGGGGGTTCATTGGTTAATTATAAAGGCGGAAAGGGGGTGCTAATCCCCCCTTAATTTAGATAAATGAGTTTTTCATGCAGAATTATCCGATTTTCTTCAAATTTTGTATATAGATTCATTGTGATAATGCGCTTCTCTGAATAGTTTTGGGGGTTCATTGGTTAAGTATAGAGGGGGAAAGGGGGGCTAATCCCCCCTTAATTTAGATAAATGGGTTTTTCATGCAGAATTATCTCATTTTCTTCAAATTTTGTATATAGGTTCATTGTGATAATGCGTTTCTCTGAAAAGTTTTGGGGGTTCATTGGTTAAGTATAAAGGGGGAAAGGGGGGATAATCCCCCCTTAATTTAGATAAATGAGTTTTTCATGCAGAATTATCCGATTTTCTTCAAATTTTGTATGTATATTCATTGTAATTAGACACTTCCCTGATTAGTATAAGGAGTTCATTAGTTAACTATGAGGGGGTAACAGGGGGATGACCCCCCCTTAATATATTGTTGATTTCTTTATTTTTCGAGGGCATATTTCAAATTCTTTGAAATAAGAGTACAATATACAATGAGTGTGAATAGCCTGTGAGTTCAATGCCCTCAGTTTAACTGGGCAGTTTTCTTTTTATTAACTATTTCCCCTATCTTTAAAAATCCGAATTGGCGTTTATAAACAAGATACCAAAAACTAAAAATACCTCAACTTATCTACATCCCTTTGTTTTTTAAAATCTGGTATCCGTTTTGAAAATTTTTAATTTTAACCCTCCAAAAAAAAATCTTTTCCAAAACTCACTCACGCGATTTTCGTTTTTCGGTCCAGGTTTAAAAATCAGCATCGACTCAGGAAATGTGAGTACGGACAAACAGTAGTCTCCAGATCATAGACGCGTTCATTTTCTTTAAAACGCATGATTAGGTTGTAAAAAATATCTACATTAACCCTTTAGAAACCGATCGATTACGTAACCAACTTTCGCGATTTCCGCTATTTTGGCAATGTTTACCCGTGGTTAAATTTCAAGTCTACTCGGAAATTAGGTTGGGTCGAGTGTTCTGAAAAGGCCTCTTCCAGAACAGACTGCGCCCCCTGGCGGTGGAAGGTGGAACTATGGACCCGATTACGACGGGGTTTGTTTTAAGTTTCGTATAGAACAGATTATTAATATTTTTGGCCAGTGCAACGCCGGGCGGGTTAGCTAGTTACTACATATTAAGAAATGGTGACTTTGTTTCTACCGGATGTTGGCAAAACTCTCTAATATTCAAAGTCCGATTCTATTTTCTACTGTTTTAATGGGAGAGACAAATAAAGTCAATTAGTGATAATTTAAACTTAAAATTGTTATTGTTACTCCATTTAGGATCATGTGTAACCCTACTGTAATAATACACATATGAAATATCACAATATTTTTTTAGGGTTGTCCTTGTAACGCAGTAAACGGTTCACCATGCAACAGAACAAAACCACGTTACATGTCGGTTTGTCAGTTCTAAAAGCTGCTTTACGTTATGTATTTATTATAGAGTATTTAGTAATATAGTGATAAAAATAACGGCACCATCATCAATATATCAAGGCAATGTTAATAAAACGCATAATTATATAATATATATATAGATAGATGATTATATATTTATATATTTAATAGGAACCTGATTTCATTATAGATATGATCTCGTGGTTAATGTTTATCATTTTTATTTTCAAAAATTTGTGCGAGAATAGTTTATTTATGATTTTTATCTTGAAAATGTCGCCGTTTGTGCGTTCGAAACATGTCGATCTTTATATTAAAAGGGTTTTATAAGCCTTTCTGTATTATGTGTTACCGCTTTAAGCGATATATATATATTTAGTTTACAGTGCAGAATATTTATCTGGATACCATAACGACATACCTTGCGGCATATTCAAAAACTATGTATGTATATGAAATTGAGCACAGATGATCATACAATAATTCCATACCTTCTGCAGCTCATTTATGCCATTATCGGCAAAACACATCTTGGAATTAATGTAGCGAATGTATTATTGCAAAAGTAAAACTAGTCGTTGGGAGCCACCGTAATACTTACTCATTATGCATATGCATAATATAAAATATGAAAATAAAACATGTCTAAATTATTTATAAAAATGCATTGCAATTCGAATAAAATCGTGGCTTGATGACGTCATAATCTTTAAATGCTCTATTACTCAAAAATTGATAATCATATTAACTAACGGTTTACTGTGTCGTATTAAACGTCTCATTTCCAATTAAAATATATCTTTGAATTGAAATTTGAATGAAATACAGGGTCAGGAAAAATCGAAGAGAGGGGAAAATAGGATTACAAATATCTTGGCAACTAATTATTCGATAGACTTCATTCTTTATGCAAAATTCGTTTTTGTTTTTATTGTCTATTATATTCCCTCCTTAAAATAAACAATTTCGAAAATTGTTATATACCTTTTATCAAAACGAATATTTCGAGAGTCCGAAAAAAATAGTTCCGGATAATCGAGGTTACTGAAATTCAATCCCACACACCAAATTTCAAGTCTCTATCTCGATTTGTTCGGTAGATAGAGCATTTACAGACACACAGACAGACAGACGGACGGCAATTTTTTTTTAAATATGTTTTCAGAATCTCCAGTGTCTGAAACGTGTAAATCAGTCAAAAAAAATTTTCGATTTTCAAACTGAATTCAAAATTTACCCTATACCTACCTCATTGTTTCCGGAGAAATAGATGTTAAATGGAAAAAGTGTATAAATATGGATTTCAAGTTCTGAAATTTTCAAAGCTAGGCTTAAGTTTCCCATTGGAAATTTCAGTAAATTTCAACAAAATATTAAATGTTGCCAACTTAAAATGTAATATACCTCATTATACCTACGTATATTGAGTAAGTAAAAAAAAAAAACAAACAAAAAAAAAAACACAGACGGTTAAACAGTGATCTAGTTAGTAGATTTTCACAGAATACAATAAATTATGGTCTTTCGTTGTTGGAGACAACCGTTGGATTCTTATTTTTATCACAAGAAGTATCTACAAACTCAAATAAAACATATACGGAGGTTACATAATAAAAAAGTTTCAAAAGCTGTAATGTGGTGTTATGTATACAAATTCTGAGTTTCTCATGTAGACGGCAAAGTACTTTCAAGGGATAAAATCACAGAACAAACATGATCGACTACGCGGAAAAGAATGTTTTACTGGTAAAAAAAAAGTAAAATGAAACTTATATCTTTTTAGGTGCGTTCGTAATTATATAAATATGTAGCACCTATAGTCGTCCTCCGGTCCGTCCGTCTGTCCATCTGTTTACATATAACAGCACAAAAACTACCCAACCGAATGGTTTGAAATGTAATATATATAATCGAGGCATTTCAAATTGTCGAGGCATTTCAAATGGTATGAAAATCGTATCAAAACTTAAAAAGATGTTAATAAAAGTTTTATTCATTCTATTAAATTCTATCATACGTAATTAATTCAATGATATCCCGTGATAGGTAATGATTCTATGTTGCCATGGTGATTACGTCATATTTAAGATGGAGTCGTATTATTTGCGTATGACAAAATTTAAAAACGAATTTGTATGCAAAATTGTTTAATTATAGCAATCATATAGATGTTTCCGGAGAAATAGATATTAAATGGAAAAAGTGTATAAATATGGATTTCAAATTCTGAAATTTTCAAAGCTAGGCTTAAGTTTCCCATTGGAATTTTCAGTAAATTTCAACAGAAGATTAAATGTTGCCAACTTAAAATGTAATTATTTTATTACTTAAATTAATCATATCATTATTACAGACGATATAATACCTTTTTTCAGTGAAATAATAATGATAATTTTTTTTTTACATTGTCTTGTATTGGATATTTGCCCATAGTATAATTTTAATATAACAGAATTGTAATTAATTGTTTGTAAGAGTGTCTTTAAACTTAATTTCATAAAAGAAAATTAATATCTATATGAAAATCTGCACATAATATAAATTTTGTATCCATGCATTTTTTCATAGCAGTGCAACAGCTATTGCACCAAAATCTGTATATTTTTAAAATTAGTTATAGTACGAACACATCTTATTTGTCACGTTTGATGTACAATTTCCCACTTATTTTACGTTGTCTTTTTTTACTCAATATATTGAAAAATATCGTATATTGTAAATCGTTTTAAAACTCGTATATATGCTTATTATAAGTACCAAATCTATATTTATTACCTTTTACTCGTATTTCTGAAAACGATTAAAAATTTATTTGATATATTTTTGTGAAAAAATAAAAATATCATAGAAGCTCAATTTATAACGGAATTGATACTGTTCTACGAATCAGACTATATGCATCATTTTATCATGTTATGAAAGTGTACTAAGCTTCACACTGCAGGGTGATATGAAATAGCACTAATATTGTATGTAATTAAACACGAAAATTTAACAGCTTAAAAGTATTTGATTAAAAACTGCTTTATAAGTGTTGCAAAAAACTTTGAAATGAAACTTTGCAATTAATGGAAGATTAAACGTTGATAGCCAGCCAAACTGTATTCGCAATAATTTGGCATTTGTAAAAGCAATTCGCAATGATTTAAGAAAGTAAAAGACCTGCATGTAAAAAAAAATGTTATAAAATTTTAGTACTGTAAAAATTCATTTTTTTAGGCATTGGGGATAAAGGAAATTTCAGATGTCACTTAAAAATAAATATATATACGTATATACAATATAAAATAAACATTTATAAATACGGTGTAGTTGCTCTGTTAAAATTTTGAAGAAGCATCATAATTTTTATTAATGTTTTTTTATGAAAAATAATTAAAAGATGTCTATTACAAAAACTTTTTTTAATAACACATAATTTTGTGTTTTAATTTATAGTACTGCTGTAAAAATAATTTTTAATAGATTTAAACTTGAATCTTAATGAATGAAAAATAATCCCTCCGCCTCTTTTCAAGATTTATATACTACAGTGACTAATTATATTTTACAAAATGGGAAATATTATTCATTCCTTACACCGTCTTACACTAATGACTCATATTCATTCTAACAACGTAATTATTTTAACTAAGAATACAGTGAGCTCGTCAAATTAGGGGGAGTTAAATGAGAATTTCTTAATTGCGCCTGCATTTTAGTTTAAATAGCCGTTTTATATTAAAAGAGAGCTTACGTTTCTTAATGAATGATATTTTATCTGATAAAAAAAACACTTAATTAAAGGGTGCTTTAAATATTTAATTTTTGTGTTATGACGCTTCATTTTCCGCACTCGTCTATTTGACATTAGTGTATATATATATATATATATATATATATATATATATAGATAGATAGATAGATAGATAGATAGATAGACAGATAGATAGATATAGATATATAAATAGATAGATATAGATATAGATATAGATGTGTGTGTGTGTGTGTGTGTCATCGCAGCATGAGCCTGGGCGACATCTTATGTAAGTATCTTCCTATATCACCACCTTAATATCGCGGTATCACGATACATCGTGATCGCAAAATTAAAGTCTACAGAATAAGTAAAAGAAAATTTTGATTAGTATCTCTACTTAATATTATAATATACAAAGAATTATATCTAAGTCAAAAAAATTCTAACGAAGAGTGTAATTGTGGGGAAAATTGCTTGAGAGCAATGGATGCATCGCGTGACTGATATACAATGTAGCAACAAAAGAGCTATAACACAACAATTCTTCCACACAATTTCATCCTAAAGGGTCTGGTAAATCCCAAAATATAGTCCCCGTCAGAAAGCAGGTGTCGAAATATTAACGATGAACCTCTTTACCTCGCCTACGTTCTAAAACTGACCGTCACAAAAATATGTCCTCTATAAGGGCCTGCTAGATCCTAAGATATAGTTCCTCCCCCCCCCCCCTTCCTCCAAGGGGTTGGTCTTAACAGGGGTTGGAACAGGGGTTGGTCTTAACAGGGGTTGGAACAGGGGTTGGTCTTAAGAAAAATTCCCTTTGCATGTGCCTATCTTCTGAAATGGAACATCACACGAACTTTTATGTATAAAGGTCCGATACATCCTGCAGATACATCCGATATATGATTTTGAAACCCCAGGGAGGGGACAGGTCGTTGATTTTTTTTAAAGCAACCCCTTTACCCTGTGTTCTAAAACAAAGATACAAATATTAATGAACATAGTAGTGCCAATCTGCAGAAAACAAAAATTTATCTGTTACAAACAATGTTGATCCAAGCCTACTATCATAAGAAATAATAGTAATCTATAAAATAAGCAAAATTTTATTTTACAAAGAAAAAATAATAAAAGGATACAATAAATCTTGAGACTTCAAGTAAATTTTAGCAATTTGTTTAAGCCCAGGTGCACAAAACTAATACTCAATTAAAAGTAAAAATCTTTCCAGCCTATAAATTGGCTTAATGATTGTTTAAGTTTAGAATTTTATTTATTTTCAAAATGCAAGATTCCTTTCAGCTAAAATGCTCGACTTTGGAGGTTATTAACAATGCTTGTATATAAATTTTATATTTTAACTAGCAGTCTTAGCCAGCTACATTGGTCGGTTTCTACAAACTAATCTTGAATCACATGAAAAATATCACTGAATTTGACTTGTGTTTTCAAGTAATGCGGATCTTTACCTGGAATGTCCTTCCGTATTGCAAAAAAGGACACGAACGTTCTTGCGCTATGATATGTTCTACTTTGGAGACAAAATTTGAGTTAAGGACAATGCTTTAAGTTGATCAGTAGGATTTGATAAAGAACGTTAGCACGATATGGAATATATTAAAACATCCCTGAAAAAGTATTTAACAAGTAGACCGCCGAACATGATGCACACAGATTTTGATAATTTTAAAGTATGTTGTAGGGGCCCTTAACTATATTCAGGTCAAATGTTTCCATGAAATGGGGCTTAGTTTTTGTGAAATTTGGGGTTAGAGTTTAGCAGGCATTTCAAACACCTATTAATTTGACGTACTGAACAAGGTCTCAGTGGTGCAGAGCTATCGTTCGTGCTTCTAGTCACCGGAGGCGAGGGTTCTGTCCTATGCTGTGACCTTTTTTACTTTTTTAATTAATTTCAGATATTTGACGCGTTACAAGTTTTATACAGAATTATGAATTCTGCATCTTGGAATTTTTTTATATTTTCCTAATAAGTTCCATTTACATTTCCGAATTTTTCGTAAAAATTTCCCTTATTTTTTTTATACGCGCAATTTTGAAATTATTATTTCTATTTACGAAACTTCAAACTAATTTATATCTAGATATTTTTTAAAATTTATTATTACTTATCTTTTATATTTTAATAATTTTCCTGAAATAATAGTTTATTTTACTTTATGGAATTTTAAATGAAAATTTATAATTTTTTTTAAATTTATACAAAATATTTTTCATCACAAATCTTCTAAACGTATGTATGATTAGGTAATTCCAATAACATATCTTGAAAGGGGTAATAAAATATTAAAGCAGTAACTCTTATATGCAAGTTTTAACCAGTTAGATAAATTTTTAATGTCATCTAAATACATTTAACTGCGAAGTTCAAGCTCAACATCACATTTGATTTGCCCAAATAAAAAATAATATGCTACATTTCAAATTTTTCCCCTTCTAACAAGCAAAAACATTGTCGATGTCATACAGAAAAATTCAACTAGAAATGAAAAATCGTCTGTAAATTACATTACGCATAAAAATATGTGAAACAAAAGTCGTCTGCAATTACTTTTATGGTAATATCAAAATAAATAAAATTTTCTTTTTATTCATTTCGTTTAGCTTCTTTTGCAGAAAATTGCCACGTTTGAAGTAATTTGTTTTTTAACTTTTAATGCACTTTTTCATACATTTATCACAATTTAAGTTTTTAAAGTATATATAACGTTAATTTATCAGTTCTTCCAAACAATTTATGCAAAGAAATTTTTTAATGGTGAATTTGAATGCGATATTTTGTTTTGAATATTTTTACAATATGTGCCACACAATTACTTCCATATTTAATAAACTAAAAATGTCGATGTTTAATCAACTTAAAAAAATTAATAGAAAATGCAAATAAAAAAATGTACTATTTCATAAATATGATAAATAAATAAATAAATAAATATACATAAATGCAAAGAAAAATAGTTTTAAAAAGATGAAGTATCAAAACATAAATTAGTTTGAATGTCCGTTGGCAGAAATATTATTTTAAAAATTGCGCAAAAATGTAAATTTTCATGAAAAATTCAAAAATGTAAATTATTAGAAAAATACCGAAAAGTTCAAAGATGTAGAATTCATAATTCTGCGTAAAACTTGTAACGTGTCAAAAATATAAAATTAATTACAAAGAAAAAAAAAAGGTCACAATATAGAAAACAACCCTTTTCTCCGGTACTAGAAGCGCGAAAGTTAGTTCTGCGCCATGGAGACCTTGTTCAGAACATCAAACTAATGGGTATTTGAAATGCATGCTGAACTTTACCCCCAAGTTTCTCAAAAATAAGGCCCATTTGAAAGAAATCTTTGACCTGAATAGTTGGGGGTATAAACTCAACAACATACATTAAAATCATCAAAATCTGTGCGCATCATGTTTAGCGAACCCATTGTAAGTAACAATGCAATTCACATTAAAATCGGTCCAGTAGAACTTTTTAAAAAGGCTAATCTTTTATAATTGATTTCACCGAATTATAAAACATTCCCCCATAGCTCTATAGATAAGCAATATACAACAAAACTTTCCCTGAACAATTATCTAATTACCACTGCAATGTCCGTGAAAATCCATTTACCAGAACTCAGGTTATGAGCAGCCGGAAAGAAAATCCCATTTGTATTTTATATAGTATAAAAGAGAAGATAGATTACTTGTTTTTTCACTTCCAATTATCACTATTTGAAGAAAACTGTGTGCATGTGTGTCTGGCAATGCTTTCTAGAAAGGAAATAGATATTGCTCCAATTAGGTCATAAGATCATTCAAATAAATTTAAATCTTTCAAGTAACATATTTATTTATAATGGCTTTTTTTCCGTGGCAGCTTTATTCTTAGGAAAATTACAGTTTCGAACAAACCAACCAATTTGCTTTCCAAATTAAGTATACTCAAAATGAAACTGTAATCAGAGAATAAGTACAAAATTACTAAGTTAAACATGGTAATTTTCAAAATTAGTGATTTATACCACTATGAGTATCATAATTCTATATCTAAGAATACTCATTAACATAAGAAAAAATTATTATCACGTTTATTTTTATTAAAAGACACGCATTTGAAATAAAGCCTTATACATGTCCTTCGCATCCCATTCTTTCAATACTAAAAATTGGAATAAAAATATAGATGTGCCAAAATGATACTGATGTAATATATTAAACTTATATATTTCTGAAAGTAATATATGGATTTATATAACAAAATGCATATCTTGCATCATAAAATATCTTGATCTATCTCTTCATATTTATGTTTATGACTCCTTTTCTTTTGGGAAAGGAATCTATTAAATGTATATATATATTGCGTAAAATATGAAAGAGGAAAAATATTACATTTCTGTTTCTCCTACTTCTGTGCACTACATAAAATTCACAGAAAGGCAATATTTCTAAAAACCTTATGAAATCGTAACTTTTTAAGTGTCTAGACAATTTTGGAATAAATAAATTTGTTGAAATTTATTTTTTATACTATAGATACTTTTCCTTATTTTTTTCCAAAATATTACAGTTTATTAAAGTTGAACATTTTATTATAAAAATATTATTTTACTTTAGAAAAATGTATGTTTAATTTCCTTTTTCTAAACAATTTTTCAAATCCAAAAAACTTAAAATGTAATAAATATGCGCTAGTTAACTATTATGTTATGACAGTTGACAACAGTTAAAAATTTATATTAAAAATCGTTATGTTTTTTCACCACAAATGCCAACTTTTGCAAAAAATAAGTTCAGTAAAAATACTTGTGATTTTCAGTAATTTTCAGTATCCTGCAATGTGTGGTGGAAACTTTAGAACCGCCAGCTAAGAAAGTAGCCATAACACAGACTTTAACACTAACATACTAACAATGATTTATTTAAAGCAATAAATAAGGAAGGTAGCAGTAAAGCGAACACTTTTAGACTAATGTTGATTGACATTAAGCTTGAAACACTAAATATTGAGTAGGGAATACTATTGCTGAGAAATTAATTAACTTACAGAAAAATGGCTACTGTGATCGTTCACAGGAACCGAAGTAAATATCACTAGGACTACTGTAGACAGCACTATAAGCTGTTGCTGAAAACACTTAAGAATTACACTTTGTGATATTTCAATGGCACTAACAAGGACAACATGTAGATTCCAAATTTCTTTATTTAAAAATACCAAGTTTCAATACCTTACTACGCAATCGAAGCTGTCATCGAAGTTTCCACTCCAAGAAGCCACTCAAAATGGACATTGGTAAATCAGCATGTGGGAGAAACTAACTTTAAAAATTCGGAACCAATGAAACTCCAGTTTGGTACCTCGCAAAGAACAGGATTACACCAAATCCACTGGAAGTAACTCCTACCGCCATATTTATACCAGCTAGACGACCACAGATACCTAATTTAATATTGCCCGAAGTAACCGCGAAAACCATATTTTTAAGGATTCAGACACACTTGCGAAAATTAAAAGGATTACAGAATAGGTGACTTGTTCATGTAAAAATGTTAGAATCAGGATAGCAGGCTCACACACGAAACTCCAAAATCCATTTGACCCTAGACTACCTTCATAAGAGAGTAGCTAGTTCCATATGCTACATATGTAATGTTGTCCTCTCTATGATAGTAATTTTGCATACTTTTTAAAATTACAAATTTCATTGACGTCAAGATACCAACAATTTACGACCACCAACAGCTAGAACATGGGCTTTCTAATTTCCTGCTTTTTAAAAAATACAACGTGTAGATATATTTCTGGAACTGTTTTTTTCTTCTGAAAATGGTTATAATTTTGCTACCCTTCCGGCTATTCTGAAGTCAAAATTTTAAATATAATTTTATTTTTCTATTCTTTACCCCATCATTGCAATAAAAAGTAATTTAAAATTCATATACATCTGTTTATTTTACCAGCACCATAAATAAATGAGTCACATTTTTTCTTTCCAAGGAAATGCTGCAATTTGTTTTAGCATGAATATTTTAAAATTGTTACATTTTGAGCACTTTAAAACAACAATGAACTTTTATTATTATAGTCATTCTTCTGTTAAGTTTGAAATAAAATAAATAATATTACAGTAATAGTTTTACCCCTGTAAAATTCGTACGCGAGCCTCCTGAACTATGACTAATTTTCTGCCTCGTTTCTTACTTTGATATTGGTAGGAACACGCTGCACTTTTCCTTAATAACACATCTCCTGGCAGTCGAAGCATATATACAACAAGAAAGAAAAGTCATGTGTTACGCATAGTTTGTGAAACCCTTTCCAACACTTACAGAATACAATAACGAAATTTTACAGTGTGGTAATATATTGTACAAGAAGCTATACAATTAAACAATTTAAAAATATACAATACATTTTAAAGCCGAATTTCAGCAGTTACAGTCCATGGTCGATACGGTATTTAATATTTTTGTGCATTCCTGTAATTATAATAATAATCTATTGATATGACATACACCACTTAGTATGCTAAATTTAGTTCAGTTTGAAAATGCATTACATATGCGAAAATTCCCCTTCAGCCAACAATTATCGCCGATAGACATAAAAATAATTGAATTATTTGTGCTATTTTGTGCCGGTGTATTTTCTACTGATATGTATACACACCAAATATTACGCATATTAAGATGCTGGAATTTAAATCAGATAAAAAAAAAACAAAAAAAACGCACTTCCAGCAATTACCATCTATAGACGGCACTATATCAAGTTCTTTGCATAGCCATGTATATGAATTTATTTATATACTACAAATACCTCTCAGTATACTTAACATAGTTCAGCTAAAAAACGTATAACACAATTAAAGTTCATCTTTAAGCAATTCACGCCTAGAAACAGTAATAGTTACGATTTATTTTGGACAACCTGTATATAATCTATATAATGTATACAATGGTGGTCAAAATTGTGGACTCCTTTTAGGAAAAATACTTTTTTGAAGTTTGATAGATCATAACACCAAATATTTCTTAATAATACCATAAAAGCTATATACCACTGGAAAGATAATTTAATCAAAAATATTATGCAATACAGTTTGTTGAATTATAATTATTTTATCAAACGTTATAGCCCAATAATCAGAAAAAGGCAGTAAAACCTGGTTAGGTTGATGATAATTATTTTTCCTTTTTTTTTTAATGTAGCCAATGCATATGAATGGCTGGAGTGACAGACGGGTTCCATTTTATTTGGTAATGTGTCAATCAAATGTAGGGTAGGATTTAAACAAAAAATATCTCATATTTTGGTACTTATAGGCGGACTTTTATCACTATTTTTTATGATTGCGATCAAGTTGCTAAAGTTGTTTGCCATCTTTCAATTTTTGAGCTAGTAAAGCATAATAAAATGAAGCAAACATCATAAAGAGTTGATTGGTTACCTAGAAATCAATGTATAAGAAAATTTTTAAATGTAAAAAGCTATGGTTATGCTGATATTGGAAGTAAAATTGGAAGTAAATTAACAAAGGGATATCTAAGTCACGCAAAATAAGACTGATAAAGGCAGAAAAGGGTGAAGGAGAGCGATTAGCATATAAAAGTAAGGTCCCTGTGTATAGGTCACAGAAAACAATCATCTCGGTGTATGCAACATGAAATGGTGCACTGCAATGGAGAGCTGAATCAAAGTACAGTTCTGTGCAGTATTTTGGTCTAAATTCTAGAATTCCTTAAAAAAACATTTTAACACTCCAAATAACATGACCCTACTATTTCTTAACAACATGATCCTACTATTGTCTGGTAAACATAACTTTTAGCTCTGTTTAATATCTTCAATCTTTATTTGATTTATAATTTTTTTTCATGAAACTCTAGCATTTAGACCAAAATGCTGCACTCTCTACAGAACTGTACTTTGATTCAGTTCCCCATTACAGTGCACCATATCATGTTGCTTACACCAAGATGATTATTTTCTGTGACCTATAAACAGGGACCTTACTCTTCTACCGCCAATTGCTCTGCTGCACCTTTTCCTGCCTTTACCAGTCTTGTTTTATGTGACTTTGACATCCCTATGTTAATTTACTTCCAATTTTACTTCCAATTTCTTTATAACCATAGCTTTATACACTTAAAAATACTGTTATACATTTATTTCTACGTAACTAATCAACACTTTATGATGTTTTCTTACTTTTATTATGCTTTACTAGCTCAAACATTGAAAGATGACAAACAACTTTAGCAACTTGATAGCAATCAGAAAAAATAGTGATAAAAGTCCGCCTATAAGTACCTAAATATGACATATTTTTTGTTTAAATCCTACCTTAGTTTTGATTGGCACATTACAAAATAAAATGGAATCTGTGTGTCGCTCGAAACATTCATATTCGTTGGCTACATTCAAGAAAAGGAAAAATAATTATCATGAACCTAACCAGGTTTTAGTGCCTTTTTCTGATTATTGGGCTATAACGTTTGATAAAATAATTGTAATTCAAAAACTGTATTGCAAGATATTCTTGATTAAATTGTCTTTCCAGTGGTATATAGCTTTTATGGTATTACTAAGAAATATTTGGTGTTATGATCCATCAAACTTCAAAAAAGCATTTTCCCCAAAAGGTGTCCACAATTTTGGCCACCACTATAAATGGTACATAATATGCAAAATTTTAGTTATAGATAAAAACGCATAGATAGAATTTCTCTTTTAATTCATAACACTTTGTCAATTAAAAGAGAAATTAAATCGCATTAATTAGAAAACAAAATACACGTATAATTTACAAGGATGCATGCACTCAGATAACTTAATTGTTAAAAACGATTATAGTGATGTGATATTTACAGAAAATAAATGAATAAGAATTTGATAATGAAAACAGTGTTCCAGCAGTTAATAACATACTGTACCACTAAATTTATAATATATTTTAAAAAGATTCAGATATGCTAAAAAAAGCTACATTTCCTGTGTCTCATAAGGGTGTGTCCATATTAAAGCAAGAACAGAAAGGGTTATTTTTGTTGATGGAACGATCGTTGACATTTATATATAATAGCAGTAGAAAAGTGATGAAAGCCTTGGTACAGGCATTTAACTTATGATATTAAAAAATAATAATAATATAAAATTCAAATAATTAGTCATATGCAGTGGAACTCGTTTCATACGATGCCGACTAAAACGATGACACTATTAATACATGCAATTTGCAAGTTAAGAATGCTATATTTAGACTGTATTAAAATTTTTACGATTTTCACGAGCAACAAAAGCAGGATAATGACTAATAGTAGCAAAACATGTGTTTATTTCAATGTTATTTTCGGAAAAAAGTGGGGTAGAATAAAGAAAGAACTCCTTTTCTTATGGAACCCTGCTCTCTTCGAGCGATGATAATATTTCTACATTACAACTTTCTCTCAAAATTTACCAGTTTTACAGTACCGAATTTCAACCCTTAAGGACACCTCTCATCCAAGAGAATGCAATTGCAAAATAATATCCTGAGGTCTTGAAAGAATGAAGGAAAGTAGATAAGGACGTTTCAAATACCGTCTCTTTGTAAGATTTACAAACAGACAACAAAAGAAATAGTATTTTTTATTTTATATTTAAATAGCATTTTTAAATGTAACACCGCATACTAATCATGTTTCTGATTCCTATAAACAAAGTTTAAAGTAAATTTGCTTTATTATTATTTGATTCTCTTTTTTTATTTTTAGTTCTTGGCAGTCCATGGTCACGTTGAATATTTCTTTGTAAAGGTTGTGAAAAGGTTCAACAGCCCTGCTAATGAAAATTGGTTGCCATGGTACGGGTATGTCAAAAGAACGATCAACGTTAGATTAAATTTAATTATTATGGATTAGAAACTACTTCGTAACAGAAAGAGAGGGAAACTAAAGAAAAAGAAGACATTCATCAAAAACACTGAAAGAGAAAAAAAATAATAATCAATCCAGGAAACCTCAACAGTGTTTAAAATCCAGAAAAAGGAGACTTAAAATTCGAATTGTTCTCAGAAATTATGCTATGCTTTTATCCCAAATCTTTTGCATTAAGCCCACATCACACGCACACACGCAAACAGAAACAACAAAAAAACTAGCCTTTATTTAAAAAACAAAATAGTCGAAAAGATAAGAAGCAAGAAAAATAAACGGGTAAAAATATAACTCCTCTGAAGGTCAGAAAAAAAATTACACGTTGCTTTTTTTCACAAGTCTTTTGCAGTAAAATATAACTGCAGGAAAGAGAATGTTTCCTAGCTCTTATATCCAAAAAATGGTCCTGAAGTGACAAAATGTATTAAATGACTTAAAATATGAGCACATGAGAAAAAAAACCTATCAAAGCGTATGCTTATTAAACATTTTTCTAATAAACAATTTAAGCGGACGCGCAACCACAAATCTACTATCCATGAATACGAAACTTTGCTGATCAAATATATTCCCTATTCTATCCATGATAAAGAGTAAATTGGAACGCAAGAATCTGTGTTTTTTTCTTTACGGCAGCAACCGAACTTAAAAACTATTTTCCTTACTTTTCCGTTCCTCCTCCTACATACTCCAAAGATTCCCGTCGATCCGAATGGAAATAACAATTGACATGAATGCATGTAGTTTTTATTAGTGAAATAGTCAGATAAACAATTTCAGCACATACACAGCAATATCATTTTTTTTTACTTTTTATAACTGTGAATGCTGCGAGTTGCAGGAAGTAGATTCGAAACTGTGATTAGACTAAAAAATAATCTCAATAACAAAGCTAAAAACGGTTCTTCGCACGAGTTTCAAATGGCGTGAGCTGATTTGAGTGCACAGTCAGTATAAATACTTCACATGCCAAGGTTCGTGTTATATCACAGTCAATTAGCTTAACTTTTTTGAACAGGACAGTCTGTAATTAGGCTTCACCGACGCCCTCTACATGCAGTCTGCGGCACTATTTACTAACGTCAGGAACATCAGCCCAAAAATCAGGAACCATTGTACTTAAGTAATGATCGACCAGACGTCAGTTATCTATACTAATAAAACAAAGTTTCGCTCTGTGTGTCTGTCTTTCTGTTGGCGATGATGGCTAGTAAAATCTAGAGCACCTAGAAGCATGAAACTTTAGATTTAGGTAGTCCAAGCCCTCTCTTGGTGCACCGAAGTCTCAGAATTTTAATATTTTGAAAATTAGAGTAGTCGATAATTAAAAGCTGATCAAAGATTACAAACAAAAAAGCACTCTTCCAAAATCCGTGCGCGCATGCTCAGAAACATTTTTACAGTACATTCCCTGAAGAGAAGAAGCAAATTACCAGTCAGCCCGTTTACTTTTTCCGTTTTTCTAAATTCGCCACCGGGTGAACGACCGTAAATGCAGAAAAACCGTCTACATATTCTCAAAGAACGTACTTTTACGTCTCGAACGATCTGGTGGCTTGAAAAAGTTTCACATTTAACCGTTTAAAATAATAATCAAAAAGCGTCGAATTCATGTTTTTCTTATTTTCTCTCATTTTCCGAGCTTCGTATCTGCCGGATTGCAAGAGATACGGAAAAACCGAGTTCACTAAATTAAAGAGCTGATTTTGCCTTTTTCAAAGCCATCTTTGGTTTTAAAAAATAAGAAAGTTAAATCTTCAAACAAGTATATTTTCTCTACGCTGTTTTGTGATTTTTGTGATTTTGCCGATTTTTAAAAATTCGCATCGACAGTTTCGGGAAAGTTACGAAAAACTAAAAATACCAGACAATATCTACATTCATTACCTTTTTGACATCTGCAATTGTATTTGAAAAACACGAATATTAACCCTTTGAAAAAAAATCGCGCGCATGACTCACTTTTGTGAATTCCAATTTTCTGTGATATATAAAATCGCGCATCGGCTCTATAAAATAACCAAACAAAAACAAACACACTTAAAGAAATCGGGCAGAAACCTTTAGTTTAAAAATAATTAACGTTAACACTTTAGAAAACGTTTTTTACCTTAAGTCAATTTCGTATTTTTAACGATTTTCCTATCTTTAAAAATTTGAATCTGCGTTTATAAACAAGATAGAAAAACTAAAATTACCGTGCCTAATCTACATTATTTTGCTTTTTAAAATCTTGTATCGTTTTGAAAAGAATGAATTTTAACCCTCCGCAAAAAATCGTTTCCAAAACCCACTCACGCAATTTTCGGTTTTCGGACCAGGTTTAAAAATCGGCACCGACTCGGGAAATGCAAATACAGACAAATAGAAGACACCAGATCATAGACACATTCATTTTCTTTTAAACGCATTGTTTGGTTTTTAAAAATATCTGCATTAACCCTTTCGAAACCGGTCATTTACGTAACCCACTTTCGCGATTTATTTTGGCAATGTTTAACCGTGGTTAAATTTCAATTCTGCTCGGAAATCTGGTTAGGTCGAGTGTTCAGAAAAGGAATCTTCCAGAACAGATTGCGCCTCCTGCCGGTAGAAGGTAGACCTGCAGGCGTATCTCTTGTTCTATGGGCCCGATAATGACGGGCTTTGGCTCATTCAACTTGATATCTATAGCCTTAAATATTTTAATTACACTTTCTACCGCCAGGATGCGCTTTACGATTTCGGGTCTTATGGGCTCAATTACGACAGGATTTGCTTCATTCGACTTGATTTCTATAGCCTTACAGATTTCGTACAGAACAGATTGTTATTATCACGGGCTAGGGCAACGCCGGGCGGGTGAGATAATCACTAATAAAACACTTGTTTACGTAAACTTTATGCTCTTAAAAGTGGTAATTTAGTTACGGTATTAATTTAATTATAAAATAATGTCAAATTTTAAGATCATTAAACACTACATTTATTATTAACAGTGTTTTCCAAAAAATTAAGTTCACCATCTCACGATATTTTTTTTTGTTTGTTTTAATATTAATTACAACACAGGTAAATAAATAAATAAATATATATATATAATTACATATATATATATATATATATATATATATATATATATATATATTACGGTCAATATGATTAATCCGGTCATTATTATTAATAACCGGTTATTATTAATAATGACCGGATTAATCATATTGACCGTAACATATATAATATAATAGAATATCGCTTGCATGCTTATGTATAAATCAAAGAAGTAAAGTGAAAATACGTAGAAAGAAAGCTTCGTGGAAGAAAACAAACTAAATGAATTTAGTATACGAGGTAGGGTCAAAAAGTTCTCGGAATAGGTCAATTATAAATTATTAAAAAATAGAACAATAAATTTTCCTTATTGGCCTTCGAAGTACTTTCCTCCTACATCCACACTCTTCTTCCAGCGTTCGTATAACTGTTCAAAACACTCCTTTAATCTATTTTTTGAGACGTCCTTCAGTAGTTTCGCCACATTTTCGATCATCTCATCTGAATCCATAAAACTGTGTCCCTTCAATTTCATTTTTAGCCGTGGAAACAGGTAAAAATCCGCTGGTGCTAGGTCGGCAGAATAAGGAGGGTGTTCCAGAGTGGTAACACTGTGTCTGGCAAGGTAATTTTTCACAATCAGAGCGCGATGTGGTGGAGCATTGTCGTGTAAAAAAAACAATCATTTGTTGCCCATTTATCAGGTCGTTTTGTCTGATTGCATCTCGTAGTCTTTAAGGATATCTCCAGGTAAAGTTCTTTATTGACAGTTTGGCCTTCAGGAATAAATTCGTAGTGAATGACGCCCTTGTAATCGAAAAACACCTCCAACATCCCTTTCCCTCGGCTTTTGTCCAAGCGAAATTTTTCATTCCTTTGTGATGTTTTTGCTGACCTTTACGAAAACGCTTATGCCGTCGTTTCCGTATGCTTTTTTCAGCATCTCGAGTGACTCAGAAGGCGATTTCTTGAGCAAAACGCAGAATTTGATGTTTGCACACTGCTCTAAAGACGATATTTCAAAATCCGACGAATGAAAAATTCGCTTTGTCAGAAATGATCTGCAGCTAAAGTCAACAGTACCGGAAATGAATTCCAAATGCCTGTGTGTCTTCCTTACCAGTGCTGCCAACCTCCAAAAAATATATTTCCCCTACAACGAACACCTACGTGAATATGTAGGCGACCATTCCGGGAATTTATTGACTCTACCTCGTACATTGACATTTTATTGCGGTAATTTTCTGGTTTCAGTAAGTCTCGGAAAATGCACAAAGATTTATCTCTATTTATTCCTTAATTGTGATAGTATTTCCATAATAAAATTTATCCCCCCACCTCTAAAATAAATTTTTAATTTACACTAATATTTCAATTTTGAAATTAATTTGTTTTTTATTTTACTTATTTGTTAACTGCAAAAATTAAATCTCAAATAATAAAAAAATATATAACTAGAATTTATTTAATCGTATCAGAGTCTGTCTTTTGGCGGATATCTGCTTTTAGTAAATTTTCATCAAAATTTTCTGTTCCTTTCCCTCCAATATATTATAAACTATATATATTTTTTAAAACTCTGATATGTTCTAATCTAATCCAGATCCAGCAGAACAGTAAGAGTTTTGTTGTTTTTACTTTCCAAAAGAAGTGTTTGGCTAGCGGCAACAAGATTTTTCCTTCACTCAGTATTTTATCTAAGGTATGTTGTTTTTATCTTATATTTCTTTTTATGATATTCCTTATTGTATTTTTACAATGTATATATAATTTTAGCGTTTTTTAACGTTATTACTTTTAATCATTAAACAGGAATTTCTTCATTAATTATTTATTAATGTAAATTTCCTGACAACACAGAAATATTTGTAGAACACAAATTCCAGGATGATAACGATAATAATTTTTATATGAGTTAATATCAATGTAACCATTTTAATCTTGGTTCTGCAGAGTAGTCCAGGCATTTTAGGAATGAACATATTACAATGAATTGTAATAGAAGTTTTTTACACGGATTTTTAATCAGGAACTACCGCTTAATAGCATACTAAAAATCTGACAAAATCTGAGCACGGGAACACCCCTATGTACGGATTTCAAAATGGCGGAGAGGATATTCTGGAACTAAGTCAAAGAATATATCGCTTATGGAAATATATCGCTTTATTTTCACAACTTAACTTTGAAGTATATTCAAAAACATTAAACAGTACACAAAAGCCTACTATTCCTTACAAATTACTGCTTAAGTTCATTTTTACATAAATGTTACAGTGAAAAAAAACTTGTATAAATAATTTTCATCACTTTCATCATATTAATCGTTGGAAGTTAGGTAATTGTTGTTACATCTATTGACTTGGCACATCCCACAAGCTGTAGAACAAGGTAATCCATTACGATTGCATCCGCATAGTAAAGTAGCACAGTTTGGCTTGCAAAAACATCGAGTCATATTAAGTAGATAATCTGGAGCTGGTGGTAAGTCACAGAGTATGGGTAGTATGAGTTATTTTTTACCTACCACCCCCATTCTTCTGGCTTGATTCTTTCTTCAGTAGCTTTCCAGATATTTATTTGTAAGAAAATGCAATAGCTATGATATTTTGTAAAATAATCGGTCGGAGGCAAACGTTCAGGTGTAACAAATGACTTTACTGTAGTTACCTTCTGTACCAACATTGGGTGACGTAGTTTGTCTGTGGATTTCAGTGTCTTGCAGTCATAAAACAGAAGCATTGCTTTTCTCGCAGCTTCAGCGATATATAAATGTAGACATGAATTTGAACAAAATATTTTTGCAATAGAACGGAGCTCTGTCTCCTACATCAGTTTTAAAATGGCTGAGGATTTTCCGATCGAAAAAACTCTGGATGTTGCAACGCAGCCCGTGAAAGCGTGCAAAAACAGAAGGTAGTTGCAATTTCCACTACCTAACAGAGACTGCATGATCAGGATATCATAGATTGGTTTGGATTCTGATCCTCATCTTATGTCACTGCGATAGAATAGCTTGAAACCATTATCCTTTGCGTGGTAAAGGAGGAGGATCAGCAAGTCGGTAGCTTCACCTATTACAGTGGTATGTGCATGTTCTGAAGATAAGACTGCAGAACGAACAATATCTACTTCGGCATCCCCGCCTGCGTTGTGAATAGTGCAGCCTTGTCTCTTGAGCAATTCACCAACGAGGGAAATCATTTCTTCATTGTTTTTCTTATTGGTCAGGAACTCTTCCTTTTTGCTGATAAACTTCATGCTTGGGCTGAAATTAATATCTCTACAAGTTTTTTTTGTAGCGTCGTCTGTGAGCCATATCTTTAATCATTGGGGACCCGATGTAACTATCAAAAATAATGACAGGTTTCCGATATTGTTTAAGAACAAAATCAGCGTAAGACATATAGATGTTTTCATATGTATCATTGTTACACCAGGAAATGCGATGCAAAAAAGATCCTCCATCCAAAATGTACCTTTCTGTACTTCCCACGTTGTCAGATTTTTCATTGTGCACATTTTTTATGTGTTCGGCTAGTGCTTGAGCTAACTGAGATTTGTCTGATTTCCTCATTATATCTGGTGATTCAAATAATACTGCAAGGTACGCACACAGTTCATAGCGCATGACATCTCCGAGGTTTATTTCACCACAAGTGGCAATATTCATCATTCTTTGGAAGAGGAGCGTTGGATATATTTGTATATCTAAGTCATCTTTATTACTACAGATAGCGGCAGCAGATCCAAGAGATTTCACTTTATCTGACCTCTTAGCCGGATACCTAAGTATATCCTTCCCTATCATTTTGGAGATGATGTTCGTACCAAATAAGTGCAACTCATCGACATTAACTAACTTTTCAGCTGTTACGCCTGTAACAATATTGCGCAGAGTAGAATTAGAATGAAAGGGCGGTATGGGTTCTAGTACATTGGTCACTTTTTAATGTCATCGCTGTCCTTCTTCTGTCTGCTGTCCCTGATTTCTTTATGTTGCTCACTACTTTGCATAAAACCCCCTGAATATTCCTGCATAGCTAAGTTGTAAGTCAAACAAACAGGCATAGAAAACAGCCATGTAGCCCTTTGATTTTCCGTAAGTCCACTTCCTCTCGTCAGACCTCCTCTGCTTTTCAGGGAAAGCATACGCACTTGTTCTATTACTAGACCTGATCCGAGTCCACCCCATAATCTGTCACTTCATATTACAAATTTACCTTCTACAAACATTTTGTATACCTTTGCTTTTTTAGAAGGAAGATTAAACATTTTCTGTAAGTACAGGTATAGTGACTTCAGATAATTAACATGTCCTGCTGCTGCTATTATGGGGAGAATCTCCAGCATAGCACGCAAGTGCAATTTCCAAGAGCCAATCCTGTAAGCTGTTATTAAGTTTCTTACAACATTGATTATCCCAACTGTTTAGTGCTGCCATCTGTCGCCTTCAGTCTCTGCTAAAAATTATATGAAAGCACAACGTAAAACCACATCTGTTCCAGTCCGTTTTGAAATCCGTTTTAAGGGTGTTCCCGTGTCCGGATTTTGTCTGATTTTGGTTATATTTCACAGTCATGGTTTCTGATTAAAAATCAGTTCTATTACAAATTTCTTGAAGTTAAAGATGTATTTATCGTAATTTGCCTGGACGAGACGGTGTTCGAACATTTTACTTACCCATCATAAGTAGTATAGGGTATGTCTTGTAATAGTTTTGAAAATCGAAAGAAAAATTTGACGGAATTACACGTTTCAGACACTGGAGATTCCAAAAACATATTTTTAGAGAAAAAAATTGCCGTCCGTCTGTCTGTGTGTCTATGTGTGTGTATAAACGCTCCGAACAAATTGAGATAGAGACTTGAAATTCGGTATGTACTTAGTATGTAATAATGGGAAGAAATTTATTGAATTTCAGTAACCTCGATTATCCGGAACTACTTTTTTCGGAATCGTGAAATATTCGTTCTGATAAAAAGTATATAAAAATTTTCGAACTTGTTTATTTTAAGGAGTGAATATAAAAGACAATAAAAAAACATAAATTTTGCATAAAAAATGAAGTCGAACGGATAATTAGTTGCCGAGAAATTTATAATCCTATTTTCTTAACTCTTCGATTTTTCATGACCTTGTATTTCATTCAAATTTCAATTCCAAGATATATTTTAATTGGCAATGAGACGCTTAATCTGACGCAGTGAACCGTTTGTTAATATGATTATCAATTTTGGAGTTATAAGGATGTTTCTTTTACGCAATTCAGTAATAGAACATTTAAAGTTTATGACGTCATCAAGCCCCGATTTTATTCGAATGGCAGGGCATTTTATTAATAGTTTACACATGTTTTATTTTCATATTTTATATTATGCATATCCATGATGGGAAGTATTATGGTGGCCCCCAACGATTAGTTTTCTCATTGTAAGAGAGATTTGTGACAGTCGTGAATTCTTACCTGAAACTTCGTTTTCAGTCTTAAAATGAAGTCGATTCTTAAATGGTTTTATTTCCATTTAGTCTTTTTACTATGTGAAAACACTGATTATCAGGAAATTTATTTTCTATTAACAGTGTGATGTTTATTTTGCACTTAGAAATTTTTATATTATGAGTTTTACAATTATTTTAAACTTCTGAATAAGAACATTTCTCTACTGAAAACAAAACAAAACAAAACCTATCCTCTAATCCACAGCTTGTTTCCATGCGCCACCTCGTAAGAAGAATACATTTGGAAGTATCAGACGATAATATGAATTACAAATAATAAGGTTTTACCAGATTTATTTCTTCCAAAATATTTCCATTTTTTAAATCATTTATCAAACTTGTCTAAAAAATGTTCAAACAGCCTCTGTATATATTCAGGATATATATACCATAATAAGCACTATAATGATTGATAATGAAATAATATATATTATAAAAATTAATAATTGTGCATCAGTTTATTACAAACAGACGTTAAAAATCCTATAAAAATTATTAGAAATAGCGATTAAAGATATTAAAACTAGCAATCTGAGTCAAATGTACATTAATAACAATTCACAAAAGCATATTTTTAAAGAAAAAATAAAATTAGTTGTGTCGTTTAAAGTAAATGTCATTTAAAGTAATGTGTCATTTAAAGTAAGAGTCTACATTCTTACTAATCTATTAATTTCTGACAATTTATAAAATTATTTTTCACATTTCATACTACTTACATAACATTATGTCAATACAAAAATAAATAAATAAATAAATAAAGTAATCTGCATATTCGCAATATAAAGTTTACTATTGTCCGAAGAATGAGATTATTTTCTAGTTCTCATATCAACGTCTATAAGCGAATGCTTCAGTATACAATAGCTTTTAGTGTACCCTTGTATGTATCTAACTGAACTTAAGTTAATAAATATTTGTATGTACTGAAATATTTTTCCAAAAATAGAATGTATATCCTAATCGAAAAAAACAAACAAACAAACAACAACAACAATAAATTTCTTATTATCATGGATTCTGTGTTCCACAAGTATTTCATTGTGGCACGAGCAAAATATATTAATAAATAAAAGTATAAACAACAACTGATATGTGTTTAAAGAAAATACAACTCAGTTAACTTAATTAAGCAGTTCAATACGAGAAAAGATATTTTCAACATTATTTTATTGATTTCAATAAACTGTTTTAATTTCTCCAAAAATAATTGCACACAACCATAATATGATATGTTCAGAAAATAGTTTAAAGTGCTTCTTTTTTACATTATATATATATATAAAAAAAAACATAATTGAAGAAATCCACTTTTGTTGTTTAGACATAACAATGTTAAATAACGCCAAAAATATACACACAATGTAAAAATACAACAAGGAGTACCATTATAAGAAAAATACAGTAAAAACAACGTACCATAGAATATTGATTATTAGGAAAATCTTGTCTTGGAATGGACGTGTTGCCGCTAGCCAACTTGATTTTTTTAACTCCTCTTTCGGATAGGAAAATCAACCAAATTTTTTCTGTTTCTAACGAATTCGGGAACACAACATTTGTAATCAATATTGAAATAAATCAAATAAAAATAATAATAGACTTACATATGTTTTAAACGCAAAGAAAGAAGATAAGTTATATGTAAGCTTAAACTTGATATATAACTGTGATGGCACACCTAGACTCCTCTTATAGGAGTCTTAGGCACGCCAAGAGTGACTATGGTGACGTCACAGAATTTAAAGGTCCAGTTGCCAGGGCCTGCCTATAGGGGGGCATTGGCTTCACCCATTTACATTACCAAATATTTTAATATACTTAACTTAACCAAAAAGATGTCTGGACAGGAGCGTAAGTTTTCTAATTTGTAACTGCACCTTCTAACTATACATAGTTAATTAATGTTTTCATTCTTTGCGATGTGAGAGCCTACACTAGTCACAGGAAGAAACGCTGAAGCTAATGTTAAGTCTATGGGATGGTTCTAGCGCGATTTCTCGCTCGCATTTTAACATTTTCAAACGCTTTTTTTTTGCATAGGATAGTTGAGGTCAATCTCCAACGTTGTTAGTTCTTACTTTTTAGATTTTTGTTGCAGTTTTTTTTATAAGCGAACATTTTCAATTCTGAAACCGGTTGGAACCGGTTCTGAAAGTGAAAGTACCCTTACATTAAATAAATGGAACCAAAATCGAAAAAGTAAAAACTAACAACATTGGAGATTGGCTCAGTTATCCTATGCAAAAAAAAAAAAAAAAAGACATTTAAAAATATTAAAATGCGAGCAAGAAATCGTGCTAGAACCTTCCCATAGACTTAACATTAGCTTGAGCGTTTTTTCGCATGACTGATGTAGGCTCTTAAATGAAAAAAACGATTGAAAGGATTGTTCGAGAAAGCTGATTCTTCACTTACAGAACGCAACTCGAAATTTATTAACAATTTCAAATAAGAAAAATAGTTCAGAATATAGAGTTACATTCAACAACGTAGTTATAAGAGGATATTAAATTTAAGAACGCTTCAGAATATTCCTCAAGATGAGAATTTTGATCCCGGGACATAGTTACGCTTCAAAAAAACTTCAAGTTAAGTGACACAAACGCTTGGAAATTGGTCGTGCATACGTTCCGTAACTGGATATCGCCGTTGCTTCCTATAATTGGCGATCAATCGGCCTTTTGGGAGAATTTTTATGTCATTTTGATAGTGATTTTAACGAATGTCATATTTTCCGAGATTAATATTTTCCTTATTAATATTTTTCCTATTGATTGAGAGAAGGGGACTGTTATATAAACTTTAAAAATTTCAGAAAAATTGTATAATCAATTATCAGATCAATTTTTTAAAGTTAAATTATTTAAATCAACTTTTAATATTTAATTAACTGTTCATATTTTTTAAATATTTTACTTTTAATATATTTTTAAGATTAAAAGTTAAGCATTCTAGTTATATTTCTAGTTACCTAGAATTTATGTTATAATTTTATTATTATCTGCTATTATTATCCATTTTTATTATTCTGGTTATATTAAACTGTTTTATTTTTTTTATTATTAAAATTAAATATTCTAATAGTTATCTTTGAAAATTTTACTTTCAGTACTTTTTCATATTTAATTTTTACTAAATAATTAATTTTTAATATTTTTTAATATTTAATTAACTGTCCATATATATTTTTAATATTTTACTTTTAATATCTTTTTAAGATTAAAAGTTAAGCATTCTAGTTATATTTCTAGTTACCTAGAATTAATGTTATAAATTTATTATTATCTACTATTATTATCTATTTTTATTATTCTGGCTATATTAAATTGTTTTATTTTTTTAATTCTTATTAAAATTAAATATTCTAATAGTTATCTTTTAAAATTTCATTTTTAGTACTTTTTCACATTTAATTTTTACTAAATAATTAAATTTTAACATTTTTTTAATATTTAATTAACTGTTAATACATTACACTTGACATTTTTAATGCTTAATTTTTATTTTTTTTTAATATTTTTTAATGGTAAATTTTAAATACTGTAATTATAATTCACTATTTTTTCTAATTCAGTTATCTAATTTTATTATTCTTATTATGTAATTTTATTGTCATTCTATTTTTCTAGTTTTGTTATTATTCTACTTCACCTAACTGTTCTAAATATATATGTTTTTAAGTAAATGTTAAATATTCTATTAGGTATATTTTGCCATATTTTTTAATAGTTGACTTTTAATATTGTTGATTTATTTTTTAATATTTAAATAATTTTAATATTTTTTTTAATGTGATTAATCTTAATTTTTTATATTAGCGATTCTTTTATTTTTTTTTCATTTTGACACTAAATAATCTTTTATCCCCTTATAAATTCTATTGGGTTGACCGGAAAATTTGTGCCGTTTGGGAAAATTAATTTGTACCGGAAAATTCTATCATTTAATTATTAGTCTTAATATCGATAGCTAATGTCTAATAATTAACGGGCAGAATTTTCCGGTACGAATTAATTTTCCTATACGCCACGAATTTTTCGGGAGGGAGGAGGGGCAGCCCAATACATTTAAAATAAAAAAAACCTAATGTTCATGACTTACTTGAAGCTGTGTGAAACACAAAAAGTTAACCGTAAATAGCCCTAAGCACTCTATAAGACAAAAATCATAAAGAAGGTAGCAGTGACATCTTTCTTCATGGCAAAGAAATAGTATTATAAAGATTTTTCACTTTCTGGCAACTATAAAAAACATTACAAAGGGATATAATGTAAGATATGCCCCCCCCCTTTTTTTTTCTAGATAAATTTTGACTCTGCTACATTTTCTGTGTAATTATTCTGAATCTGCAGTTTGTTTTTGTTGGAAAACCGAGAGGAGAAAAATCCCTGAATTATTTTGACTGAGCTTATCAAAAAGCATTAGGAACACCTAATGCGTCGCATAAAAATGCATTATTTAGTATTCTTACATTATTTATCAAACGATGAATAAGTAATTAAGTAAAGCAAATATATTCAAATAAAAATGGTAGATAACAGGTGCAAACATGCAATATCCCAGGGTCAGTATAAATACTGATTATTCCGACAATACTGGAATGAAATATGACGGAGTGATTTATTAAAATATTAATTAAAGTTGGCTATTTTGCAAAATTATTATTTTCTATACTTAAAAGCTTCATTAGAGTTTTGTAACCTAGACCGAAAAGAAATATGCTTGTGCCAATATTTCCCTTTAGCTTACTTCCTTACTTGATATATATATTCCATTAAAATTTACTTGTATCGTAAATCGGAACATTTAAGACTTTTCCATAACTTGAGCAAATATTTACCCAAGTGACTCTACCGAAGGAAATATAAATAAGCTCTGAGCTTTCTAGTGCAAATATATGGCTTTTCTGTAAAGTGAAATTCCCTTGCCGAAATATTAATAAAAAATCAACCTTGACTTTTGTTATTTTCCCATGTCTATGTTCCATACTGCTTTCACGAAGAATTATAAAATGGTCTACTTTATTTGTGGAATTACACATCTCGTATTTTCACTTTTATCTACCCTACTTAATTAAATGGAACACAATAAATATTTTAACGATTAAAAAAAATGTTTATTTTAAAACAGTACACTTTTTAAAAATGGAGATAAATAAAAGGCAGAATACTCGTTTTTGAATATTTTCTCAGCTTATAATAACTCAAAGTATTTATATCTCAATGTTGAAAAATGTACGCAATCGTTTTTAGCACTTTCCAACCTAGTTGAAAAGTGCTTATGACTTCGGTTTGTCTGGCCGGATGGCCGTCTGGCCGTCTGTCCGTGCTCTAACTCCCATAAATATGCTCGGATTGCTCTGCAATTTTTATATGTTATTGTCGTTATCTATGGCACGTTCCCTATTTCAACTGAAGTGTGTAGCACTTATAGTTTTCTTACAGGGACACTCAAAAGAATTCCGTTACATTGTGGTCTATGGGGAAAAATCATTTGCGGTTTATTTTAAAAATGTTTCACTATTGTAAACGCATTGAAATTTATATAGATCACTAAGATGCATTATAAGAAGCTTAATATGGAATAGTAGGTGTATAGCACTTAGAGTTACTTTACAGGGACAGTCAAAATAATTCCGTTACATTACGTCTATGGAGAAAAATCGCCTGCGGCTTATTTAAATAATGTTCCACTATTTTAAACGCATTGAAGTTTATATATATTACTAAGGTGCATTACAAGAGGCTTACTACAGAATAGTGTGTGTATGGCAGTCATCGTTCATTTACAGGGACACACAAAAGAATTCTCTACTGTCTGTTAACAATAATTCCTGGAAGTGCGTTTTAAGTTACTGAACGCGATTTTAATCTTAACTAGCTTTTTGTCTATTACGTGGTGTGTATAAATTCTGTAGATCCTATACAGGGCAGCACAAAAGTTCGCGAACACATTTCCGTTTATTGACAGAAACTCCAGAAGGAGAATTTAAACTGTGCTACGCGTTTCCTAACTAAACTAAAATTTAGCATCCTATGTAGTATATATACAAATCTATAGATCATATACAGGGCTACATAAAAGTATTCGGATATTTTTCCAAATATTGTATATATTGAAAATTCCTGAAATTACGTTTTTAAATATGTTATGCGTTTTCCAAATTGTTTACTTAGATGTCATCTTTCAGCTTATTAAACGGTAATGATTTGTAAAATTATTTTAGAAGCGTTGGAAAGTGCTACATAATCTATGCTTGACGCATGATTTTTCGTTCTTGTTTGAGCATTAACGTCCATTTTAAACAACTTCGATAGAATATAGTGTCATATCCATGATAAATCAATATCTATTGCACTTTAGAATATACAAATGTTTCTTAATACCCCGATTTACGTCACCCCGCATATAAGTCGCGTGGCCCAAAAAGTAAATTTTCTTTAATCTGACGCATTTTGAACATTTTGTAGGACTTTTGACTTTACATTCTATGAAGGGAAAGTTTCCCGCGACAGTCACGTGATAGAGACAAAGAGATTGAAAAAGAGAATTGGATGATCCTACCTCCTCTAGAACGCGAAAAGAATATATGGTTTTCGAGAAACGCGTAGTAGAATTTCACTTGTTCTTTGTTTATGCAACGCAACGAGATGGTTATATTCTGACGATGGCAACTAAAAGAACAAGTTGGAAATTGTACGTCAAACGTGACAAATGAGATGCGTTCGTACTATAGCTAGTTATATAAATATTCAGATCTTGATGATTTTTAATTCTGTGAAATTAAATACATCGTCTGCAGATTAGTTTCTGTCATAAAATAAGTATCTCGGTCGCTTGACGATTAAACCTCGGAAGATCCTATAACAAGAAAGAACCGAATTTTTTTAATTCAAATTTCTTAATAAATTTTGTATTAATATCTTCAAAAGTATTGATTCGATTTTCATAAAATTTGAAATGTCGCGAACAAATTCTGCAAAGATAATATATCTTAAATTTCAAAGTGTTTGGTTGGGTAGTTTTTGCGCTGTTATATGCGGGCAGGCGGACGAATCAGACGACGACTGTGGTGCTACGTATTTACATAATTACGAACGAACCTAAAAACTAGGGATTCAACCTCTGAAGCAAAGAAACAACGAAACATTTTTACAATGGAAGTGAAACATGAAAGCATTAAGTTTCATGAAGGAGAAATGTAGACACATATAATCACATCAAAGATTAATTTAGCTTTTACGACTGTAAAACCCTAATCAAATATAAAGGACGAATACTTACTGAAGATGAAGAAGATTCGCGCAATGAATACTGTGATGATTCGCAATCGACACGTATGGTCTCTGAAAAGTAGAGTTGCAAAAATCTGGTTCATTCCCAGGTTTTTTTTCCAATAAACCCGGTTAATTCCCAGGTTAATTCCCCAAAGACCCGGTTTATTTCTAAAAAACCTGGTTTATTTACAAATAACCCGGTTTATTCCCATGTTTAAACCGGGTTTTTTCCAGCCTTTACAACTCTACTGAAATGGTATCACTGCTCATAATAATATGGTACGAGAATCAGGTGATGGCCAAAATTGGCCCTGTCGACCAAAACACAATATATAATGAAGCCAAACTAATTTTTGAAAAACTGAAAGAAAAATCACATGAAACGAGTGAAAAATCTTTCATTGCTATCAACGGCTGGTTCCATCGATCCAAACAATGATGTAGTTTCCATAGCGTTTCATGGAGAGCCAGCAAGTGCTGATAAGAAATCAGCCTTTTTATTTCCCAACCATTTAAAGACGATGATAAAAGAAGAGAGCCCCAAAGACCATTCTCAATATTGATGAAACAGGGCTTTTTTGGATAAAATGCCAAAAAGAACATTTATTGCACAGGAAGAGAAAACGTTTCCTGAATTTAAAATGTCGAAGGATAGATTAACTCTTCTTCTCGGCAGACGACGCAGGGCAATTAAGACATATTACATGCGATGTTCGTTTTCGAATTTGACTGCAGCAATGAGAGAAGTAACAGAATAGACAGTGAAATACTTCTGGAATAATTCAGTCCAAGTCATAAAGAAGTCCACAGTCACAGGAGATTCAAGGGGAGAAGTTCAGAGAAAAACAATGAGAGATGCTTAGAAAAAACGGCATGGATTTTTCTTTATAGCGACCGAGAAAACTTCGGAAAATTATGATTCCGCATCTCTTCTTACGGATGAAATTGACGAACATGGAAGAGGACTCACTTTAGAGATGGATGATAAAGATGTTGTTGAACTCCTAAATTCCCATGATCCAGAACTAACCATTGAAGATATTATAGAATTAAAAAAGTACAGATTTGTCGAAGGAACAGATGAAGACTACGGAAAAGATTATTACAGTTGCAAAATTAACCGAAGGACCATATTTTATTGCAGCTGGAATGAAGGTTCTTGAACATATTGATTCGGATGATCAAAATGTAGCAACGACTAGAAAAAACTTAGAAAACTCACTCTGCTGTTACATGGATCTTCTAAGAGAAGAAAAGTTTGCCTGTTCAAACTACATTGCAGGATTTTTCACATCTGCAAAGACACGAACGGACCAAATAGAAGAACAATAAATTATAAGTAACGAATTATTGATTTATCCAAAATTTTTGTTTTGCAAACGCATTTTTTGCGACTGTTAATTTTATGTAACGATATCCATAAATACAACAGAATTTGCTCATTAAATTTTGGTAAATTTTTATTGCTTATCCTTTTTTCGCTTATCCAAATTTGCCTCGACTTATGTCGTTTCCGACTTATGTCGCTGGTCTTGAAATGAATTAGTGACGTAAATCGGGGTATTACTGTATAGTAAAATATAATGTTCCGATTACTGACGATTCCGAAAGGCGATCTTTATCTTTAAAAATCTCAGAAACTAATATATTTCCAAAAATTAAAGAAACATTTATAAAAGTAAAGTTTCTCTGCCAATGAATTTCGGAAACTTTTCTGAATAATGTTTAGTGTATTAATTGGTTTTCTCAACCCAAAATATAGAATTGTTGGATACTATAAATTCTCAAGTAAACATCAGTTAACGAACAGGTTTAACAGACAACACGTGATAAATTAAAATCCTTGACATTAACATTAAAATTAATGTTACTTTGATGTTTTTGCATGTATAAATTCAATTACACAACTGAAAATGTTTCATTGAAGGTTGAAAACATCCTGTAAACCTATATTCCGGTTCGACAAAAGGGATTAATACACTGTAAAACCAATTAGAAACATTTACGAAAATCAGTGACAGAAAATAACTTTGATTTTATAATTTTTTCCTTAAATCTCGAAAATATATTGGCTCTGGATATTTCTAATGTTAAAGAATGATTTTCGGAATCGTGCCTAACTCCAAAGAGCTTATTGTATGTTTTCGTTTTTATATTATATTTTCGTCGATTAAGAGATATTTGTCTTTTTTTTTTAAATGTGCTCTAGAAGAAATGAATATAAGACGAGGAAAGTAAAATGTCCATCATGCGACATATACAAAAGTTCGTTAACACCCTGAGCGCCAAGCTTTCTCCCTACTTAGAAGCGCCAGTGGCACTCAAATTGACTGCTCAGTGAATTAAATGCATATCTTAAATTTTACATGTTTTATACTACTTTATAATACTATTTATAAAATCTTAATTACTTTTAATTATTCCTTTTAAGAATTTCTTCAAAGAACCACATATTATTTTTATAAATGTTGTAATGATATTCCGATATTGTCATTTCGTTCCAACAATTACAAATAGATTATTTTGCAATAAATTTCTACTTAACTTTAATACAACACACTTTATTGCTATTCGCAATTTTTACACAACACAAACTTTTTCAATGATGGAAGGTCATTTTCCACATACATAATAGGAAAAGTTTACATACATCACTTGTTTTGTTGTTGATACAAAGTCCAATCTTGCATTGACGTCTTTTCTTTGAGAGTCTATCGTTAGTGTTGGAAATTTCCTCGGGCAATCTTCAGCTTGTTTTTCTATTCAAATGAAGCTGTCTTAACTCCTCCGCTAACTGAAATAGGAAGCTATGCCTTGAAATATTTTACCAGTGAATTATCGGTAGATAAATGAATAGGCATTTGTTACTGCTAAATCTAGCACATTATAAAAAAATTGGATTGGCCCTCTACGTGAAGCAGCACGAACAGAATATTTAAGGGTCATCTGGTCAGCAGTATCAACTCCACATTTGGTTTTGTTCTAGAACTGTACTGTACACTGGAAGTTTCTTCTTATTTTGTATTTCAACATTTACATTTGGATGCAAGGTACTGAGTAGCTGCATATTTTTATTCATTTTACCCTGATAGACCATCAGAGTAGTTTCTCCATCCTTCAATAAAACAGTTTCATACAGCTGGGTTATAGAATTCCTTACTTCATGCGGAATTTCTTTTCGAAGTCTTCTTGCATGTGTCCACAAAACTTGTTTTTTTTTTTTTTTTTTCATTTTAAGTGCTTTAGCCAATGATAGTGAGGAAAAATAGTTGTTTGCTTCCACATTTCGACCAGTATTTAGATAACGTTTGAGAAGACGCATTACTATATTTTCAAGAAGGTTTCCAATTTCACTTCTTGGTTTATCGTTTCCAAGATATGGAAAAGCATTGCATTTAAACTTCGAACATACATCAACCAGCAGCCAAAATTTGATACTAAATTTGTCTGGTTTATTCGGCATATACTGTAGAAACTTACATCTGACTTTGGATGGAAATAACTGCTCACCCACAACTAGATTTTTTCCTGGATTATAGAAAATAGCACAGGGCTCTATAAATTTATTACAGATATCTAAAAACAAAGCAAACTTATCAGTTTATAAACGCTGAGTCCTGGTTGACTTCAAATCAAACCTTAGAGTTTTTCATTATATCTCCAAATCGATTGCGAGACATTTTGTCTCGAGAAAAAGGAGGACCCCATGTTATATTCCACATAAAATCCTAATACATATGCTTAAATTGTTGCTTAAATTTAAGCTTAAATGCTTAAATTTAATAGGAAAAGGGTGCTAGATTTTTGGTTTTTTATATCTCTACATTAAAATAATACGTTTTTTTTTTCAAATTTTATGATTTTGAGCTTTATAGTAGGTAATCAGCTATAAGTACACAAACTTTCATGCTTGTAAGTTATATAGAACCGGCTCTGAGACAGACAAACAACGAAGTGTGACTAATAAGGTTTCGTGAGATGAACGAAATCTTAAAACTAATAGAGTAATTAATGTTAATGTAAGAGGAACTTCAGTTATTTGTTGTAATAAATTGGTTTATTGAGCATTTGCTGATGCTAATAATATTTTTGATTGGAGATATTAATAAAATTTGTTGGAAATATTAATAAAATTTGTAGTAAATCTGAACTGAATCTTACAGCAACAAATTTTATGGCATACAAATTTTATGGAGGATTACTTTTGATGCATAAAATAAATATGTATTATATATAATTCCATAAAAATAAATAAATATAAACCATAAAAATAATAAAATAAAAATAGCACCTTAAAATGTTAATATAAAAGTGCATACAAAAGATGGAAATTTTAATGAGCTCAGCAAATAGTTGTAGGAAAATGAAACTACCACCGCGTCATTCATTTGAGAATAAATTTTACCTTAATTTGATGCTTCCCCGTTCTTTCATATGGAGCTATTTTCATAATAAAATGAACACAATTTTGAAAAATTTCAAAAAGATAATCGAAAATTACACCTTTTTTAAATATTGAATATATCCGTATTAATTGTAGAAACCGGTGTCAAAATTAAGGGCTTTATTAAAGATGAACATATTGTGCTGATTTTACTATGTAAATTTTGAAAGCATCAAATGAAAGTATACGTTATTACTAATAGTACGGGTGGCGGCATCACATTATTGTAACCCATTTTAACCCCGATGATTTTGGTATTTATGACAGATTTATGGTGCAGATAACGAAACAGCTAGTCAACTGCCGCACCAGCGGAGGGATGTTGCAATAACAATATCGCACACTCCACTTCAATGTTAAAAAATGACAACCCTTTTCATTTAACAATGCAGCATGGTGAGACAACCCCGATGATGCACAAGTTGACTGGTAGTGTCGTTATCTGCACCATATATAAAAATAATTCATACATGCCAAAATAATCGATGATAAAAATGATTTTAAAAATGTGTCGCTACCTCCTATACAATAAGTGAACTGTATGAGTTTCCTTTTCTTACTATTGTTTGTGAAGAAATTACATGGAGGATATATCTTTTGTCTACACGACTGTCGAATCTGCAAATAATTTATTTACTTTTGATGCATAAAATAAATATGGATTATATATAATTCCATAAAGATAAATAAATATAAACCATAAAAATAAGAAAATAAAAATAGCATCTTAAAGTGTTAATATAAAAGTGCATACAAAAGATGGAAAATTTAAATATATTTTCTTTCTTCTCTTGCTGTATTTTAAAATATTCGGATTTCACTGTTAGAAAATATCCCACTTTCTCAAGCTATCTCTAGTGATTATCATTTAAATGACTGTTGTCCATGAAGATAAGGACAGAACCAACTTAATCTACTTTCAAATCAAAATGATCTGCATATTTATTATTCAGGAGGTCTTTTTAAACAAATATATCGAAACTTTTATAAAACAAATTATAATTTCTGTGCTTTAGAATCCAGCTAAAACTGCTTATCTTAGAAACAGCTGATATAAGCACTTAGTTTTTCATAAATATTACCCTTGTTTCATTAATCATTAAATATATCATTTTCTCTGATATCATTACTAACGCAATTCTGCTTTCATAAAATGTTTATTCAATCTTAGTTTATCATGCAAAATATATAATTTGTAATTACTGTTTTTACTTTTTTTCGTTCTCCATTTTTTAAAAATAAGAATCATTAACTTACTGTTAAATATCATAACTTAGTTAATTAATTTTTTTGCTGAACAATGTTCTTTTCATATGAGAAAGTAAATAAACTTAAATAGTAATAAATAATGTAATAAAACCTGAATAATTTCAGACGCACTATTTGTTTTAGTTTAAAGCTTTAACAAACCTGCATGTTATCGAATTCTGATTCAAGATTTCCATTATCCGTTTTCTGTCTTCCATGTAAAGTAAAAAAGGTCATAGTAAAATACGATTACTGTTGCATTGAGTTATCAAACTTATAATGAAAAATAATTCATGTTTATTGTTACTAAATATAAATATAACAAAAATGTAATTAAATTCTCTAAGGGAAATGCTTTTTTACTTACTGCTTTTTTCCTATACATGCAATAAAATGTTTATTCAATCTTAATTTATCATGCAAAATATATAATTTTTAATTCCTGTTTTTACATTTTTTCGTTCTACATTTTTTTAAAAAAGAATCCATAACTTATCGTTAAATTTCATAACTTAGTTAATATTTTTTTTTGCTGAATAATGTTCTTTTCATATGAGAAAGTAAATAAACTTAAATAGTAATAAAAAATGTAATAAAACCTGAATAATTTCAGACGCACTATTTGTTTTAGTTTAAAGCTTTAACAATCCTGCATGTTATCGAATTCTGATTCAAGATTTCCATTATCCGTTTTCTTACTTCCATGTAAAGTAAAAAAGTCATAGTAAAATACGATTACTGTTGTATTGAGTTATCAGAATTATAATAAAAAATAAATGTTTATTGTTACTAAATATAAATATAACAAAAATGTAATTAAATTCTCTAAGGGAAATGCTTTTTTACTTGCTGCTTTTTTTAAATGCTTTTTTCCTATACATGCAATAAAATGTTTATTCAATCTTAATTTATCATGCAAAATATATAATTTGTAATTACTGTTTTTACTTTTTTTCGTTCTCCATTTTTTTTTTTAAAGAATCCATAACTTAGTTAATATTTTTTTTTTTGCTGAATAATGTTCTTTTCATATGAGAAAGAAAATAAATTTAAATAGTAATAAAAAATGTAATAAAACCTGAATAATTTCAGACGCACTATTTGTTTTAGTTTAAAGCTTTAACAATCCTGCATGTTATCGAATTCTGATTCAAGATTTCCATTATCCGTTTTCTGTCTTCCATGTAAAGTAAAAAAGGTCATAGTAAAATACGATTACTGTTGCATTGAGTTATCAAACTTATAATGAAAAATAATTCATGTTTATTGTTACTAAATATAAATATAACAAAAATGTAATTAAATTCTCTAAGGGAAATGCTTTTTTACTTACTGCTTTTTTTTAATGCTTTTTTCCTATACATGCAATAAAATGTTTATTCAATCTTAATCTATCATGCAAAATATATAATTTGTAATTACTGTTTTTACATTTTTTCGTTCTACATTTTTTTAAAAAGATTCCATAACTTATCGTTAAATTTCATAACTTAGTTAATATTTTTTTTGCTGAATAATGTTCTTTTCATATGAGAAAGTAAATAAACTTAAATAGTAATAAAAAATGTAATAAAACCTGAATAATTTCAGACGCACTATTTGTTTTAGTTTAAAGCTTTAACAATCCTGCATGTTATCGAATTCTGATTCAAGATTTCCATTATCCGTTTTCTTACTCCCATGTAAAGTAAAAAAGTCATAGTAAAATACGATTACTGTTGTATTGAGTTAATCAAAATTATAATAAAAAATAAATGTTTATTGTTACTAAATATAAATATAACAAAAATGTAATTAAATTCTCTAAGGGAAATGCTTTTTAATTGCTGCTTTTTTTAAATGCTTTTTTCCTATACATGCAATAAAATGTTTATTCAATCTTAATTTATCATGCAAAATATATAATTTGTAATTACCGTTTTTACTTTTTTTCGTTCTCCATTTTTTTTTAAAGAATCCATAACTTAGTTAATATTTTTTTTTTTTTTGCTGAATAATGTTCTTTTCATATGAGAAAGTAAATAAATTTAAATAGAAATAAAAAATGTAATAAAACCTGAATAATTTCAGACGCACTATTTGTTTTAGTTTAAAGCTTTAACAATCCTGCATGTTATCGAATTCTGATTCAAGATTTCCATTATCCGTTTTCTTACTTCCATGTAAAGTAAAAAAGTCATAGTAAAATACGATTACTGTTGTATTGAGTTATCAAAATTATAATAAAAAATAATTCATGTTTATTGTTACTAAATATAAATGTAACAAAAATGTAATTAAATTTTCTAAGGGAAATGCTTTTTTACTTACTGCTTTTTTTAAATGCGTTTTCCTATACATGCAATAAAATGTTAAAAGTAACTAAATATGCAAAAGAAAAATTCTTGAATGAATCACGAACTTTAAGCTTACAACCAGATAGTACCCATCAAAATTTGACATTGAATAATTTGATAGTTCCATAGAAAATTATTTTCACTATTTTTAATTAATTCAGTATTAAAAGTTTGATTAATTGTCATATTTTATTGTTTATAAGCGATTAGATTTAAGGTTGTTCCTCCAAATCTTACAATTAATGAAGTGAATGAATTTTAAGGTAGTAATTTAAGACCTATTAACCTTGCGTTTTAGTAGAAGCTTAACTAAAAAACAGTTGTGCATTTATTTTTATTTACTACAGTCTCATTTTTTAAAGAAAAACAATATTTAGTGTATTTTTAAAGTGTGTTACCTGAACATCAATACTATTACAAAACCAACTTCTGTTACAATTGCTGTTCGAACCGACACTCTCACCCGTGAGTCAAACTTAATTCATACTCGGCTACCCTGACTTCTTTGAACTTCAGTCTAAAACAAAAGAAATTTCGGATTCAGTTTTAAGCATGCGTAGATCTGTCGTTTTTAATCTTAAAAAGTAGGTTTGTGCTTTAATATATGATGACAGATCTTCATTTTTGATTAGCGCCACTTTAGCGAGATTATTTTAATTTTCGCACATTATTTTCATTTAACAGACACATTTAATTTTATTCATTAATTATTTTTATATTAATTTGTTTTAGATATTTACACACACATTTAATTTCATTATAAAACACCAGGTTGCCATACGAAGCAAAAATCGCCAGTCTGGCGACAAAAAGAAAACCCAGTGCGTCTGCGACATCTGTACCCAAAAATTGTTGTTTATTACTCAGAAATTGCTTGTTATTATCTATTTAGTGCAATAAAAGTTTTTTGGCACAATTTAAATATCCTGTGCTTCATTTTTAGTATCTAATTAGATGTAGCAAAGCAAGCTAGTTATTTTAAGTAGATAAAAACAAATGAATAAAATTCATTCTTCATTTAAAAGAATTTATCACTATGTGTTAAAAAAAAATTGTTAGTTTGCATTTAAAGTATTTTTCCTGACATGTGTAAAAATTATTTTATTCGTAATTAAATAAAATTTGTTTAGGGATAAAATGCTTTGCATACATTTTTCATTTTAAAATATCGTTTTGCTATCATTTATTGCAATGGCTTTTATTTAATGTTCATTCGGAAATAGAATAGAAATGTTAACAGATAATACCATTAAAAATGAACTGAATATATATTAATGTAATTACTTGAATAAAATGTTCTCATTTATAGCGGAACACAGAATTTATTTAATAATAATCGAAATATTTAGAGGAAATAAATTTCGCTTAAGACGTCGTTTGTTAATTTATATGTCGTACTATCAAAGCCCACGGTTTTGCGCACATACTTATTTAAACAGACCAAGTAGTACTTGTGTGCTCACTACCATGAAGTGAAAATTACATTGCTACTGTTATTAAAAACATAATGTTTAATAAAACCAAAAAAAAATCTTAAAAAATGAAACATACAAATGTATATTTTTATATAATCAACTGTCAATGATTTTAACTAAATATTTATGTTTATAATTTTAAAACAAATATTCTTACATGTGGTTAAAATTGTGAAAATGACATTAATTTTGACAAAATCACGTCATTTTCACCGATGTTCATCTCACTGACTCATTGATACTGATATTAAAGTCCACGAAAAGTTTTTAAATATGTTATTATGGATAAGGTGACCAAATGACTTTTAATTTCAAGAAATTCCTCATTTTAAATATTTTTTTAATTTTTTTTTTGTCGGAAGGGGGGAGGAGGGTGTAAATCCAGCAGTTCCCGTCGTTTTTCATTTAAAACATATCCTATCTTAAGAAGGAGATACATTTGTGTGTTATAAAAAGAATAGATACATTTTAAAGCAATTAAAAAATTTGGTAAACCTAATTTCTGAATCAAAATAACGTAATTTTGCTTGAAATAAAGGGAAATTTTAGGTGAAAATTGCTTTATCAGTGTAAATGATAACATGGTGAAAGGTGAACATGCATTTTGATTCATGAACGCAAAATATGTTGATACAATTGTGCAAAATTACGTCAATGTCGCACTGGCATTTTGTCACGCCTGGTTCGATAAAAAAATACATGAAATTAAGACTTTTTTTATAAAAAAAGCATATATTTGTGTTTCGATTAGATATTCTCAAAATTGCACAAAGAGAAGCCTAAATTCTATGTTGTACAACCACCTTTCTTCAAGCGAAAATCCCATTAAATACGTGTAGAAGTTTTAGCATGATACTCTAATAACCCACAAAGAGTCTATAATAATTTTATATAACAGTAATTATTTCTAATTAATTGAAAAACTTGCTTTAACATTTACATTAACACATTCATTTTGCTCGTATTTATTAGAAACCAAAATTAACATTCGATTACAAACAATCATAATTAAAAGACGACACAGCTGTTTATTTCATCAAATCGTGCCATTTGTTATAAATTGTTTAATCATTGTAAATGTATTCTTTTAATCGAGAAACATTGGTACATATATCTTTTTTACGAAAATAAATTGACTGCTCTATTTCTTCTAAAAATTAAAGAAACAAATATTAATTGTAATGCCTGTTTAGTTATTGTGTTAAATTAATTTTGCTTAAAATATCATATATTCTAATACGGGCAAATCTTGTGTGTGGTTATATATATGAAACAAATTAAAAAAAAAAAAAAAAAATTTTTTTTTTCGTCGTTGACTTCATTAAGACTATAATTCTGTGTAAATCCCATTATTCTAAATTATTTTCTCGCTCCAGTATTCGATTGTCAAAATTACATCTAGCGAAATATATAGTTTATTCCAAATTCATTCTCTTAAAAAATGGCACTGATAGAATGTTCTATTAAATTTACGCACTTTTATTTTCTTTAAATAAAAACCATCCTAGAATCTAATAATTCAAAAAATACCCATTTCCCAGCTAAAAATATTTTACTTTTAAGAAATAACAACCTATGAATTTCTTTTCTTTATTTTTTATTTCCCTACGATTCCTGACAAAATATTACTTTTCAAATTCTGAAAGATTTTAATCTCAATGTAAAAATTATTTTGGCATATTGCCATACTTGATAAAAACATATGTACTCCTTTTCTCTCTGCTTTTATTTATTCGAAGGAAGTAGAAGGCACGAGATTGTTCTAGAACATTTTTTGGCGCGCTTTTGCCAGCTTCGGTAAGTTCACTTCGATATTAATTCGCCGAAGAAGTTAAGCCGTGAGCGTTGATTGGCCTAGAGGCTTTTTAGATAGAATGTATTCTGGCGCGCTCGGGAAATGATATACGGATTTTTCCCGCGTTTAGAGCAGAATGTTCCGGGATTTCGGTGGTGGATGCAACTAGTGATGTACTTCCTAAATCTTCGAAGGTTCTCCTTGGCCGCCGATTGATTTTTAAAGAATACCTGCCTGTACTAACTAAGATGTCTTCTTATATTTAAATTTAAATCATCAAGTTTCGCCACGACCCTAAATTTAGCAGTGCATGGAGTAAGTTTTCAATAGAGTAAAGCTTAATCAATTAATCTTTAAATTTTTCGAATAAAGTGTGAACTGGAACGAACTGCCTCTTCTCTGTAGCTTATACGTACACAATGAAGTAAGTCTCGGTGCTCGACTGAAAATCTCCTCGGAGAAACCTCCCTTGCCTTGAATAGGAGTCTACAAAAATATGGTGACTCCAGTTAAATCGTCACATATTGAATTTTTTTAGTCGACAGGATGTTGACAGTATTCTTACATTAGACGAACATGATTTTGAGACATTTTTTGGAGTCTAGCGAATATGCTACAAGTTGTGCTTTTGTTCAAACATTTTGCCGGTGCGTGCAGACAGCAACTGTCGCGACGGATGGAACGATGTTTTGGTATGATGTAATCGAGATTGAAATATGTGTGTATAGCGGATTTGAAGTGTGTATCATCGAATTAAATGGAAATTTGAAAAGACTTATTTTATGAGTTGCGGCAAGTAAATAAAAAAAAAAAAAAAAGAAGACGTGGCAGTGTAAGTTATTTTTTCATGATTGATATTTTATTTTGTGACTTTATGATATTTGAATATTTTTATGTGTTTTTTTTTTATTTTATTGTTTATGATTATTTAAAATTCTATTGTTATTTAAATGATACTTAGATCGGGGCTTTGTATAGATAATAGAGTACCTTCTTATATTTATATTGGTAAAAGTAATAAGAATATGGATGAAATTAAGATGATTGCATTTGACCCTGATTCGGGAATGGGGATTCAGCAGTGGCTAGAATATTTCAACCAAATTTGTAGAAGAGAAAATAAGAATGAGGAATGGAAATTTAATCATATATCTCAATATCTTAAAGGTGAAGCTCTTAAAGTGTATGTTAATGATTGCTTAAACTGTGATAATTATGAACAAATTGTAAATATTTTAATAGAGAGATTCATTGACTTAAAATGTCCAAAATTTTCTGAATTTACTACACTTAAACTTGATAAATTGAGTGATTTAGAAGCATATTTTAGAAAAAAAGTAGAGATAGGTAGGCAGTTAAAATTATGTGAAACTATTCTGTTACAAGGATTGACGGATGGATTACGACCAGAATATCAAAATTCCATCAATGTCAATCATCCTGAAAATACCACTGACTGGTATAGAGTTGTGAAACAATTTGTTGAAGTTTCTCCATCGCTCAGTACTCGACAACCAATCAATCAACCATATCGTCAGCCAAATTTTTCTGCTCCCCGTTTCCCAATGCAATCTTTTCGGCAAAATTATCAGCCTTTCCGACCACCTAGGCAAGAATATGCTCCTCGGAATTGGCTGCCAGCACGACAATTTAATCAGAGATCTCCTAATTATAGGAATCCTGTACAAAACAATCATTTTCAAAACCTTTATCCAAGCAGACCATGCAGAATTTGCACCAATAAGGGGGTCAGAAATGCTTACCATTGGGAAAGAGAGTGTGTTTTTATAAGTAATACTACTCCCTCTGATACTCAAAATGCTTCTACTTTTAATGGTAATCCTGGTAATGAATGACAACTAATAGTGTATGGGTACACCCCTAGTTATAATTTACCTTGTATTGTGGTTCAACAATTGCCATTTTACCATTGAAATTTGTAAGAAAACTTAATGCTAAAATTGAAAAAATTCCTACTACTATTATTGGTCAGGCAAAAGGGTTTATGGAAATTAATCAGAAGTGCAGAGTGCTCATCAGGGTTGGGAAAATTAGTAAATGGATAGATTTTCTAGTATGTAATATAGATCTAAATTATGCAATATTGGGGTTAAGAGAATGTTCAAAATTTGATTTAACAATTAATTGTAAACATTGTATTGTCAAACAAGGGAAAAGAGTTGTAAATAGAGGTGTAGCCATACAAAATGAGAAAGCTTTGCATTTTCATATTGTTGATGTTAATAAAGTACAAGTGAATAATGAAAGTATAAAATGTGAAAATGACAGTAGTAATTTTGAAAATAAGTATGATCATTATAACAAGTTTAATTTTTATCAAGTAAATAACAATTTTGAAAGTAATGAAGAGCATAATGATTTGGATTTTTATCATGATGAACAACTAAATTTTGAGAACTGTAGTAATAGTATAATTATGCAGTCAAATAAGGAAAATAATGACTATGAAGTGCAACCAGATTATAGAAGACTCATGACTCCTCAAATTTCTCGCGAAGTTAATATTTCTAATTGTGAACTAATGGGGGAGATAAATTTGATTCAAAATGGGGATTTAAGGGAATTAATTCAAAATTACATGGATATTTTTGCTAAACATAAATATGATGTGGGTAGAATTAATATTGAACCACAACGCGTTTATCTTAAATCTGACCTACCAATATCTTTGAGGCCTTATAGAACTTCACCAGCTGAGGAAAAAGAAATTCAAAATCAAATTCAAGGATTGTTAGAAGCAGGATTAATTAAAGAGAGCAATAGTCCTTATTCGGCTCCTGTCACTTTGGCTATGAAAAGAGAGGAAGGCAAAAAGACTAGGTTATGTATTGATTATCGAAAATTAAATGCAATAGTAAAAAATGATGCCGAACCATTACCTCGTATCGATGGGATCTTGGATAAATTGAGTGGTGCTCAGTATTTTTCAACTTTGGACTTAGCCTCCGGCTACTGGCACATACCCATACATCCCGCAGATACTGAGAAATTAGCTTTTGCTACTAGCTCTGGGTTATTCGAATGGTTAGTCCTCCCATTCGGGATAAAAACGGGACCCCCGATTTTCAATAGAACTATTAGAAGAATCCTAAATAAATACAAAATAGATTTTGCTTGCCACTATTTCGATGATATTATAATTTTCTCCTCCTCTCTAAAAGAACATCTTGATCATTTAAATCAAATATTTAAAATTTGTCAATTAGAAAACATTAAACTCAAATTATCCAAATGTAAATTAGCTCAGACTAAGATTAACTTTTTAGGATATGAAATTTATGATGGAATTATAACTCCTGCAAATGCAAATATTGAAACTATAAAGAAATTAAAACCCCCGACAAATATTAAACAATTGCAAAGTTTCCTAGGATCAATAAATGTTTATCATAAATTTATAGATAAATATGCTCAAATTCGACAACCTCTTAATAAATTACTTAGAAAAGATACAATATGGAATTGGACTCCAGAATGTCAAGATTCTTTCAATAAATTGAAAGATGCTTTAATCCAAAAACCTATTCTTAAAATTTATGATGCAAAATTACCACTTCATATGTTTGTTGACGCCTCACAGATGGCAGTAGGTGCAGTGCTTAAACAACCAGATAAAGAGGGGTTTCTGCATCCAATTGCTTACCATTCAAGGAATTTGAAGAGTTATGAACAGAATTACTTCATTACAGAGTTAGAGTGTTTAGCAATTATTGACACTCTTGATAAATTTTATCATTACTTTCATGGAGTCAGATTTACCATCCATACTGACCATGCATCTCTAGTTTGGTTAAAAAATGTTAAGAATCCTAGAGGAAGATTATTTAGGTGGTCTTTAAAATTAAGCATGTTTGAGTATGAAATTAAGTATGAAAAGGGGTCAACAAATGTCGAAGCTGACATGTTGTCCAGAAACCCTGTAACTTTTTTCAACCAACATATTAATTTATTGTTAGATAAAGATGAAATAATAGAGATGCAGAATAAGGAAAATGTAAATGATAGGAAATATCGATCAGAGAATGGAATAATCATACTTAAAAAACATGGATTTCGAAAAGTGGTAGTACCAATGGCTTTAAGAAAAAAATTATTACATATTGCACATGAGAATTATGGACATCTAGGTATACAAAAAATGCAAAATTTAATTTCTCCAAACTATTATTGGCCTAATATGACAATAGATATAACCCAATATGTAAAACATTGTGACACTTGTCAAAAAAATAAAAAACCCAAAACAAAAAGATTTGGCTTACTACAAGCCCTACCAGCCACAGATCAACCTTTTGAGTGCCTCTCTATTGATACTGTGGGTGGATTTAATTATTATAACTCGACAAAGAAATTTTTACACATAATAATAGATCATGCCACAAGATATGTCTGGGCTTTTCCATCAAAAAATGTTACATCAGCCACATATATTAATTGCTTAAAACAAATTTTCAATAGTCAGGTTCCCCAAATAATACTCAGTGATCGGCACAAGGCATTCCGGTCACCTCAATTCAAAAAATTCCTCAAGACACATAACATTAAACAAAGATTTACCTCTTCACATCATCCACAAACGAATGGGAAGGTTGAAAGGGTTAACCAGACAATAGTCACTAGATTAAAATGTAAAGTAAACTCAATCTCATCTAAAATTCCATGGACTCGATTATTAGAGCATGTCATTCAAGAATACAATAATACTCCTCATTCCATAACTAATTTCCCACCAGCATATCTATTTTATGGCAAATTACCTTATAACTCTCCTTTAAATCAAAATTATTATCCACCTGTTCAAGAAGCACTAAAAATTGCTAAAAAACGTACTAAAGAATTTCATTTCAAAAATAAAAGGTTATATGATAGAAAATTTGTTGAGTGTCCTTTAAAAGTAAATGATTTTGTAATTTATGAAGAATTCAAATATCCCAATACTAGGAAATTAGAACCCACTTTTTCAGGTCCATACAAAATTATAAACAAACTTTCAGAAGTGACTTATGAAATAGACAGATTTAATTATGAAACTAAAGCCAACTCAGTAATTGTACATGTGTCTAAATTGCGACAATATTATTTTCCAGATGACTTCAAATTATTTCATGAAGATACACAAAAACCAGCACAAACAACTTCACATACAGGTTCACAAAATCAAACTAAAGTAAAAACAATAGATTAAACTCAAATTCTTTTAAATATCGCTTATTACCATAATTTCAACATTATCAGGTATGTTCTTGGGTCGACACAGGAATATTACTTGTTTTTGAAAGTTTTTGAGGTTAGGTAGACACCTTATGCAGGCATAAGATGTGTATTATGATTTTAGGAATTTTCAAATTGATGTTGAAAAATGAAATTAAAATTTTTATATAATTACAGTTTTTAGTAAATATTAGTTATATTATTTAATGGATTCACAGAAGCTATATTTATTTTGTTTAATACAATAAAGGTCTTGAATTATTCTTGAATGCTGATATTCTGTATTAGTCAGAGTTGATATTGTGATGTTGTAGTAAAATGTTAAGAGAGATTAGTTGAAATTTAAGGATTGCAATAGTATAAATAATAGTTTTATATTCCAATTCTCTGTCACCTATCTATCTAACAATTATTATTATTATTATTATTTTTGCTTATTACTTAAAAAGTGTAAAAAGAAGTAGAGGATTCTACACTTAAATTTTGGTAATTAGCTATATCCGATTATGTCATAGATTTTTTAGTAGTCAAAAGAAGAGTATCAGAAAGGGATATTATTGTTCACAATTGTTGGTTGAGTGAATCCTATCTAAATATTTGGGCATCTAAATTATTTAGTATTGGAAAATAATGTAGAGTTAAATTTTTTTTATATAGATTTCGGCTAGCAAAAAATTATTTCCTTATCCTTTCAAGTAAGGAAACAAACATATTTTGCTATGTATTTTTTTTTTCCTCAACCAAGAATTTTATATTGAATGTAATATTTACTGTGATATATTATATTGTTAGAGTAGTTATTGAAGTCTGTTGATATTATTTATTTTGAAAAGATTTATTAATGTTATTATTTATTAAGAGAAAATATTAGAAAAAATGTTGAGAGAGATTTAGAGTTAATATTAGAGTTATTAGAGTATTAGAGTTTTATTTACAAATTGAGTAAACTGCTTACAATGAAATGTAGTTATAAAATATATGATGAATTAAAATTTTTGTACCAAGGTTGTGATATTTCAAAGTAGTATGTATACCATGTTGTGCAATATGGACATTTATTAATTCAAAAATTTTACTTATTGCGACAAAAAGGATAGCTATCGAATGAAATGAATTAGCTCTGGTCTTCAGTGTGACCACAAAAAGAGTGGCACCACAGATTAGAGTGGGGGTAATCCCAAAACCACAATGGAGAAAGACTGAAATTTAGTCAGAACTGTTTTGAGACTGTTGTTGACTGCTGTTGTTGTTCAAACAGTGACTGTTTAAGACTATTGAAACTTCAGTATTCAGTTATTCAGTATTAGTATGATTAAGTTTTTCAATAGTATTCTGAAGAATACAGTTTTTTCAATTGGTAATATTCTTCAGTTTTCAATGTAACTAATTTCCAACTTTATTATTTATTATATTATTTATTATATTGATTTATTATTTATTATTATTATATTATGTTGGTAATATTATTTATTATATTAGTTATTTCTTGGTTTATCTTGATGTATCCCATTTATTTACACTTGCAAAAAGTAAATGTTGCTGTAAACTTATGTATTTGAGGTTATGCTTTACTCTATAAATATTTTAATTTCCATTCTTCCAAAATTTAAGACAATTACTTTGTTTGTGATTCTTGATGATTTAAAATTTTTAGAATTTTATATTTTAGGAAAATTCTCTATTTTTTTTTTATCTGAACTGCTGTTAGGGAACTGCTATTCAGATAAGCTTGTTTTTTTTTTGGGGGGGGGATATTGAAACAAATTAAAAAAAAAAAAAAAAAATTTTTTTTCGTCGTTGACTTCATTAAGACTATAATTCTGTGTAAATCCCATTATTCTAAATTATTTTCTCGCTCCAGTATTCGATTGTCAAAATTACATCTAGCGAAATATATAGTTTATTCCAAATTCATTCTCTTAAAAAATGGCACTGATAGAATGTTCTATTAAATTTACGCACTTTTATTTTCTTTAAATAAAAAGCATCCTAGAATCTAATAATTCAAAAAATACCCATTTCCCAGCTAAAAATATTTTACTTTTAAGAAATAACAACCTATGAATTTCTTTTCTTTATTTTTTATTTCCCTACGATTCCTGACAAAATATTACTTTTCAAATTCTGAAAGATTTTAATCTCAATGTAAAAATTATTTTGGCATATTGCCATACTTGATAAAAACATATGTACTCCTTTTCTCTCTGCTTTTATTTATTCGAAGGAAGTAGAAGGCACGAGATTGTTCTAGAACATTTTTTGGCGCGCTTTTGCCAGCTTCGGTAAGTTCACTTCGATATTAATTCGCCGAAGAAGTTAAGCCGTGAGCGTTGATTGGCCTAGAGGCTTTTTAGATAGAATGTATTCTGGCGCGCTCGGGAAATGATATACGGATTTTTCCCGCGTTTAGAGCAGAATGTTCCGGGATTTCGGTGGTGGATGCAACTAGTGATGTACTTCCTAAATCTTCGAAGGTTCTCCTTGGCCGCCGATTGATTTTTAAAGAATACCTGCCTGTACTAACTAAGATGTCTTCTTATATTTAAATTTAAATCATCAAATTTCGCCACGACCCTAAATTTAGCAGTGCATGGAGTGAGTTTTCAATAGAGTAAAGCTTAATCAATTAATCTTTAAATTTTTCGAATAAAGTGTGAACTGGAACGAACTGCCTCTTCTCTGTAGCTTATACGTACACAATGAAGTAAGTCTCGGTGCTCGACTGAAAATCTCCTCGGAGAAACCTCCCTTGCCTTGAATAGGAGTCTACAAAAATATGGTGACTCCAGTTAAATCGTCACATATATATATATATATATATATGCAAATTTTATCTTAAAAACGGCTCTAACGATTTTGTATCCTACCGTTTTGGGGCAACAGAAAACCATTGGGCTAGGTCACATGTTCGAGAAAATTCGATTAGTGGGTCATTTTGGGTCAGGGTTAGGCTAAATCTATCTAAAAAACGGTTCAAACGATTTTGACTAAATTTTGTATCTTATCATTTTCGGGCTCGAGAAGACTATTGGGCTGGGTCACATGTTCGAGAACTTTCGATTAGTGGGTCATTTTTGGGTCAACCCGGGTCAAGTTAATTTTATCTAGAAAACGGCTCTAACGATTTTGAGTAAATTTTGTGTCCTACGAGTTTCGAGCACGACAAAATCATTGGGCTATGTCACATGTCCGAGAAAATTCGATTAGTGGGTCATTTCTGGGTCATTGTGGGTCAAGATCTAAAAAGCGGCTCAATTTACACTAAATTTTGCATCCAATGGTTTTCGGGCACGAGAAGACTGTTGGGCTAGGTCACATGTTCGAGAAAATTCAATTAGTGGGTCATTTTGGGTCATGGTCAAGCTAATTCTATCTAAAAAACGGTTCAAACGATTTTGACGAAATTTTGTATCCGACTAATTTCGGGCACGAGAAGACTAATGGGCTGTGTCACATGTTCGAGAACTTTCAATTAGTGGGTCATTTTTGGGTCAAAGCGGGTCAAATTAATTTTATCTGACAAACGGCTCTAACGATTTTGATTAAATTTTGTATCCTACGAGTTTCGGGCACGCGAAAATCATTGGGCTAGGTCACATGTTCGAGAAAATTCGATTAGTGGGTCATTTCTGGGTCATTCTGGGTCAAGATCTAAAAAGCGGCCCTATTTACACTAAATTTTGCATCCAATGGTTTTCGAGCACGAGAAGACTATTGGGCTGGGTCACATGTTCGAGAACTTCCGAATAGTGGGTCATTTTCGGGTTAACGCGGGTCAAATTAATTTTATCTAAAACACGGCTCTAACGATTTTGATTAAATTTTGTGTCCTACGAGTTTCGAGCACGATAAAATCATTGGGCTAGGTCACATGTCCGAGAAAATTCGATTAGTGGGTCATTTCTGGGTCATTGTGGGTCAAGATCTAAAAAGCGGCTCAATTTACACTAAATTTTGCATCCAATGGTTTTCGGGCACGAGAAGACTGTTTGGCTAGGTCACATGTTCGAGAAAATTCAATTAGTGGGTCATTTTGGGTCATGGTCAAGCTAATTGTATCTAAAAAACGGTTCAAACGATTTTGACGAAATTTTGTATCCGACTATTTTCGGGCACGAGAAGAGTATTGGGCTGGATGACATGTTCGAGAGCTTTCGATTAGTGGGTCATTTTTGGGTCAAAGCGGGTCAAATTAATTTTATCTAAAAAACGGCTCTAATGATTTTGTTTAAATTTTGCATCCTACGAGTTTCGGGCACGCGAAAATCATTGGGCTAGGTCCTATGTTCGAGAAAATTCGATTAGTGGGTCATTTCTGGGTCATTGTGGGTCAAGATCTAAAAAGCGGCTCTATTTACACTAAATTTTGCATCCTATGGTTTTCGAGCACGAGGAGACTGTTGGGCTAAGTCACATGTTCGAGAAAATTCAATTAGTGGGTTATTTTGGTCATGGGTCATGATATTTGAACTCAAATTTAATTTTGACCGAGCATAACTCGGTCTTCCCTGCTCGTATAACCTTATTTAGCTTAGCAAAAATCTATCATTATTTCAAATTTGCTTTTTTATTTTTTATAAGTATAATATTTAGTATTTAAATGAGCTATATGATATCAGAAGTATTCTATTTTATTTTTTTATGTTTGCTTCAGAACTTAATTAATTTGCTTGTAATATTGGCTATCATGATTTGAAACAAGAAGAAAAGGTCACAAATTGTGTTTTTTGTCTTTACATAAAGTACACCTAAGCAATTGTTGTAAACAATGTTCTAGCATTATTCCTTTCTATGAAGATTCCGAGATAAAATTATTGTTAATATTGGTAATTTAACGTTTCCGATTTTTTCGAATTTTCCAATCAGACAGTACCTAAACAGACTTTACCCAAATCATAGAAAAAGTTATTGTAGTAATAGTTTGAATAATATTTTGTTAATTTTAAATTATTAGCGCCAGAGTCATATTTCTGTAGGCAGAAATGTGTAGGCAAGTTTTGGAAGGCTCATAAAAAAATAAAAACATTATGTACAAGCTCTTCATGCGGGGTTGTAAAACTACTGCAGATGAATGAGAATGAAAGGCCATACTTAATAATGCTATCTAGCCGCTCTTCGCACAGCGTGGTAAAAATAATGAATGTGGTTGAGAATGAAAGGCCTCATTGTGTTTATTGACAAAATTGTAATAATACAAAAAAACCACTGAAAATTAAAAACACATATCGTTCCAAATTACATTCAGTCAATTACGTTAGTTGGCTATGGATTAAATAACAGAAAATTAGCCATAAGAAATAAATTCAATTAAATTATTGTAATGTCTCGGGTCGTATGCTAGGTTAGGATAACTCAACTTATGGCATACATTAGAAGTCTTCTACAGTAGAATTCTTCAATCCCAGGCCCGCCTAGAGTATTTCAGTGGCTCAATTTGCCATTTCAAATAATACGAAATAAAAGTTTTCCCTCTGGAATCGAATAAAAGCTTTTTATGCGTCTTAATGCGGCAAATCCAAAGATGTGTTTAGAATATTAAATACAGGAATCATTCACACACATAGCCAGATTGGGAACAGTTTTGCCTTTTATACAAGTCAGATAACCGGACTATGACCAGTCGGTTTACATTCTAGGCTAGACTTTTGCACTTGCTCGGGTCACGATCAGCAAGATTTTAACTATTTTTTTATTTTAAAAATGTTATGCGTTTCTTTATTGTGGAGTAAAAATGACAACAATGCATAAAATGACAAAAAAAAGCGAATTCTCTTTCGCACTGATTTTATTTAAAAAGACTGAAATATGGTGTCAAAAATTAGTGGTACTATTTGAAAAAAACATTATTGCAATTTTCAATATATAAATAGCCCCCACACCCCAATCAATGCATGACATTTAACAGTGCACGTTATTACCAAACGGTTGAAACCAGTATCACAGGGTTCGTACGGGTCCTAGAATTTTAAGACCAGAAAATTATTCGGTACCAGTATTTTCTTATAGATAATCTCTTCTTAAATAAGGTGAAATTTCGCACGTTTGAACTTGATGTATTTTTTTTAGAAAAATATACTGGTATGTCACCTGTAAAAGTAACGGGACCCGTACAAACCCAGTATCATTTTTATACAATGATTTGAAGTATAATTAATATGCTAGGTAAGGTATCCTTCTTTTCCATAACTGTACCATGTATGTTTTATGTACCATGTCTAAATATGGTATTGTGTTAATCATAGTGTTGCTAGCGTTTCCATCTCTTTTATGTTTCTGCTTACCTCATAAATTATTATCATCATTATTACTCTTATTATTATTACTATTAGTAGTACTACTAAATGAGGTAATTGTATAGAATTACTATAATCTAATATTACATGCACATATAAATAAAATGTTTTCTATGAATCAAAAAGAAGATTGAAATTTTTCAATTTCCAAGGTTTATTAAAACTCCCCCTCCCCTTTTTCTTCTTGAAAACCAAACGCGCAATAATTTAGTTCATGCATTTCTGGCTTATGTTTTTAACTGACCTATGGTGGGCAGCGGAACTACAACAATTTGCTAAAGTGTCCTTCGAATGCGATAGGTTTAAGATAACTAGTCTACAGTAAAAACACTTCAGTCCCCCTTTTCATGAAATGGAACTTACTTTGGGTGTTACGAGAGAATCTTTGACGGTATATTATCATTTTTCTATGCAAAACAATGTATCTACACATAAAATGATTGAGAAGCTGTTTTCTTCTAAAGGGCATATCTGCCCCAAGTTTCGCAATCTTCTCTAAATTAATTATAATGGACCTCGTCAAACTTGTTGCGTATTATGTTTCATTTTGTCCAAGCGCGAGCACTAAGGATCAGATAATGTTTATGAAGCCATGAAATATGACCATAAACAGTAATTGAATGTGCATATGGAATAAGGGCGCCTATATTGCAAATTTAAAATTTCGAGAAATGAGAATAAAAAACTAATAATGTCATTGATTGGTTAGCTATGTCCTGAGTATCTAGTGCAACATAGGCCTTTCTTCAGATATCTTAATTAACCTCTTTTTTTTGTCTTCATACTAAGCATAGACGAGTAATAAAAATATAGTTAGGTGGGTGAGGAAAGTAATAAGATTATTTTTATATTTATTATATGTTTATTTATTATTCAAAATAAACAGACGTGTATACTATGAAATTGCAATTTTTAACACTGGGTAATCATTAATCATGACCCTGTTCTAACAAAAGTTTCCAAAATTTGTAACATAGGCTCCTCCAAACACCTATTCAATTATTTTAATAAATGATGATCAGTAATAACCTAGACACATAGTATATTACTTCTAAGTGAATATTTATTGTATACGTATGTACATATAATTACGCTTATATTTAGTTGATCATAGTAGTTGGTTTCTGCAGTTTTTCTGTAAAAGATTACGTCTGTTTAAACATGGTATAGAAACATATATCTCCGTTTTTCCAAATGATAATGACTTGAAATTCAAGTATTTTTCTTAACTCTGGCAAATCTTGAGGGATTAGCTCGTAGTTTTGTGGTATGTTTTTAAAACTCTTAACTACTTCACATAAATTCTGCTTTTATAGATTGAAAATTCCGTTTGTAAACTTTTCAAACCGCTGTCAAAGACTTGGTTCAGTTAAAATATGAACTCCATTGATCACGCATGTATTTCTAACATTTCCACTAATAATATCATTTTATTGGAGAATAATTTCAATCGTCAAAATGTAGCTTTTTTCACCAATTTATTGGACACACTGCCAACGAAGTTGAAACAAAACGATCTATATTCTAAGTCAAAATTTTTGGCACACTTTTTTTCTCCTTCTGCCACAAAATGTTTATTTTAAAACTATTAAAAGACTCATTGACAGCTGAAATCTGCAAAAAACACTCTGGAGTGTCAGACAATCAAATATGTGTAAACAAAAACACCTGATTCATTCGAAGCGTGGGTGAATCAAGTGATTTTTTTTTAAATGATTTTTTTTTATTATTTTAGCCAAGAGATTATATTTTTACAGTTACGAAACTAATTTTATGTGGGTTTGAATATTAATTTGAAATCGATCAGCGACATTTTAGAATAAACTTATCCCAACATATTGTTTGAAACGTTTGACATTTTATTTTTCAAATTATATTTTAAGGCGCAGTTTTCTTGCAAAAAATAGTAAAAACAGGAAGTTATAATATTATTTTATTTAAATTTTGTGGGATTTCTAGAGTAAGGGGACATAGTGAACATTTTTAGCGTTCCTCGTTCATTGCGTTTTAACTCGCCAAGGTCTGAAAGTTTTGTTAGTTTGTAAACTCGAGTGTCGAGAAGCTGTGACATATCTCCCCCCTTTCGGTAAAGATAGAAATTACAGGGGAAAGCGTGAAGCCAAATAAAGGTGTTGCACTCTGCTACAGCAATTTGTTTTTCGGCTTTTTTAGCGTTCTTCGCTCATTGCATTTTAACTCGCCAAGGCCTGAAAGTTTTGTTAGTTTGTAATCTCGAGTGTCGAGAAGCTGTGATATGCCCCCCCCCCTTTCGGTAAAGATAAAAATTACAGGGGAAAGCGTGAATCTAAATAAAGGTGTAGCACTCAGCTACAGCTGTTTGTTTTTCGGCTTTTTTTTTATGTGGTGAGTCTTATGTTGCCCTGCAATAAAGGGGCACTCAGGAGACTCCGCACTGTACGGTCGATCTAAAAAAATTTTAGTTTTTCTCATTGATCCTTGCAATTACTAAAAAAATTTTTTGTATTCTTAATCAGTTACAAGAAAATCTGTAAGAATTACTAGAAAACAGCTAGCATTTTGATTATCGGTTTATAATACCGGTTACTAAAAAATTTTGTGTAATACAAATCTACTAAAAAATTTTAGTAACCTTGGAATTTTTTTTTTGCTGTGCGTGTTATGTCTATCTCCTTTTATTGTTGTGACCTCTCTTCTTTTCTTTTGTTGATGACTACAGAATTAAATTGGAAAAGAAAAGCCAAAGAAATAATTTATGACATTCTGTAGCAGAATTGTGAAATTGTGGTCTGAAAGTAGTCTAAGACTTAGAAACTCTCGGTAAACTACAAATAAATTGGAAATGAAGTCAGTGATAATTGAATACATAATGCAAAACATTTTAACAAAATAAATATGACTAAGCTATATTTGATTACAAATATTTTCTGCTGAAATACTTATAAAAGTAGGCATCAATGAATAATGACACATGTTTAAAGAAACATTATGTTAAAATCTATAACACATACTTAGAGAAGAAAACATTTATCACAAAACTTGTCAGGAAGGGCATGTTAATTAAGTCTATAATGTCACATAGAAATAAAAATTTTTAGAAATGACAGATGACTTTATATTTAAAAATGTCAAATGGCAGTTCCGTAAGATATTTTGAAAGACGAAAATAATGAAGATCAGTAATAATAACATTTCGAAAGAGAAAATAGCATTTTTTTTTAATGTTTTAAAAATCTAGCAATATATATCCAGCAGAATATCGATATATTCTTTTCTCCTTAAATTGATGGCAGATTTATTTAAATTTGATAAAAATATAAAAACTAATCGACGTGTTTCTTTGTAAAATGAGATAAATTTCAAAAGAATCAAAATGCTAATGAGAATGCTATTTCTTTTTCAAACGAAGACACTCTGATAAGAAGCTTAAAGATATTTATCAGATGAACAAACATCTGAATAAAAAAATATTGCTATTTTGCTATTTTTAAATGATATTCAAAGTATCATGTTTGTAAACTAAACATCTTCTACCATACATCAGTAAACTTGACAAAATGAGTAAGTTAATTGAAACGTAAGTTATTATAAGTTAATGTTATTCAACAATAAAAAATATTATAAATGACAGACGAGTGCACATTTTAAAATGTCAAATGTCAAAGGAAAAAAAAGTTTAAAAAGAGATAAATAATGAAGATTAGTAATAATATTTTGAAAAAGATAAGAATGCTTTTTAATTCTCAATTACGATTTAAAAATTTATATTTCCAGTAGAGCCGCAATACATTTTTCCGTCCTACACTTTCTATTCTTAAACTAATAGAGGATTTATTTAAATTTTATAGTATGATAAAAAATCGATGTATTCTTTTATAAAAGAAGAGAGACTTTTGAAAGGAATCAAAATGCTAATGAGAATGTGATTCTTTCAAATGAAGCCACTGTGATAAAATGTCTAAAGCTATTTATCGAAATATGAAAAATCTGAATAAAACAAATAGTAATCTCTGTGTATGTATGTGTGTTTTCTTGTAATGCTTATAAACTATAATGTTAAAAATATTCTCTATTATGCAAGTTTGGTGATTTTTACTATATTGTGTCATGAAAATTATAAAAACTTTGTTTTTAAAAGTAAAAGTAATTTAATATTATAATACAATATGTAAACTTTAATTTAAAATAAAAAAGTATGTAATAAAATGAAAATGCTTTTGCAAAATATTTAGAATGTAATTCTTATGCAAGATAAATTCTTAAGATACTAATGAAATGACATCTTTTAATGTTTCTTTAGATATTTTTTCAATTTAAAACTCTGTACTTAGAATATTGTTTATATATAGCCAGTTTGCTGGTAATAATACAATAAAATAATATTTTGCTTTAAATAGAAATCCAGAGTGATTATAAATTAATGGGTGTTAGGAAGAAGGGTCTAAATTACAAATTTAAAATTATACAGAAATGGCGAAAAAACTGTTAATGTCAATGATTAGCGATGCCCTGAGCAGCTAGTGCAATCATAGGCCCTTCTTCCGATCTTAATTACCCTCCACTCATGGTAACCACACACTGTTTTCTTGTAGTCATACTGAGTATTGACGAGTAATAGAAAACTCGTTAGGTGGATAAGGAAAGTAAAAATATTCTTTTTAGTTTATTGTTTTAATTTTTATTAAAAGTAAACAAACTTGTATATTATGAAATTTAAATTTTTAACACTGGGTAATCATCAATCATTCCACAAAGCCCTTATCCAACAAAATATTTTCCAAAATTTGTAAAATAGGTATTTTTTTCAATCACCATTCAATTACGTTTCTAGTTAAATTTAAATGTTTACATAAATTATAAAATTTCTAAATCACAAATCACAATGTAAAATGTGAGAAATCCTCTGAATTTTTTGAAAGTTTGAAAAGGAGCTTTTCTTATTTAGTTTTTTTTTTGTCTTTTTAAAGGTATCAATACTTAGCTATCAAAATGCGATATTTTGTTTGTTTTAGAGTTTATTATAGCTAAATTGGTAGTAAATGCCAATATATTTCCTTAAACTATAAAAAAAAAGTAAGATAAATTTTGGGAATATATTATAAGGCTTTGTTAAAGAGAATTTCACTTGATCAAACAACGTGATTTCTCAAATATAAAACGCTTGAAGATTTTTATCGAAGTCACAAGTGACGTGACGTGTAGTTTTCTCGTTGATAATGTTAAAAATACGTGTACACGTTTTTAAAAATCATCCAAAATATAAAGTTTGCAAAATTTATATCACGTTGAAATTTACCATGCATTCACACGAAAGAAAATTCTGTGAGCTTCATTATCGTATCGCAACATCATCCGCTTATAATATTTCATTATTGTAATCATAGTATTTAGAAATCACGTAATCCAAATCTTCTAGATAATTAGAAAATATATCATTAACAATGGAAAAAGGAATAAAAATATTCAAAATAAATAATTGTTACAATTTATCTTTCAAGCTTGTTGTGAAATGCGTTGTCATCATAAAAAAGTAATATGCCTTTCACAATTTTTAAAATACATGATATTTAAAATCTATAAGTGTTAAGTCATAAAGTTACCACTAAATTCTTCAGAAAGGCGAAGTAAATTGAGTGTATAACGATGACATATTCACTCAAAAAAAGAAAAATATATACAGTAAAATCCCGGTTATCCGAAAAGCATGGGACCAAAGGATTTTCGGTTAACCGGGATTCCATAGGAATTTTCGGATAACTTGGAGGCTTCCTATATTTATTCTACCAGATGGCACTACTCCCCCTTCTCACTCCCGCACAGTCAAAATGTGCCTGTAGATGCAGCTAGAATTCCTATAATAGCCTTATGGAGCCTTGGAGCCTTAGAGGCAGTAACAACAAGAGTCCGTGTCCGTATTCTATGCGATTTCTCCATCCTGTTCACACGTGTTTTAATTTACTCCAAACTTTATTTATGATAAGCAATGCTTTAAACGTTTGATTACAGGGTTGAAACATATGTCGTCCGAGTCTATTTCTTTATTCTATTATTGCCATTTTTTCAATACCAATACCTGCCATACACTTATAGCAAGATAATTTCAAGAAAAATCTAGCACAAAGAAATTCTTTTGTAAATTGTGGTACGAGTGAATAAAAAAATAGTCGCCAGCCCAAACCCGTAATCAAATGTTTAAAGCGAAAACGGGTTTTTATAAGCATGAAGATCTCAACGCGTTGAAAAGATTTGATAATGACGCTTCACTATATTGAAGTGACAGGAAGACGCAACAACAACATCAGATGTGTTGTTGTTTAAAAGGTAGCGTGATAAAGCAGCATTGAAGCAATGCAAAGTTGCAAAACAAAACACAACTTATTTTGTAAAGAAAGGAAGTGCTGTATGTGTCTATGCAATAAAATGCCTGCATTTACGCAATGTCCATATAAGTAAGTTGACTCTTTAATTATTTCATGAACAATATGCTTGTATAAAAATAAAAAATTTCTTAAAAAATTGTTTCGGTTAAGCCGATTTTCGGATAACCAGTATTCGGATAATCGGGGTTTTACTGTATATAAATTACAGATATGTGTGTACTAGAGATGGGTGTTATTTAACGTAACAGAATAAATATTAGTAATACTGACTTAGAGATTATTATACAATAATAGATGAACAAAAAGTCTCAGTTAATTTAAAAAAAGTCTCGTATACAAAGCAATAAAAAGAAAGGGGAAGCCAAAAAATATTTTAGCAGTTCAAATTCACATAGTAATAAAAATAAATTACAGAAATTTTGTTTTCTAGCTTATATGTCATCAGAATCTAAAACAAAAAAATTGTACTATCACAGAAAAAAAAAAAAATGTCTAAAACGCTCTTGAAAGATTTAAAAAAAGAGAATTAACTACTAACTCTTATGAAAGCAAAACCACGCGACTTTTTTTTCTATCAATCACCAATCACCTTTCTATACAACCCCAAGCATACAGATTATTAGTTTTGTTTCCTTGTTTTTCTCTCTTTCCTCATTTCTATACACAAAACACTTATATCATCATGGCATATGGGTGGCATCAAGACAAAGACATTGGTTTGGGGGCAATCGCTTGATGGCACTAGAATCACATAGATTCTTATTAGGGTCATTCCATGCTAACATGTCATAGATTTTAATGAAAATCAGCATATAAATAGATGTTTATATAATGTTTATATAACAACTTATATAAACACAAAAATCAGATTTAAAATTTACAAAAAAAAAAAAAAAAAAAAAAAAAAAAAAACTCGAGCACTTTTTAGTTTTTTATACAATTTTAGATGCCACACAGATTGAATTGACATTATTTCTTATTGTTTTATTGAAATATCCTCTCCACCCTCCCACATTCTAATTCACGTGACATATACTATCTGGATATAGCTGAAAAGAATGGTGTTTTCTGTGCATATGAGTTGGAAAATGCCATTTAAATTTAGTTCTTCCTTTAAAAGTACGAGAGAAGAGGAAGGTCACTGCTTGCCGCGCACGAGTAGGGATAGGGGGGGAAATGCCATTTATGCTCATTTCTTATGTTAATTTTTTTTACATAAATCACAGCGAAAGATCAAATAACTTGATCACCAGATCAAAAAAACTTGGTAGCCAGTGGCGACCTGGCGACCACATTAGTAAAACCCTGTATATATATATATATAATTTATTTCGAAAAACTATGCATCGTAAATAAATGTAATTTGTTTGGAGAATTTATTACTTTCAAATGTTTCTATAAGATTAAATTCTGATCCCGCGAACATCGGCTCAAGTTCCATATTTTATGACCAGCATGCTAACCATCGTTATGAGTAGGGCGCTAATTTGAGACATGGACGAAGGTTCAATTTTGTTGAGTTTATTTTGATATTTTTTCAGATAAGTACCAAGTACTCAAGATATTGTTAAACGTAGCACTTGTTTCACTTTTTTTTCGTCTGCTCATCAAAATAAAGTGATTTTTGATAAAAAAATAAATGTTTTATTTGATTCTTTCAAGAATATTTAACATTTATTTTTTTAATTAAAGTTTAAAGCATTGGTTAAGTATAAACTATCAAAATGATAAATGTAAAATTGTCAGAACATACAAGAAAAAAGTTCAAAGGAAAAGAAAATTTTAAAGTCCACTTTTTAAAAGTAAAGAATACATAGTTATTGTTTTTAATGCAATGCTTATATATATTTAAATTTAATGTATTGAAACTGGTAGCGTATAGTTATAAAACCTAAAGAGGAATCGATAAGTTCTCTTCTTAAAGGTCAGATAAGTTTGAGGTTTAAAAATGCAGTTATGTCGTTTATTCAAATGCTGTCTCAATGATAAAACGCCTGAAGCTCTTCTTTGAAATCACAAACAACTTGATAAAAAATACATTTGATCTTTTCGACAAAATATTAAAAATATAGTATTTACAAAATTTAGATCATGTACAATTTTATTTTTTGGGAGAATTTTTATTACTTTATATATTAAGAAATCAATAAAGGTATACTTTTTGAAACTAAGAATATATTTGTTTTATAATTTGCGAAATAAATATGCATTAACATATCTTATCATTTTAGAATACCATTTCAGAAATAAATATGGAAAAAGAATGTTTATTTATGCATATTTAATTATGATATTATTATTTTTTCTTTTTTATTAGTTATTCGAACAAGAAAGTAAGGGAAAAGGGAACGACCAACGTCCCCAAGATGTTTTTGTTTTAAATTCTGTTATGTAGGGGGGAAAAGGGACGCATGCTACCAATGTCAATTTTCTCCATTTAACATCAGAATTTTTTTTTTTTTTTTTTGTAATTGTCATTAGTTGATGTTAATTAATCCTTTCAACTATTGACATTTTTAAAAAGATTTTCAAACAATAATGATAATTAAATAAAACGGACCTTTTTTGCATACCTTTTTTTCCTCTATATAATAAAATTAACTGAAAAAACATAGTAAAAAATAAAAGAATAAACAAATAGAACAACAAAATGTATTAAAAAGGGAAGATTTATAAAGTAAAAGGGAACTTTTCACTTTCAAGTACTTTTTTTAATAGGGAATACACATCTATCAAAATTCTGAAATAATATTTGTTTCACTTTTAATATTTTACTGCTAGTAGAAGTATTTAAATTTTATAAAATGGAAAACTGAAACAAAAAGTTCTCTTTTAAAAGTCAGATGTGCCCGAGAAATAAAAATGCTGGAGATATTGTCATTTATTGAAAGAAGTCTCAATGATAAAGCGCCGGAAGCTCTTCTTTGAAATCACAAACAACTGAAAAAATATATATTTGATCTTCTTGAACAAAGTATTTTAAATACATCACTTACAAAATATATATCACGTACAGTTTTATCTTTAGGTGATTTTTATTATTTTGTTTAATAAAGAAGCAATAAATTTATTATTTTTCAACCTAAAAATAATTTTATTTGGTAATTAAATATGATCGATATTTAATAATTACACATTTAATCTGGCTGGCAGCGTTTCCTGCCAACATATATTTTTAGGATTCGTATCACTATTTTTAAAAGTAATATTTGCCTTATTTAAAGAGCGAAATTGGCGAATAAATAAGCCAAAGATTTCTATTTTTAAAATAGTGATACTCAAAAGTTTAAACCATATGAATTCTGTTTTATGCATCTATGCCTGAAACATAAAATGTAAAACATACAGCAATTCATTTTGCAACATATTTTTAACTACCCACTTCTACACGGATTTCTTTTTTGTGCGTCTGTAAATATACAAAACACTCCATTTTCAATTGTGAACTTTCCATAGTATACCTAAATAACATACACTTATTACATGAAAATCTAGGTATATTTAAGAGTGTTAGAGCACGGACAAACGACAGATAGATAAACCGAAGTCATAAATACTTTTCAATTATGTTGGTAAGTAATAAAAAATGTCTCAAGTGACTTCCCACCAATTTCATCGATTATTTTTTCGTTAAACATTTATATATGTAAGTACATAAACTTTTCAATCTTTCTTTATATTAACTTATATAATAAATGTACTGATTTATTTCTTAAAAAGACAAAAGTAAACTATACCTGTTAAAAGAACCTACGATTTATTCTTATACCGTTAAATTCTTAGTAGTTCAATAAAGAAAAGATTATTTTCTGAGAGAATGGTGTCTTTTTTGAAACAGAATGTTCAATTTTCTTTCTTTACAAACTAAATTTTTCTTTTTGAAAATACACCTTTCGAAATGTAATTGAAAAATAGATTTTTATTAAAGAAAAATTTTAAAGAATTTATTAAAGAAAAACATTCTAAAAATATTTTTTTGTTATAGAACATTTCATACCTTAGGAAAAAGAAAGTAAAAGTTATTTTAAACGAATAAAGTTGAAGGATTCTCAACAAGAATGATGCTTAAATTGATTGGTATTGTTCTTCTCAATGGTTCTTAATAGTTATTGTTAAGACTGTGTTAGGCTTCCACCATGTAGATAAAGTTCACTTTTGAAATAATAAGAGATATATATTACAGAATATGTGTTTGTGGGGGGGGGGGGAGGGGAGCGTCGAAGTTTTACAGGGGCATCGGTGGATCGTGGCCAATAAAAGGTTGTGAACCATTGCTCTAGTCAAAAGTCTCACCTCGAATAAGCACATTCTTAATGTCAGGGCTAAAGTCGCCGGCATTTCTATATCCCTTCAACCCCCTCTCAATAGCAACTCTCTTTCTATCATAAATAAACTTCAGGTCTATAATGCTTGCATTCATTCCATCCTTACATATGCTTGTCTTATCTGTGGTTTTTCTAGCTATACTAATCTTAATTATATTTACAGAACTCATAATAAAAATCAAGAAATCATACGAAATGGCAAGAGATATATATGAGGTTTTCTACAATTCGCAGAGATTTTTGCACCACTTCTCTGAAAAAAGAGTGAATCAATTTGTTTTACAAGTCCAATTTTCCGTCAAATTGTGAAATTTTACGTCAAAAGTTTTTCGTCAAATGTATATACACGTGACTATTAAAACAGAAATAAAACTTTAGCATTAGAATTAAATGATCACGTGTTAAAAGCAGTAAATGGGGAAAATTACGTCATAAAAAATACACTTGCCCATGAATATTAAAAAGAGAGATAAAATTTTAAAGTAATAATTAAATTATTACGCGTTAAGAGCAGTAAATAAAGAAAGTTATGCCATACTTTAAATACTCAAATAATAATATTTCCAAACAGTTTTATCCCCCAGGGGAATACCTTCTTTAGGTATTTACGGGTTTCGCGACCCCGGATTCCTGAGCGATCTTTCTCCTTTCATGCCTTCTTCTCTTTTTAGTTGTCTATCCTTTTTTCTTTGTTTCACACTTTTTAATCTTCTCTTTTCAGTTTGTTATACCTCTTTGTTCTTGTTCATGTTTGATTGTTTTACTAACTCTTTTGTTCATATTGTTCTTTGTTCTGCTAACGTTGTTTTCGTTCTTTTGAAAAAAAAAAAAATAAATAAAAAAGATTGAAAAAGACAAAAAATACACCTTGTTTCTAAGTTTTCTCTCACATTGCTTCCTTTTTAACACTTTCCAACCTAGTTGAAAAGTGTTTATGACTTCGGTTTGTCTGGCCGTATGGCCGTCTGCCGTCTGTCCGTGCTCTAACTCCTGTAAATATGCTCGGATTGCCCTGCAATTTTTATATGTTATTGTCGTTATCTATAGCATGTTCCCTATTTCAACGGAAGTGTGTAGCACTTATAGTTTTTTTACAGGGACACTCAAAAGAATTCCGTTACATTGCGGTCTATGGGGAAAAATCATTTGCGGTTTATTTAAATAATGTTTCACTATTTTAAACGCATTGAAATTTATATATATCACTAAGGTGCATTAGAAGAAGCTTAATATGGAATAGGGTGTGCATAGTACTTATACTTACTTTACAGGGACAGTCAAAAGAATTCCGTTACATTACGTCTATGGAGAAAAATCGTCTGCGGTTTATTTAAATAATGTTTCACTATTTTAAACGCATTGATATTTATATAAGGTTCATTACAAGAGACTTACTACAGAATATTGTGTGTATAGCAGTCATCGTTCATTTACAGGGACACACAAAAGAATTCTCTACTGTATGTTAACAATAATTCCTGGAAGTGCGTTTTAAGTTACTGAATGCGATTTTAATTTTAAATCGCTTTTTGTATATTACGTGGTGTGTATAAATTCTGTAGATCCTATACAGGGAAGCACAAAAGTTCGGGAACACATTTCCGTATTATTTAACTCCAGACGGAGAATTTTAATCTGTGCTACGTGTTTCCTAACTGAACTAAAATTTAGCATCCTATGTAGTATATATACAAATCTATAGATCCTATACAGGGCTGAATAAAAGTATTCGGATTACTTAGATGTTATCTTTTAGCTTATTAAAGAGTATGATTCGTAAAATTATTTTGGAAGCGTTGGAAAGTGTTACATAATCTATGCTTGACGCATGATTTTTCGTTCTTGTTTATACAATAGTGGATTTTTTTTTAATTCACGTGAGACACTCTGGGTGCTGAGGTTTTTTAATCTCTTCGACTCGGTTCTACCTTTTTAGGCTGATCTTGAGTCCCAGAGTGCAGGGCATTTTCCGAATTCCGGTTCCGTGATCGGAGGACGCCATACATTGTATGGTGACTGTTAGGACCAACACCGGGAGACTGGTGCCTTTCGGTGAAAGGGGTTGTAGGTTGGACAGAGCTGTAAAGGCTTACCTACTGACTACCTGATTCCAATGTGAAAGAACTAGATATTAGGAAATGCTATCGAGTTTAATCCAACGTTCGAAAAACGTGGAGGTTTGTTGATAATAGTTTTCGCCCTTTTGAGACCTGCGCCCAGAAGTAAGGTTAAGAAGAAGGGTCGGTGACCAGGCCCGACGCCTGGCGTTCCAAAAAAAAACTAAACTATGGCTACAATTAAAGGAAATAAGATATGCGATGTGGAGGCCCCACAACCAAATACATCCTGGGCTGATATAGTTGAGGAAAATTTTTCTTCCAACTTGGAAAATAAAGGTGCATCCTATGATGCAAGGAAAGCTTGTAGCCTTTCAGATTTGTCATATAGAAATGCACGTTTCTTTATCGTAAAATGTGTTGAAGGCAATTTTGCCCTCAAATCACCTTTCCTAATACAAAAAGCTATACAAGGTCTTGTTGGTGAACCAAAGACCATTAAAAAACTAAGATCTGGTGACTTACTCATTGAAGTTAAAAATTCAAGTCAAGCTGAAAATATAATGAAATGTAAATTCTTTGGAAATATACCTGTTACTGTATCTGCTCATAATTATTTAAATAGCTCACGTGGTGTCATCTCAGAACAAGACCTCACATATGTCTCAGAATCAGAAATACTTGAAAATACTTCAGAACAGCATGTTACAGAAGTTCGAAGAATAACAATTAAAAGAGATAATAAAATCATCCCAACAAAGCATATAATCCTTACATTTGATATACCTAACCTTCCCACGCACATAAAAGCTGGATACTTAAGTTGCCCAATTCGACCATATATACCAAACCCATTGCGCTGTTTCAAATGTCAGAAATTTGGTCACTCCAAAAATAGCTGCAGTGGAACCCTAGCATGTGCTCGATGTGGAGTAAAAGGACATGAAAACGAAAACTGCACAGCTCCTGCTCATTGTGTTAACTGTGAAAAAGATCATCCCTCGTATTACAAATCATGTGAAATCTGGAAAGTTGAGAAAGAGATCCAAATCCAAACAGTGCGCACAAAACAAAATATTTCATATCCAGAAGCAAGGAAAATAGTTAAGTCTCGCACACCAAACACAGGTATATCTTACTCGGCTGCATTAACTGGTAATAAAAAATATCAAACAATAGCCACTCAGACAGAAACAATAAAAGAAAACCTGTCTACTAATTCTGGTACAACAAAAGAAAACCTGTCTACTAATCCTGATAGAACAAAAGAAAACCTGTCTACTAATTCTGGTACAACAAAAGAAAACATGTCTACTAATTCTGGTACAACACAATCGGCTTCGGCTAAATCAGGAAATTCTTTTCCGCCTAAAACACCACAAAACGTTTCTTCAAAGTCATCACAATCCTTGTTTCCTAAAATTCCAATCCATATAAAAACCTCTCAAAATACCCCGAAAACTACACCAATAAAACAAAATCGCAGATCTGACTCAGAAAAACATGGCCTACAAACAATTAAATCCTCTGTATCATCCGAAAACCCAGCTAATAAGAGAAAAAGTTAAACCACCCAAAAAAGAAACTCAACCAAATCAAAATAAAATAAATGCGAGGAGTATGAGGGATGAAGACATGGTGGAGCTTCATCCAGAATCGGATGCAGAACTGAACGATGGAGGAGATGATATGTCTACCTCCTCCGAACAAAATGACGTTGATATATCTATCTAAAAAATCAATCATGACTAATATTATATCGTGGAACTGCCGTGGTTATAATAATAAACATTCTGAAATCCGTAATATCTTATCTGACCATCAACCATTATGCTTATCTCTACAAGAAACCCATCTAAAACCCAATGACAAAGCAAAATTACGTAACTATACTACATACAGAAAAGATTTTGCAGCTAATGGAAGGGCCACTGGTGGAGTGGCTCTTTTCATCTCCAATAATCTACCCCATTCTTTTATATCTCTAAATACAAACCTACAAGCTGTTGCAGTCCGTGTACATATTAAACAACTCATAACAATCTGCACCATTTATTTACCTCCAAACCAAACTATTCAATCAGCACAACTCGATAACCTCCTTCTCCAACTCCCGACTCCATACATCCTTGTTGGAGATTTTAATGCACACAGTCAACTCTGGGGCAACCATGATTCTAACCAACGTGGTGATGTCATTGAAAAATTCATTTCTGACAACGGCTTATGCCTGCTCAATAATGGTGATCACACTTATTTTCATGAGCCAACCCGTACTTTCCATGCAATAGACCTTACAATTTGCTCCCCAATACTCTATCCATTCTGGAATTCCTGGGTCTCTAATGACCTTCACGGCAGTGACCACTTTCCCACTTTTATTACACTGACTACTCCTGATAGGGATTGTAACAATTCTACCAATCGTTATATATATGACAGAGCCAACTGGCCAACATTTACAGCACTTGCAAATATCACAGCTGACATGATACAGGGGAATATTGACAATGCGCTTGATAATATTACTCAATGTATTATCAATGCTGCAGATTCCAGCATTCCAAAAACATCATCTAAACATAAACATAGAAAGCCATGGTGGAATAGTGATTGCCAAAATGCCAAGAAAAAACAGCAGAAGGCCTGGGGAATATTTCGGAGGTACCCAACTAATACTAACTATATGGCATATAAAAAAGCAAAGGCTGAAGCTAGAAGAGTGCGACGCAAAAGCCAGCGTGAATCCTGGATCAACTACATCTCAAGCATTAATTCCAATACCTCAAGTAAAGAACTGTGGAACAAAGTCAAAAAATGTATGGGTGTCTACTCTGATCATCATATTTCTCTTTTAAAATACAACGGTCAAACCATCGCATCACCTAAAAACATCGCTGAGACAATAGGGAGTACCCTAGCATCAATTTCATGCTCTGACTCATACCCAGAACCTTTTTTAACATACAAAAGACAAACTGAAAGAACCAGGATTAATTTTAATTCTCATCATTCATATGCATATAATGAACCATTTCTTAAATCAGAGATTATAAAATGCTTGAGAGACAGCCATTTATCTGCCCCAGGTCACGATGGGATTACATACATTATGCTCAAGCACCTTTCTGCTCTAACCTTGAATAATCTTCTTTCCTTTTTTAATAGGATATGGATGGAGCAGACTTTTCCTAATGCTTGGTGCAGAGCTATAATTATACCATTTCCCAAACCAGGAAAAGATGCTACAAATCCCAATAATTACAGGCCAATTGCACTCTCTAGCTGCCTTTGCAAACTGCTTGAAAAAATGGTAAATTGCCGCCTCGTGCATATTTTAGAAACTAACAATTGCCTAGCTGCATTTCAAAGTGGATTTAGACGTGGTAGGTCTACTATCGATAATTTAATTCATTTGGAACATCACATACGGACAGCTTTTCTAAAACGCAGCCATTTGGTCTCAGTATTTTTTGACAGGGCAAAAGCATATGACAGAACATGGCGTTATGGGATTCTTCGCGATCTTTTTAATCTGGACATTCGTGGGAACCTTCCAATTTTTATTAAAAACTTTCTTGCCATCCGACGATTTCAAGTTAGAATTGGGGGAATTTTATCCAGTTTTTATGTACAAGAAGAGGGTGTACCTCAGGGCAGTGTTTTGAGTGTCACCCTCTTTGCTATCAAAATAAATGACATCATTAAAGAACTTCCTCCTTCTGTGAAGGGGGATCTCTATGTTGACGACTTCCGCATTATGTGTATGGGACAGGATATTCGTTTTATTGAAAGACAACTGCAAATCGCAATCAAGGGTATTCTTAACTGGACGAACAAAAATGGTTTCTTAATTTCTCATGACAAAACATCTTGTGTGCACTTCTGTAGACGACGGGGTCTGCATCCAGATCCTGAAATTTTTATCGGTTCATCCCCAATTCCTGTTGTGGACAATGTTCGATATCTTGGCCTACATTTTGACAAGAAACTTACATTTTTACCACATATTTTACACTTACGGACAAAATGTGAAAGATCGCTTAATTTATTGAGGGTACTGTCAAATACTTCTTGGGGAGCAGATCGTACCTCTCTTTTAAAAATTTATCGAGCTGTGGTACGATCTAAAATGGACTATGGTTCTGCCAGTAATTCTGCTCTTAAAAAACTTGACACTGTGCACCACAGCGCACTGCGTGTCTGCTCTGGTGCATTTCGTACATCTCCAATTTTAAGTCTTTATGTTGACTGTAATGAACCATCATTACACCATACTCGCAAAAAACTCTCATTAGAATTATATTACCGTGTCCTCTCTCATCCTGGTCATCCTCTTCACACCTATCTTTTAAATACTGACAATGATATTCTTTATCAGCATCGACCATCATGCATCCCATCTTTTGGAGTCAGAATGAGGAACATAATCAATAATGGCCCGTTGGTTAATATCGAGGTGAGTCCATGTCCTTTGCATGTGCTCCCTCCTTGGAATCCTCCGAAAATTACCTCTCTCCATCCTTTTAAAGGTTACGACAAAAACAACTTGGCTCCTACTGTTTTCCAACAACTATTTGCTGCACATCGTGCAAAGTATAATAACTATACTGATATTTATACAGATGGCTCTAAGAGTGGGAATATTGTTGGTTGCGGGATTTTTATTGACAACGCTAAATTCAGTTATCGGCTTCACACTTCCATGTCTATATTTACAGCAGAGTTGATCGCTATAGAGAGAGCCATGTTACACATATCTCATCATCATAACACATCTTTTATCATATATACTGACTCAAATAGCTCTATTGACGCAATGAAATCTTTTAAAAAGCATCCTTATGTCTCAGCCATCCTGGATTTTTATAATAAATTGACTAGACGTGGTTATGATATTTTATTATGCTGGGTACCTGGACACATGGGTATTCATGGCAATGAAAAAGCAGATGAGGCGACAAAACTTGCTCTTAATCCACTACAGCATAAAATTCCATTCTCAGACGTTAAACTAGTTTTAAAACACTTTATTCATAATAAATGGCAAGAAAGTTGGGATTTAGAACACAATAATAAGCTGCATCATATAAAACCCACTATCATGACATGGCTTCCGAATTATCCAAGAAAAACAGATGTTCTTTTGACTCGTCTGAGAATTGGACATTCAAGGATAACCCATAAACATCTCTTACTCCGGGAGGATGCACCCATGTGTCCACACTGTCATTTTGATACCTTAGCTATTTATCATATTTTAACTGATTGTCCGGGTCTCCGGCACTTGTACAGAATTTATTTTAATTCATCATCACCAATCTTGACAAACCTCATTGGGGAAACACCTCATGGGGCACTCTTTCATTTTTTAAAACAAACTGGCTTTTATTTTGATATATAGTTTTAATATACTTGTCATGTTTTATATGTAACAATGTTAGTTTATACTTGTTAACTTGACAACTGGATGGGGTAACCCCATCCAGATGATATTTCTTAATATAGTATTTTTTATACTTTACTTGTTTTAAAGACTTTATATTTGTTTTATACACTGTATGACTATATCTGGATGGGTGACCCCATCCAGATACTTGTTTCATTAAACTTTGTTACTTTTTTAGCTTTTGTTGGCGTTGCTTTTGTGGTTTTTTTAGTTCATTCTTTCTTTGGCGCAGCTTGTCCCCAATGGGACCTTGTGCCATAAAATCCTATACAACCAACCAACCAACCAAACAGTTTTAATTTAAAAATATATTTACACAAGAGATTTATTTACTTCGAAAATTGTTGTTGCAAATTTTGAAACAACGCAAATAATATTTCCTTTCAATCAAAAACTGTATTTTCAAGTTAATATTAAAAAAAGAGGATGAAAAGCGTCGTGAAAATTACGTCATATTGAAAACGATATATTCTGAAACTCGCTTACAGAGGATCACGACTGGTCGTATAATTATAATTCAAGCTTCCGTAATCTTTTTAAAACAGAGAAATTAGCGTGTTTTTACAGCCTATGGTGTCTAAACGGGGGTTGGCAAACGTAGCTCGTAGTGAGCAGAGCCCCCTAGTTTGTAGAGAAATTGTATCCATAAGTAACCATATTGTAACCGTAAGTGAAAAAACTTGACTTTATTTAATGCATGTTTTTCTGGACAAAAATTAAAATGCTTCAGTTTACTTTCGCAAATATTTAACAATTTTCATTTGAACAAAATAGATTTGTGTATAAAAAAAAAAAAAACCTAAATTATTATATTGATACTGCTAATCCTCAATTCTGACATTTAACCTTTCCTCCAAAATAATAATTTTATTCTTTCAAATTAAGAAGATTATTGGAATATAACGATAAAATAAACAAACATGAAACTAATATGAAATATGTTGCCTACTAATTAAAAAGAATACAATGTACCTTAGAAAATATTTAATAATAAAGTAACTTTAATATTAAGATAAATGAGATTACTCTGAAAATTTTTTAATTTTACAATCTGAATATTTATTTAAAGTTTTATTTATATTTTGTACATAGTGTCTACTAGCTGATTTGCCCGGCGTTGCCCGAGCTCGTGATTGATAGCGATTCTTTTATTTCGAAAAACTATTTTTACCTGTTGTTGCAAATTTACGCAAAAATAGTTTTCTACGAGTTTCACCACATACTATTGGAACAGAAAAAGACATTTTGATTTGTGCATAACATTTAATCAACCAATAAGTTCTGTTGAACATGAGTTGGAGCAACTTTTAGTCCCCTTTTCTTTTCTTGGTGCATTTTTCTTACAGCATTCTTCTTACTTTTTATTCTCCTATAAACATCAAATTTGAATGATTTTATATCGTTAACCCGATTTTGTATAAATTTATATTTTAAAGAAAAATTCGCGAAAAATATAGATATTTAGTGGTAAAAGTGCTCGTAAGAAGACATTTTCTTGTTTTTTCACGTAGGATCATTTCACAGTTTTAAAAAATATATTTTTTGTCCGAACTCTTTGAAATTGTTATCACGTTATAACTGTAAGGGTTTTGCAGACCGTGTAAAAATCTCATGAAAAAACATTGATATCTAGTTGTAAAAGAAGTATTTTTCTTCTCGCTTTTTTGTTGTTGTTAGAAGTCGGTTGCTTTAACCTAGCAAAAGAAATAGTTCTTAACCTCCGAAATGTCTGAAATTTTAATTGTTTATACATATAACTAAAGCCCTCTTTAAAAATTCGAGAAAAAATATACATATTTAGTAGTGAAAACATGAGCCGAAGCTGCGCCGAAACAACCCGCGTTTTGCCGTTTTCATCAAAAATTTCTCATACTTTATTTCTTACTTCTATTTGTCTGTACGTTTCAAAATTTTTGGAGGTAATTTAATCTAGTCTGCCGAAGTGCTGTAAAAATATTGTTTAGAAATACGTACGTTTAATTACATTCAGCATACAAAAAATATCGCCTCAGAGAGGCGCAGAGTGACGTGCAGACGCGACATTTTTTAGAGTTAAAATGCGTATTTTATGAAAACCAATCCCACCGTCAAAAAGCTTTAAGAACATATCTTTTGTTTTTAAGTAGCTCTAAAACTGCCGCCCTGAAGAGCGTATCGTAAGGGAGAAAACATCAACCGAGAAAAAGGCCCTTATTGTTTTTTTTAAAGGTTTAACAACCGTATTTTTTCTAACAGATTACAGCGTTTAAAAGTAAGAGAATGAACTTTAAGAATTTGTCTTTCGTTTTTCGGTATCCCGAACGGTTTGGCCAATGGAGGTTAAAACGAAGGCCAAAAAACGACATCATTTGATTCGTCTTTCTTTTCAAATGGAAAATCAGGTTCTGAAAATGCACGCGTGCTTTTGCGGATTTTTGCAAAAAAAAAAGATGGGTATTTAATTAATATATCAGCTAATTATCAAAAAATTAAAAATCTGAGTCTGTGATCAATCTGAACCTGCGTTCGACGGTCTTCACCTAAATTCTTAGACTTTTATTTGCGGTAGATTTGTTAGTCATCTCCGACACACAGACACACCGACAGAGCGAAACTTTCTTCTATTAGTATAGATAACATACATTGTTTTTCGTTTGTAACTTCAAATCTTGTGGTATCATTTGAAAAAGAATATAAATTAAATATTAAATGCTATCAATCTTATCCGAAGATGATCATGCAAAATATTTATATATGTAGGGTGGTCGGAAAATATCTGACAATATTTTAAAGGGTGGTAGAGGGTAGAAAAGTATTTTTCGCCATAGAATGTGCGCCCGGAAATGGCGCTTTTAAACGTTGGTGACGAAAATAAATGTGAAAAATGCAATGAAAGACAGCACTCAAGCGCCAATAGATGGCGCTTATACGCGTCATTTCTGGAAACATATTCTTTGACAAAAAATATTTGTTTTGGTTCCCTCTTCCACCCTTCAAAATTTTACATTATAGTTTATTATCACACTATATATACATATGCAGCTTCTTAATCGTATTTAAATTTTCGGGCATTTATAGATAATCGAAAACCTCTCGAGGCGAATTTATATAATTTAAATTTTACCCCATAAAATTGATTATTAAATTCATTAAAACTTCTTGATAAATGTCATTTATCGTTCTCTGTTAATGGTTACTTAAGGGCATTTAAATGTGAAAGTTATATAATAGATTTAGTTTGGAAAGAGAAATCGATAATGCTCTCTAAATGTGGCTTTAAGGAGATTAATTTTGAATTTGTTAGATCACATTACTGGTATAACTTATGGTAATGCATGTGTTTAATTTAAATACTTTAAAAAGTAAAATTACTGCATTGCGCAAAACAGAATTCTGGTTGATTAAGCATAAAAAATATTAACTATTTTTTGTCTGCTTTTTAAAATTTTACTAGGTATGTATTTTGAAATAAGTAAATTGTCTTTAGTATAGGAAATCAGTTTAGAAGACAGTTTTGATCAGCTTCGTTTATATCTGACAAAAAGGGACAAACATGTAATTATATAAGAAAAGAAAGCAGAATATACTTTATTCAGCACATTTTTTACTCCATATTTGAATTAACCACAGAAAGGCAAATGAGATGGTTACATTAGCTTCATTTTTGACCGCTCTACAGTGACAAAAGTTTTCTTTTCTTTTAACGTTTTGAGTGTTTTGATAAAATTTATGATCTAAATTTGGCGATTAATCAAAGGATTTTTGTACAAAAAATGTTAGAATTTACTATACAGGATCTAAAATATAGCTTATGATCAAGTTTTAATGAATTTAAAGATTTTTTTCAATCAATTTGATTTTTTTTTAGAAGAACCTTTAATATAATAGTTTATATATACTAGGGGATCCAAACCGGGCCTCCCGGGTTACAGAACATAGGTGAAAACTATTTTTTAATATTGAAAACTCTAATAGATTTTTTAGATTTAATTTTTTTAGATTGTCCCCTAACAACATCAAAAAGCACTTTTTATAAGAAAAATATCAATAATGTATTTGAATAAAGTTTTGAAATTTATTAAAAGCTATACTTTCGTATTAGCAGCACGCCAGGAATTAATAGCGGAAGATATCGCTTAAGATCTCTACTTATGGCAGCCTTTCGGATTCTGATAATATCAGTGGTGTAAGCGGGTATTTCAATTATATGTCTGTTAAATATGTGTTTCATTCTTATTATTTTACTTACTTATTGATGAAATTTTAATTTCGTTATAGAATATTAGTAGGAAACAAATGTTGAATTATTTATATTGTTTAAAGCGTACATATATAGTTTTTACAAATACTTGGAAATTATTTTAACAACCATAAAAAATCAGAAACTGAGATACAATTTTCAAACAAATTGCATTTGGAAGAACATTTATTTTCCTAGTTGATGGTAAAAAAATTTAAATTGTTCGATGTTTAGAGTTTAAAAAAAATTACAGTACAAGCGAAATTTATTGGTCGGGGGACATTCGAAATGTTACTTATGTAAACTCCAAAATTGTAAAACAATGTAATTTTTTTTCTTTAAAGCTTGACTAAATCGGGATCCTTTCTTGGCTAGTCCATTACTGGGTTAGCAGGAAACAGATTCATCTTCCCTCTTTTGTTTTAGATACCGGGTATCCTAAAATAGACTGACTGATTTTAAAATTCAATAACTTGCAAACGGTGACCGATAACAAAAAATTTTGCAGGAGAGCAATGTATGATGTCAGGTATTTTTTTGTACTGCGATTCTGCGTTTTGATTTCAATGAACAGAGATAGATGGCGCTGAAAACAATAGGCGCTTAGAGATCCTATATTAGAGATTCTCTAATGTAGGATCTGTATAGATGCTCAATAAAGGCCAAAACTGAAATCACCCAGCATTGATACAAAGGAGGGAGGTTAAATATATGGAGTCGTGTCCAAAGAACAAGATTGTATTGGTTAATGACACCCACTCCATATAATTAACTTCTTCACATCAGTGCTATGTGATTTCTGCTTCTGCCATTATTGGACATCTATTGCTTGTAGCGCCATCTATTGCTGGTAATACGAACTAAAATCCGGTATCACAATTAAAAAAAAACCTCTTGACATCTTACCTAATAGTCCTGGAAGATTTTTTAAAAATATCTTTCGACGTTTGCGAACTATTGAATTTTAAAATACGTCAGTGCATTTAAGAAAACCCGGTATATTGCTGGCTTTAAATCCAAAGTCGCCGACGCCATCCAGCAAGGTCTCTCCTCCGTTTTTTATAGAAAAAAATAAAACTTATTTTTAGAAACATTCCCTTTTGGCTCAATCCGAAGAGAAGATTGTCTTCTTTATTTTATTTTTTCTAAGGTACATACATGAGATTTAATACAAATCAAGTAAATTTGTCTTATCCTTTTCGTTATTTAAGGAAAAAAATGTATTATAATTTTAAATTAGTTTTACTAAATGTAATTTATTATGTATGAAGTAATTGCATCAAACATGTTAAAATGTGGATGAATATTGTACAAGACAAATACTGAGATTACAAATTAAAACTAATAATAAGTTTAGTAAATCAGCTCAATTATTTATTTTAATTCTTGCTCATACGCAAAATGGTGGCATTTTATTAATCCAAACATAAGTTTTAAACATCGAGATAATATATATAGGGTGTACACTCTCAGAAAAAAACTGTAAATTTATGAGCGTATGCCCTTCAATTTTCACGGGCAACAGCCTTATTTGATGAAAAACTTTCTGATCCATTAAATAAGCGGCCTTATTTCTTAGATAATTAGAAAATTAAGCGCAATCCACATATTCTTACAGTTCTAGCCCATCTGTTAGCAAAAATACGGTACGACCCCATACATTGTCCTCCGCTAGGGTGTAACCCTTCATTTTACTCGTGTTTCGAAAATTTTAACCTGCCAAAACAGCGATTCTGTGATGATTATCTAACGTGCTACGTGCTACAGAACAGTAAGCAAAGTGTTATAGGGTTTTAAAGTGCATTATATCCTGTGCATTATAATGCTATATTACTTTGCCCGTAAAATTACGGGCTGCACAAAATGATGGGCATGGATTTCTATTTTTACGGGGTATGACTGGAATCTCTGCTGTCGGCCTCTGTCCGTAATTTTACTGCAATTTTTTTTTACAGTGTAGCTGAAATTGACATAACTGTTAAGGGGTGATAATACATGACAAGATAACCAATTTTTGTATATAAAACCAGAGTCCTAAATTGACTTATTCAATTTAAAACTAAAAATGGTGTCTTACACCAAGCCGAACCCGAAACTGTTGCAATAATGCAGATATTTTAGCGATATCGTTAGATATTTTCATGTCTGGGAAGTTAATGAAATCAAGGAAGTTTCTACATTTGTACTGTAATTTGTTTAGAAACACGTATGCACTGTCAGCTAATTTCTGAATCTTAAAGCATCTAGCTTAGTGCTATTTGGACGTAGATTTCTAGTACTGTACGTGATTTCATCACATTTCATAGAAAACAAAGTACAAAACATCATCTAAAATACCAAAGAAATCATCATAATTGTTACAGTTATAAACGAAAATCTGAATTCAGCTTGGCGTAAAACATTTTTCAACATTCCATTAAATAAAAGGCTCAGATATAAAACAATGTCAATGCAATTTTCGAGATATCCAAGATTCAATTATACTAAAATAATCTACAATTAAAATTGATATGATTGCTTCCTCTAAAACCGCTGGTTTGCTAGCAATTAACCTTCAGTGTAATTTTTTTTGTCTGACAGATTTTAATTTATTGGACTAATTGAATTTTAATAACAAAAATTTGTTTCACTTATCTAATGTTTATTTTTGATCATGATATAGACTATTGAATAAAACTTGTACATTTAAAAGAATGACACAATTCAGTAAAATAATTCTCATTGAAAAAAGTATACAAAACGTTAGTTACCATGTGTTACACTCGAGGCCTGCAAATAAGTTGATTGCGATACGGTTTTTTTGTACAATTTTTACTTTCTTCGATCTATGCAAGAAAAAAGTATTGAATTCGTGAAAATTTTCGGTTTTCGGTGGATTTATACGTTTTGGAACACGATTTGACTGTTTTTAAAAAATGACTGTACGTGAGTCTGTGTGCATGTGATGCAAATTTCGTCGTCGTCCTAACTCACAAACTACTATCAAGAACAGGATGAAATTTCATATTAAGTTATTCTATCCTTATGCAAACTAGTGCTGATTAGTTTTTAGGCAAAATCCCTCAAGAGGGGGTGCTTTAAATCCATGATTTGTTCGACTTATGGGATTCTTATATATTCAGTTTATATCCTCAGTATTCAACAAAACATCAAATATAGAATCCTTATGATAGAAATACACTGTCATTCAATTTTGGTTGCGATCGTCTAAGAGGGGGTGCCAAAATTTGACGATGTGTTCGAAATATGCGATGCTTATATCACCAGTTTAAAGGCACTTAGTTCAACGAAACTTTACGCTTAGCATCCTGAAAAGAGGAATACATTGTGTAAAAAATATCTGTATGCAAAATACATGTAATTTTTTGTACTATTTAAATCATTTAATTGATTTAATTTATATAGAAGAAAGCTTTATGATAGATGGAACATACTAGTTTTATTTATTTATTTACATGTATTATTGCTTTGAACTGTTTACACCACTAGTTCAACAGCTAAATAAGCTACTATAAAAAAAAAAATATTTTTTTAATATTATTCATTCTCAGAAAAAAATTAGCCACGTCCTGTTGTATCTTGATTACAAGGCACATTCTTAAAGTTTAAATTTGTAAGACACTAAGATGTATTCTTTAGTTTAAAAAAGAATACAAAATTATATTTTGAATATTTTATACTATCGAAAATGCATAACTAGTTGAAAAATTAAAAACTAGAGAGATTTTTTTAATTTTAATAAATCTTCAAAGAGAAATATGAAAAATCTGGTTTCTTCAGAAAATATATTTTAGGTTTCACGCTATATTTTAGTTTTTAACGATATTAAATTCAACGGATACGTAGAATAATTTCTTACTTCAGAGAAACATAAATCTATTTTGTAAGAAGATATATGACTTCTTTTTCCTCTTATCCGCTCTGTATCAAACTACGTCTTTATTTTTTGCAATAATATTGCTTAGAGAAACATGAATATACTTAATAAAATAAAACCCATTTTTTATGAGTAGAGGTATATATATATATATTTTGTTTTTCAGTTTTAAAGAAATATAAAATTCTGAATATTTTTACCAAAGAAAGTCAACAATTATTTTTATGTATCGTAAGAATATGAATCTGTTTGTTAAGTGTTTAGTTAATTTAAAATAAAAACAGTCTGTTTGAACACTGGACATGATAAAGGATAATCATTTATTGAAAATCCGCTAGATATCAACCCATTATCAACAAAAACCGTCACTATCTTGAAACTTTTAAAATTACATTTGTTTTACTGAAAAACAATACTTCTATAGTTTAATAAGTATAAAAATAAGAATAGTATTTTTATAAAACACTCTTTTATAAGTATTCAATGTTTGTCTTAAAATCACGCCTAATATCTGCAATTCGTCTTATTCCAAAAAAAAATAAGGATTATGGAAGATTATGGAAAATTCCTCGCTTTAATTTACTATTGAAAGACAGCGCAAAATAGGGAATTTACTGAATATATATATATATATATATATATATATATATATATATTTTTTTTTTTTTTTTTTTTTTTTTTTTTTTTTTTTTTTTGCTTTTCTAACATATGGCATCTACATAATTTATTTTCTAACATATGGTATAATAAAGAAATAAAACGTAATTTTAACTAGTATGTACTCAGGATTTTCAACTTTGTTTTTCTAGGCGTATGATCATAATTTAATTGCTGAAAGCGCATCTTCTTTTTAAAAATATAGTGCACTCTTAATTTTTTATTTATATTTCATTTATAATTTTATTTCATTGTTATACTTTCCCAGCCAGTTGGCCTTTACATTTGGTGAGAGTGGTTTGATGGATAATTAAATCCATTCCTGTTGTAACTCCTATACAATTGTGACCATAAAGAATATTTGGCGATTTATCAACTGTGGTGGGCTTACAAAAGCAGCCTTATACTTAAGTTATTAGTTTATAATTAAGTTCTAAAAATATTAAAATATTATATTGGCATCGGAAACACACCTAGTAAAATACATCATATAATTTTAATCATTCTAGCGCATCAGGAAGTGAGTAAAAAATCGATTGAAAAAAATCCACCTTTACATACAAAAATAAAGTTGCTTTAAATAAAAGAGTGTAAAAAAGACATAATTGTATCCTATCCTAATCCTAATAATATTATAAATCCGATTGTGTGCAAATGTTAGGCTGAAGACAGCGTCAAAATGGAACATTTAATAATCCTGTATCTTTGCATATAGGTTAATTATAACCCTCGAATGAACATAGGCTGGTTTTTGTTTATTTTATTCAAATATTTTTCTTAATATTTCAAAATTTCGTTATTTTCATAGAAATGGACATTTTTTCGTATAATATTTTAAAATCGTTAAATTTACTTTACCGTTGCTAATACTTTATCGTTGCCAAAACTAATTTAAAACCCGGAATAATAATTTTACTCAACAATTTAGTTTCGATTGAAAAATTTTCACGTGGAAAAGGAAAATGAAATAAAAAAAAATTAAAGAATTAAAAAGAAGATTAAATAATATTATTAGAAATAAAACGTACTTTTTTTTAGTTTTTGATAATAATACAAGGTTTCAATATGCGTAACCATAGGAAACACGCGAATATGACGTCATACATCGCAAATAAAGCGGGTAGGCTTTGATTGGTGAAATAAAATGATCTTGGGTTTTTTCTTTTGTATGGTAGAATACTTGGCGTTTTACCGTCTGCGCACGGCTAATATAACTATACCGTATTTTTTATTTAAATTTTAAAAAAGTAAAAAGAAGTTTCAAAAGAAAATGGTTAGCAAATGTCAATAATATGCTTCTCAAAATTATCTATGTCGAAAATGATGTCATGGATACCGAGAAATAGCTATTTTCATTCTTAAAACTAAAAGAAATAACTCGATTACCTAAAAAAAATGACGAATGTTAATAGTTCCATTTTTGTTGATAAAACATAAGATTTAATATTAGTTCGTTAAAGTAACATAATTTCTCCTATGCCAGTATTGAAATTAATTGCCTGGGAAAGAAAATTAACAAGAATTATATCATTATGGGATTGCTCTGGAGAAAAATAGACGTCATATTTGAAAAAAACGGGATTTTTCCAATATGTTTTAAAATGAGTGTGAATCAATTCCTTACTTTAATAATACAAGGATCAGTTAAGTATAAAAAGTAGATCAATTTCACGCCATATTTATAACGAAAAATTTAAATGTTTTTTTTTTTATCTATACTGATTATTAAGCATGAGTATCCGTTATATACAGATGAGAGTTTTCTGTTAAAAATCACATCATAATTTTAAGAAAAGGAAAATGAACACGAATCTATTACATTAAAATCTGACCGTGTGTTTGTATTTCGCAACTACTCCTAGACTATCGAACGCAACGCGATTTACTTAATACCGGTTATCATTGATACGAGGATGTCACACAAACTCTCAGAATTAAAAAAATTATATTAGATGCCAAGATTTTTTTTATTTATTTTATTTTATTTTATTTTATTTTAATTTTTTGTAAATTTTAACGAAGTTTCTCTAAAAACGGAAAATGAATTACTCCATATTTCTTTATAAAATAGGAGAAATAAAACAGATCAGTATATTTTTTACACCATTTTCTCATTAAAACTGAAAAACAGAATTTATTTTCACTTTGAATAGATGGTGAAAACAAACTCTTGATTTCAGTAAATTATCCGAAAAATTAAAACATATTTTCACATATTCAAACTTCATGAATCAATTTATTCTGCAGAACAAAAATTGCCTGTCAACATACTGTCATTTAGAAAACAAGATTTGTTTCAGCTATACATTAAACCAAGGAGGCAGAATTGAATTTAAAGAAAATAATACTATTTCCAATTAATGTTTTTTTGAAGGATGGCTGTTAAAGCGTTTCACAAAGGCGTTAAAAGTAAAATTATCTATCAGGTAAAATTGGCATTTGTTTTTACCCAATTCGTCTATTTCCACGATTTTATTTGGCCCTCCTTTTTGCGTTGGTTGCAATTTCATTCTCGCGATTATTTGGCACAAATTTTCACTTTTTTAAGACTGAGTTATGTCAGGGTCCCTATAACAAAAAATACCGTATTGTCTTCTGTGAAATGTGATAAATAGTTAGTTAATTATTAACGTTTTTAATTATGGGGAGTGAAATATTTTGCTTAATTAATGTATTTATTCTTCTTTTATTGTTGCGGGAACGAAGTCACGGGCTAGTTTTAAAATATTTCATACTATCGAAAATGAATAAATTTTTCAGAAAAAAACGATGTTGGAACGATGTTACATTTAAAAACTTTCTTTGGGGAATAATGTTTTCAAACTCGATGATATACTTTCTTTTTGTTGGTATTAAATTAAAGTGACATAAATTTTTGAAATTTTCTTACTTAAATTTTTTTAAATAGGTTAGATTGGGTGAAGGCACCGTAGTTTTTGTTTTAATTTTTTATAAAATCGTCTGTTGTCTTTATTTGTTATTCATTAATTTCTTTTTAAAGTTGATACATTTATGTATGATTTTAAAATGTACTTCATTTTACAAATGTCTTAGAAAGCATAAAAAATTTTGCTTTTGTAAATGCTTGAATTTTGGAATCTTACACAAAACTTGGAGTAAGATGGCCAACTACACAGGGGTAAGATGCCTTCTGGACTTTCAATGTAAACAATAATTTTTGTGAAGCAGTGCAACAAATAATGGAAAGAAAAAAAGTAACTAATATTTTAGAAATACTAAAGTTGTTACATACTTAATATTCGACAATTAAAAAAATATTAATGTTACAAACATTGTCAATTTATTCGAAAACAAACTAATATTTGAAAAAAAAGATTATGTTCGACTTAACATTTAAAAGTATTATGGCACTGAAATATGCTATTTTTAAAAACTTTATAACAAGCTCAAATATGGGAAAGCCACTGAGATAAAGTGCTTTAGAGTCCAGCCTTTTTGCTAATGTTTTTGATACGTTCTTCTTTTTTCTTCAGCAATATCTCTTCTCTGCCGAAAACTACACATTTGTCTAGGAACTTTGAGCAACTTTTATGTAACCAGCAGTTCCACTGAATGCACTTGATACAATCATATTTTTCCGAGGTTGTATTGTACTCTTCTAGATACTCTGAACACTCATTCTGATTCACTTTAAAAAAATCCTCAATTTCTGAATCATTGTGGAGAATTCCATCATCATCCATAACATCGTCAGTTGCAGAATCTCGCTTTCTAGCTTTTGACTTATTCTTAAACACATCCTTTTTAAAAAGGCTTGAGACATCTGGCAATTCGCAGCTGTTATTTTGTCTCTGTTTCGGTTTTCGCTTTTATAGGTCTAGTTTTTGTTTCTATTGTCAACTTTTTCCCCTTCATAAGCTTCTTTTTTTTGCCATTTTACTTTCTTTTCTTCAATAATTTCTGATGATGTAAGTACTTGAGTGTCTTGCCTTCTTTTACTATGCTTTCTTTTTTCATAACTGGAACAGGTGAAATTTATTGCAGAAATTTTGTTTTAGAAGACTGTGTAATATTTTTGGCAGTTTGGCACTAGATCTTCTTTATCACTTAATGGCAAGAATTGTTAGGCTATTCGACTGTTCGTGTAATTTTAGAGATATGCATAGTTGGGAGAAATCTTGAATCAGCTGCTTAGCGGGTGGTCTTGAGAGTTTGTTCGACCGTTTTGAAGTGGATTTCTCTTTGAAAAACTGGGGCTGTGACTCACGTTGTTCGTAAGACCCAACGAAATCTCGACTTGGATTAGCTGTTGGATTAAATTGAAATATTTCCGTTGCTTCAAAAGACACAATCCCATTTTGTGCGGTAGCACTTTCTTAATACTTTTTATGTCATTTTAAACATTTATAAAATTTATGATTTTAATCAATGATTTAAAAAAATCAGTTGATGTAAATAACGATTTAATCACAGATTTAAATCATATGATTAAAATCTTTGACACCTTAGTGAATGCCAAAAATAATTTAAAACAATGAAAAACAACTAGGTAATGAAATAAAACAGCATCTTCCCCCTATAGATTTTCGTCGACTCACCCCAAAGTATTGGAGAAGACGCCGGTCTCCCTAAACTAAAGAAGAGTTAAACGGCCACCATTGACGTTTGGCGGAAAGAGCAGACATCAATACTCTCTAAAAACATCAGATTTATTTCTCTGATGTTTAAACTATGACTTATATAGGTAAATAAAGAAAGAGCGTAAAAGATTTTGGACACTTACCAAAGGTGTTAAGACGAAATAGCAATGGAAAATCACTATTTAAAATTTAAATAAAACAACACAAACTGGATTTAAACTATCTGTAGAGAAGCCTCTTCCACACGTTTCCTTACAGTGCCTGCGTATAAGAAAACTACGTGACACTGCATCTTACCCCAAGTTATCCTACATACGTATACAGCAAAGCATATGTATTACAGAACAGTAAAATGTAACAAAAATTTGACTATATATATAAAAAAAGAAAAATAACATTCTATAATTAAATTTATTAGTAAAACTATTCTGTTCACAAAATTTAATGCATGGCCCAAAGTTTGAGAACTTTATTGAAATCCGCATTAATTTATTTATGATATGAAAAAGTAACCGTCAGAAGGCCTACATATTATTCCATAGGAGTCACAAACTTTATGTTATAAAAAAACGACTACAATTTAATTTGTTTTTATTTACGTATAACAATATATGTATAGACTGTACATATATCTACTAAGTATACATTATTCACAAAAGAAATAATTTTAATATTCTAAGCTCCACTACCCAAAACTATTAACAAATTTCAAAATTAAATATTTGCTTCATTACCTATTAATTTTTTTTTTGTTGCTAGTACGTTAGGGAAATGTTTTTATACACGGCAACAAAATACAAGATTTACTTACATAAACAAGTATTTTGTTTTAATACTAAAAATCTTAATTAACTATTGTTTAACATACATTAAAAAAAATTTCTGTATTGAATAAATTTCATATTTTAAATTGATAAAATTCATTTTGTTTATAAATATCCATTCGTTTATTTAAACAAAGCATTAATTTAACTCTCACACATTATTTTCCAAGCAAGCGCTGTAACGTATATTATTCATTAGAGCTTTAAATATTAGATTTGAAAACAGATTGTTTATCCAGAGATTAATCATAATTTAGAGTAATTTTTTATATTCTGGATCAAAATTAATCCTTATGTTTATTATTTTAAAAAGGCATGAAAGACAACGTTTTTTTGAAATATTTACAAAATAAAATTAAATAAAATAGAAAACACGAATTACAATTTAATAAACATAATTATATAAGGTGAAGCCAGGAGAGATGACGCGGTCGGAGAGATTGCGCACATAGAGGTTCAGGGGGTAGGAGTAGAGTGAGCGCGTAGCGACTGCAGGTAGTTGTACAGCAGCAGTAGTGGAGTGTCTACTTAAAAGGGCACGTTGATTGTTTTGAGCGTCATTGCTATTTTGTTTTGTTTTCCCAAAGTCAGTGCTTGAATTTTCATAGCTATTCGTCAGAATTTCTATACAATGGCAGTTGTGCAAAATATTTTAAACTTAAACGATTTCTCATAAGCTACTAATCTCGACTAACAGTGTGAAAACCAACGGTTCGTTTCAGTAGCGGCCATGTATAAATAAAAGGCCGCGCAATCTCTCCTACCGAATTTGGAAAGTTTGCGCATCTGCTACTTAGGAGAGATGGCGCATTGTTCCCATTATTTTCTATGCTAGGAGAGATTACGCAGCTAATTGGTAAATTTGCATTAAAAAAATTAAAAAATTAAAATGGAATAATTTTAAGTTAAACGTGTTATCAAGTAACTTAATGTTATTTTGCAATCTTATCTGGACTTGCTTTTTCTGATTCTTTAATTAAAAGTTTTTAATCATTTTTACAATTATTTCCTTTTTCTGATTCTTTAATCATTAGGTTGAAATATTCACTCCTATTACAATAATATTTGTTCACAAAAATCTGACAACAATGTCATGTAAGTGTAATTATTATTGTTAACAATTTAATTGTAGTTATTATTAGTAACAATCTCTCCTACCCATGTGCGCAATTACACCAACCTTGTAAGGACAGATTGCGCAAAATAACTTTCTTGGTTTTATTACAACAGTTCTATTAAATTACAACAGAACAACAAAATAGCATTGGAAATGCATAAAAAACAAATGAAGTAAAAATTATTCATGGATAGTTTAGCAAAAATTTAATATTTAGTTTTTTTATTGTTATTCTTTTGAATTGTGCGCAGGCTATCCTAGCTTTACCTTATATTAATTTCAAGTGTTCTATGATGTTAGTGAAAATTGCGGAATTAGACTTTATGTAGAAAAACATTTTCAATATCACTTAATTAATTTGTCCGACTTTCCATAGATAGGGAAATTCGTCATGAAATTGGATTGGAGAGAAACTGATTTTGGCATTTCAATTTGTTTAAGTAACATTGTCCCATTGTCCCAAAAAACATTTTAAATATCGATTTACTAATCCACGCAATTAAAATTCGACGCAGAATAGTATTATTAAATATTATATGTATATATATATATATATATATATATATATATATATATATATATATATATATATATGAAAACTGGATAGGAAATTAATTTTTCCGACTTTTCATAGATAGGGAAATTCGTCATGAAATTGGATTGGAGAGAAACTAATTTTGGTATTTCAATTTGTCTTAATAACACTGTCCCATTTCTTTTTTCCCCTTCATCAGGGTAATTAATGGGAAATGCTCCAAAAAATATGGTTTATTCTTTTCTGAACGAGTGCAAGCATTTATATGCTTTAACATATTTCTCTGATTAGCATTCGTGTTTTATTCGCGAAAATATTCATTAAACAGATATCGAAAACTGAAATCATAGACACTACAAAACTCAATTTTAGTAAGATTATATAGAATGATATATACGTTTTTTTTTTTCATTTTCCTTTGCGTTTTATGAATATTATAATCTATAATAATACACCCAATTCTTTGATTTGTCCTAACAATTCTTATAATTATTCTTATAATTATATCTTCTTTATCCTTAAATACTAGTAATAATATTCTAGCGCCTTTATATTTTCTTTCATATTACAAAAAATAAGCCTATTTCATTATGTTTGTAAGAAAATATTTCATGGTGTTCGTCTAGGTAAGTGAAAAACAACACCCTGATTTTTTGAAAAAACGTCATTTTAGTATATGAAACTTGGAGAGTAATTAATCTCTCTGACCCTCCGCATAGATAATCCGTCATGAAATTAGATTGAGAAAAATATTTTGGCATTCCAATTTATTTTAATAATACTGAACTCTCCGATTAACCGGCTTATCTCATCAGCATAATTAACGGGAAAGTTTATTTAAGGCAATAAGAGCAAAAGTGGATTAATCCACATTTTTTTTTCTGTTTTTATCTGACAATTATTTCCACGCATAGTTGAAGAACAAAATAAGACTATCGCATATTATTATTTTATTATTCTTCATAGTCCTTTTTTGCTCTTTAAATATGCGTCGAATGCATTAATTATATGACCAAAACAGATAAATGTAAAAACGTGTGTTAGTCCACCATTGCTCTGATTAACTCATTTGTACTTCCATTTTAAATGACATACTCTGTTATATTAGAGCGCAAATATTTTCGCCTCGATTAACATATTTTCTTAATGGGCGTCAGTTTCTTTCAGGTAATATTCATTAAACGAAATTCAAAATATTATTTTATCAAGATTATATTCTGGTATAAATGTTTTATTTATTTTTCTTTGTGGTTTAAAAAATGGCTCCGGTGTGGGTATTTTTTTTTTATAATATTATTCAGTACTAATTTTAATATCATTTTATTTCTTTTAATATACACTATTCAACTGTTTCTCAAAATTTATGTTTATAGGGATATATTTATGCGTTCCAAATTATACATATAATAGATAGTTGTTGAGTTTATTTTGAAATTTAGATGCATGGATTACGTATACTACTCTTTCATGCATAACCATGAGATTTGTTAAGATTAGTATTTAAACTTTCATAAATTTCTTTATATAAAAATATTTATATAAATTCTTCATATAAAAAACACAAAAATGAGTTTTAATTCAGAAAGAAAGTTTATAAATCTGAAAAAAAAAAATATCGCTAAGTTGAGAATCAAATACTTTGAAAACCTAAATACAAATCCACATCATAGATTACAATATATCAAATCACGCAAAATCGTGAAAAACAAGTCATAAAAGCGCAACCTGTTCAGTGACTTACACAAAATCTAATCAACATGCATCTGTGTTCATGGTGTAACTAAATATAAAATTTAATAAAATTTAGTGGATTCCAGCACTTACAATATTTTTGTTGCGCACAGACAGACAGCAGAAAGACAGATAACATTCCAAGTAGTCAAATAGTGTTCAGGATGTCTCAAAACTTGTAAATCGATCAAAAATTTAAAGTCGAAAATTTTTACGAAACCAATACTTTATGTTGATGAATATAGAGAAAATTAAAAAGCATAAGCTACTGCGTACCGCACTCACAAGATATTTTAATCAGGCACTGTAAAAAAAAATAAAATCTACGATATGAAAACGAAAATCTTGAAGTTGCTTTTGTCGTGTGTTGGAATATCAACTTCTAGTTACAAACATGATTTATTGAAAAAGAGGCTTTATAGTTATACCTTCTCTGAAATTAGTTTTCGACTTAATTAGCTCAAATTAGTTGGGTTACTTTACCATTCCTTTTCATTCGGCTTTTCTTGGTTTCATTTTATAAATATCAGTTAATAAATTCAACAAATATTGTTTTATGTTGCAGGGTGAGACACGTGCTTTGAAATTTATTTAAAATAAGAATTTTACACATTATTAAGGACTGCACCCAGAAAAAAGTTTTGTTGAATCAACAAAAATTTGTTTGACCCAACAAAATTTTTTGTTTAAATATAGGTCAATGGAAATTTTGTTTGAATCAACAATTTTTTTTTTTTTTTTTTTTTTTTTGCAATTCCAAAAAGAAACATTTTGCATCGTCAGCAAAAAATGTTTTGTTAATTCAAGTAAAATGGTTCAATTTTACTTGAATTTTGCCAAAACAATCAAAATGTACTCAACAAAACATGTTTTGTAGTTTTAATCAATTCCTTTTTCTGGGTGTTGGTGCATTTTAAACTCTGTGCGAGCATCTGCCGCGGAAATACCTACCATGATCAATAAAAGTATCGAACCAGGGTAAAACCACCGCCTGAACAAAACCTGGAGAAAACTTTTATAGATATTGAAATATGCCATGACTTAGGTTGAAAAAACAAGTTTGGAAGTAGAATATTCTGTAATAATATTAAAACCTACAATTAACGTTTTTTATTTGTCTGCGTAATTCACGAGAAAAGTTACAAACATTGTGAATAATCTATTTTTGAATGAGATGGATGAATATTTCAGAGTGCAAATGTTCAAATTGAAATAAATATGTATTTTTAATTGGCATTAGATTCTGCGATAATATTCATTAAACAGACCTCAACATACTTTATTAAATTACTAAATGGTATAAATGTTTTATTTATTTTGCTTTGCAACGTATAAATATGGAAACTGACATTGCGCTGAGTTATGTATTTTCTTGTATCCTTAAGTATTAATATTCTTATTATCATATTATCGTACTGTGTTATTCTTTTCCGTAATAAAAATAAATAAGCCTAATTCTGTTTTCAATTATTAAATATTTTCAAGAGTGTTCGTAAACATAAGTAAATTAAATGCGATGCAGAATATTGTTTTAGTTTGGAAGGAAAATTAATAATGAAATTCGCCATGAAATTATACTAGATGAAAACCCATTTTCGCATTCCAATATACACTGCTCAAAACAATTAAAGGATATTTGAAGTTTTATATAAAATAAAGATATAAACGAAATTTTTTTTGCCGAAAATAGAAGAAGAGAATCACAAATGCAAATTTTTCTGGTTTTCAAACTGTGGAGTATGCAAATTTTGAGTTCACGTCAAAAACGTCGCTTCAGCGGCAGCGAATGAAATTTGACTTTCAACTGGATAAAAGAGAATGAAGACAAGGATGATCGGCATTCAGTGATTGCTTTGTTTCGATGAGTACGATGTCTCAGCGAAGTCATTTGACAGATTCAGAAGCTTGGAGAATTGTTGGTAGGTTAGAAGGGGGCCAAACTGAAGCCGAAGTAGCGCAAGCCATTGGAGTGTCACAAAGTGTCATTTCCAGGATCTGGAACCGTTTTTTGGAGAGTGGATGTGCAGGCCGAAGACCAGGGCAAGGTCGTAGACGGGCAACAACGCCCAATGAAGATCGGTATTTAGCGTTAACAGCTCGGAGACACCGAAACATGAACGCTACTCTTATCCAACAACACCTTCGCTCGGCTACAGGCACCACGATTTCAACTCAGACTGTCCGAAACCGGCTCCATGCTGTAGGTCTGTATGCTCGCCGACCGATGGTATGTGTTAGATTAACATCAAGGCATCGTCGGGACCGCAGGGAGTGGGCAACCGAGCATGTCAACTGGAGGAGAAATGAATGGAGCAATATTCTGTTTTCTGACGAGTCCCGTTTTTCTGTGCATCCGGATAATAGGCGTATTTTCATCTGGAGGGACCGTGACAGTAGGAATAATCCTGCGTTCGTGCACGAAAGTGTCAGATTTGGCGGTGGAGGAGTGTTGGTGTATGGTGGCATCTCCATTGACGGGCGCACTGACCTCTACATCATTCGAGATGGAGCTCTGACTGGTCGCCGATATAGGGATGAGATCCTCAGACCTATTGTAGTCCATTACGCTGCAGCAATCGGAGATAACTTCATTTTAATGGACGATAACTGCAGGCCACATCGTGCAAACCTGGTGGAGGATTTCCTTTTCGAGGAAGGAATCGTTCGAATGGAATGGCCAGCGTGTTCTCCAGACATGAATCCAATCGAGCACGTTTGGGACGCTCTAGGAAGACGAGTTTCTGGCCGCCAACAACCCCCACAAACTCTCCAAGAACTGGAAAGAGCTCTTCTGGAAGAGTGGGGCAGAATACCCCAACTCGTCATTAATAGCCTCATTGAGTCCATGCCTCAAAGGTGTTCAACGTTGCTGGCCGCCCGTGGAAACCATACCCCCTACTGAAAATGATTTTCTTTGAAGAAAACACCTTTTCTTATTCTTTTTTTCTCATATGCACAAATTGTGTTTTTTTCCTTTTGTACACAAATGCGCAATAAAATGCATTTTTTTCTGCCAAACATGTGTAATTTATTCTCATATAACCTACTATGTCTGTCGACCATGTATCAATCAGCTAAAAAGTTTCCCAGATACAAAATCCACCTAAAACTGCAATATCCTTTAATTGTTTTGAGCAGTGTATTTTAATAATACGCATTTCTCTCTTTAACCCTTTTCAATTATCTGCATAATTTACGAGAAACCCTCAAAAAGTTATGAATAACTCCTTTTTGAATATGATTCGCCATCGCCAGTGCAAATATTTGCTGCCATCATTTTTTGTTAATTCACGTTCGTTTTGGAATAATGTTTATTAAACCAGGTATCGCCAATAGTTTTGTCCGTCGACCTCCTTTGAGAATTTCTAAATTATTTAACGCCTTCATTACAATAATTAATATTTCGATACTAATCATACTAAAACAACAAAAGCAACGATAAAACGCATTAGCAATTTTTAGATTGTTTATTACATCAATTATATACATGTTTAATACATTTATACGTAATTATATAGGAGGAACTTGGGATACTTGACCCATAGGGATACTTGACCCAAGGTCTTTGTTTCAGAATTGGGAAAGTTTTGTAAGTTGGAAGTGGCATCACTTCTTTTCTTTTAGGTTGCTGACCATATGGTGAAAATAACAACTAAATCCTTTCATAAATTTTTAAACTATCAGATAAAATACATTTTCATGCTCCAAAAGTAATTTTTTCGTGCTGTAAACTCTGATGATATAATTTTTTTTGTTTAAAGGTAAGACTTTTTAAATTGGTCATTTGTTTTGTACATGTTTTTAGCTACAATAACATGTATAATAGTATTAATTTACTTATCAGCAAATGGCTACATTTTACGGTTATGTAGTAAATATGCAACTAGGGACACTTGACCCAAGTCACCTAGGGATACTTGACCCAAGGGTACTATTCAAATGCACTTAGCATGTTTTATTTTTTTTTTTCGTATAGATGCTCCAAAAATATAAAAGAAAAGAGGGGGCACATGATTTAAATGGCTTGACATGAATGATATATCAGAAGTTGATCCTGAACAAATCGAAGCTATTCTTCATCCACCTTAGTTATCAATACAAAATGATAGAATTACAAGTTCTGTGTTTAAATATGACTTTATATTTGAAGTTGATTGATTGTTATTTTCTTATTCTGGAACTTGTTTAGTCACAGGATAAACTTTCAGACTGCTAATATTTTGAACTTTCTGCAATAAAAATTTAAATTGGGAATATTAGTGTTATGCCTATGTAATAAAAATTAAAAGTATTAATTTTGTTTGACAAAAATATAAAAGTATAAACCTTAATGTTAGTTTCGTTCTTATGTAAAAGTGTTTTGTTTATAATTTTAAAACATACCCCACATTTATGACTTGGGTCAAGTATCCCTATACATTGGGATACTTGACCCAAATTGAAAGTTTTTGAATATTCCTATTTTACTACCTTTACAATTAATACTTCGTAATAATAGTAATAAATATTGTGTAATACTTCATTAAGTATATATACACTGCATTTACACACCCATAAGTCATGTAAAAAAGAAATTAAAAATCCAAAACTAACAACTGGGTCATATATCCCTAGTTTCCCCTACATAAGGTCCGTCTCAAAATTTTAAGCACAAGCATAGAATGCCGATTTTTAAAGAATAATAAAAAGTTAGAATAAATAACATATTTTAATTTGAGGATTTCGTAACTTTCATTTAAATAAATGAAATTAAAACTAGGAAAAATAAATTACATAATTGTAAAAACATAATTTGAAATATGTTCAAACAAAACTGTCTCAAATGTTTATGCACAATGGCAGAAACAACTACATTTATCATTTTTACAAAACTGTTACATACAAACTATTTTTCTGTGATTTCGAATTTGTTCAAATAAACGTGCGTCCATCGAAATTATTAGTTTTTGTAGGGTTTCTGGTGTCGTAGAGTATCATGCTTCTCAATGGCCACTTGGAGCTCTTCAATAGAATCATTCTGCTTTAGATTGCTGTAAACCTGACGAGTTAAAATTTCCCAGACATTCTCAATCGGGTTTATGTCTGTATTTAAAGGTGGCCAGTCAAAAATTTTAACAGTTTTCTGTGAAAGCCACAGTTTCATAGAACGTGATATAGGGATTGAGGGATTATTAAATATTCAGAACCCCCCCCCCCCCCCACACACACACAAAAAAAAAGTTACCGAATAGAAGCAAATGTTGGTTAAGTGTTTTTGATAATTTTGGATATTTTCTCTTACTTTTAGAAAATCCACAGAGGTCTCGCCATTGACGCTGAATGCACCCCAAGCCATAAAAGACTTACCACATTACTGCTTGCTGAAAAGAATCCTTGGTTCCTTTAGTAGATTACGCCAATACATGTTCCAACCATCAACGCCATCTAAGTTCCATTTTTTTCTCATCACTGAATAAAACAGTAACCACTTGTCCCCGTAGGACATGTGTTTTTAGCCCAGTTCATTCTTGCCTGTTTGTCGTGGAATTTGAGACACGGTTTACAAGACATTTTCTGTAGTATGATGTAATCACATTCTTTAATACGTCTATCTACAGTGTCTTTGTACACCTGTACACCGAGATTATTTTTAATTTGCAATTTGGACACATTTTGTTTAGACACCAATCTCAGTATTCTCCAATCCGTCTGAGCAGTCGTCATACTTGGTCGTCCACATCTTGCTTTCCGGTTGAAATTATAATTTATAGAGAGTAATTGATCGATTTAATTTTTTTGGAATTTCAGAAGCAGTTTTATTTTATGATTTCAATTTAAAAACTTTTAAAATCTCACCTTTTGTGAATTCTTTACTCTTCGGCATTTTAAAAAAGAATGAAAATGATTTCTCCACTTTTATACTTTTATAAAACTGGAAAACGACGTCATACAACGTCATTACACCCGCCCAATCCCGTGTTTCTACAAAAATTTGCATAAAGTGCTTAAACTTTTGAGACGGTGTTTCTTCAAGGAAAATGTTAAATTAAATAAAAAATAATGGATTTTTATTTCTACCAACACAAATTGCTTATTTTAGTTTATTTTGATTAAATGTTGAGCATTTATTGTAAACTGACATCATATATTTTCTTCTTCAATTTTTTTTTAACCAGATTTTCAGAGCGCTTAAACTTTTGATACGGACTATAGTAATGATAATTTTATTAAGTTTCTAAAATTGATTAACATTTTCAATGTGGTGAAAACGTTAGATGAGTCTTGATGATATTAAGTCAGGGGTGGGGAATCATATCATTCTACGCATCGCTGGAAATGTGATTTTTTGACGAGGTGAGTGAATTTTTTTGTGACAACCTGTTAAATGCTACAGAAAATATTCCAAAAGCTTTTTAGTACTTTTATATATTAGCCATATTTAGCAGCTATCTAAATGACAGCGATGTAAACATGACAGAAATTTCTATCTTTATAGTAAACTTTCCTTGTTGTATATATTTCTTAATTTTATATATATATATATAAAATTGTTTTTACGAAAATGCATTGTAGTAATGAATTATTTTTGCTGTTGTGTGAAGTTATCATAACAATTTTAAACTATTAATTGTAAAGGACAAAATAAGTGGCAGCCACTGGACACAGCACTATTGAATGAAATAAATGGCTTTTAAAAATTATCTGCCAATGGCCACCTTTCCAATTATTCTCCCAAAATGCTCTCTATATGCTCCAAAATACATGATTTCTGTTCGTTATCTTATTGTTTGTTAGATGATTTACAATCGATTCATCTTCTATCTTTTGAATACCCAAAATCCAGTGAACTGTGGTCTTTGCTGACCTTTTAGTTTCACACTGCTTATTAGGAGAGAGTAAAATTATCCTCCATATTATTAATTATTCCATTCTTGTCAGTTGCAATATACTAATATTAACATATTTATTAGGACTATTTAATTTTAGATCAACGCTAATAGAAATTTTAACAAAAATTTATTAATTACAGCTTTTAAATAAAACCAATATGGCCACTAGTTTAAAAAAGTGGCCTTTAATGTAATTACTGCTGGCAACTGGCTACTAAAGAACTTTTCTTGTTTGTCTTTCTGCACATTGCATTTTGCTAGCTGGTAAAATAAATCCTTGGCTGGCATGATTTTCTGAAAATTCCTTCAGGAATGTTGCTTTTAAAAATTATGCGTTTCAAACTTAATGGCGCTATCACACGTAATCTCATATCATAGTCAATATCAGATATTTCATCCTAAACACGTTTTTCAAGAGGAAAAAGCTCGAAATCCTCCCGTTTGATAGATTGCCTCTCGTAATTTCTTCCAGATCTAACTTACAGTGGTTTGTATCCTCTACGAGAGGTATCAGCTCGAAATCTACCAATCAGAGCTCTCTAAAATTCCAAGATGGCCACCGTCAGTAAGCCAACATCTTACGTTTAGGTCGTCGCAAATACTGAAACCAAAAATACAGAAGAATTAAGAAAAAAGCAAATCTTTAGTAACACAGGGACCAATTATACACGAAAAGAACTTTAAAAATCTGCAGTTATTTTGTGATTAAGGAATTACATATGGTTGGCGACTTTTTCTCCAACACGGTTTATTAGTGAAAAATTGCAAAAAAAAAAAAAAAAAAAAAAAAAAAAACCCTCCAGTTAAAATATTTTGCTTCCCTTAAAAACAAATTTCATTTTTATATTATATTCAATATGTAACATGAATTACATTTAAAATATGTAAAAAAAATAAATTAAAAATGTCATAATAGCGATTTTGGCAAAATAACTAAAATTTAATTTAACATCTTTCTTTGCGTTACAGATTTCGGCTTAGCGATAAAATGCGGTTCCAATACACGTGACAAAAAACAAGTTTTAATATACTATTTTTTTTCTAAATCACTTAATACTAATTGTTCAGAATTCTTAACATTTACAGGTAATGAAAGACGTAAAGTGAAGATATGGACTCTATAATTTAGAATTTTAATGTTATATTAGTGAGAGTATTGTTTTTATAATCTTGGAATTTTAAGTAAAATGATCACAATATTATATATATAGAACAGACACGAAAAGAAACTGCAATATACAAAATGTGAGTACGCGATAATGCTTCCTGTGTATCAATCGAACTCTACACTAAATGTTAAAACACCTGCCGCAATTACTCGCCAAATGGTACGCCCTCTCCTTACATTAGCAGATAACTTTCAGTAGGGAAAACAACCCTAGTTGCAGCGTGAAAGTGTAGCTCGAGAGGCAATAGCATATACTTCATATCGTATGGTCGTCCGTGTGATAACAGCTTAAGTCACGACGAAATTCAATACTTAAATTACTTCTTCATTTTGTTAAAATAGAATTAGCATGGCTGAAACCAACTCATTCTCATACGAGCTGGGAAATGGTATCAAAAAGGATACTTAAATAACTAAATTCATTGGTATACAAACGACCACCAAGGAAGAATTGACCCCTGACAATTTCGTATTGAATACCAGCGATTGATATAGAACACTTTAGCGAGCCTTGTATTAAACAGAACTCAAAATGTTATTCTGGAACCATTACTGAACAGTATAACAATTTTATTTATTTTGCAGTGCGTTTACGAAACTGATAACCGAGACTCTGACGAGTTCTTTATTTTGTTGTATTATAAAACAAAATTAATTTTTAGTCAACTATTGTGTTTTTCGTTTTAATAAATATAATGGAACTATTTTGCAAAACGTATATTTTTACGTATATTCCGAACAATACATACTCTCGAGAGTTGTAGTATGTCTTTTAAAATCTATACGTATGTGTTGAATATTGTAGTCTTCTCACAAAAATGTATCAGATTTCTGTTTAACTTTTCCCAAGTTTTAGATAAAAATAGAATTTTAATTAAAAAAAAAGCTTTTTTTTTTAAAGTTTGCAAAAAAATTAATCATTATTTGAAGATTCAATTATTTTCAAAGGAATCATTGAGTAGCCGATTGCGCAAAATTTGTAGGATAAAAATCATTCAATCCATATACACTGTAAAAAACGACAAATTTTACTTTAACTAGGAAAATATAATATAACTACAAACTAAAATACATAGTAATCTACTTCAAGTTAACTACGATTCAGAAATGCGTCATTTATCTATAGAAACATCAGATACCTATATATTTTCAAGATTCAAAAAAGAATTTATGAAAAGAAATTTCTTTTACTGTCACTGATTTTCCTCAACGTTTCCGACTATTTTATAAGAATATTAATCAGTTTTATCAAAGCGGAATATCGATTTTAGGATGCCATCGATTCTCGCATACACATTTCCATGATCAACAAACATGTTTTACAATAAAACATGATAAATTAATAACATTAACAGTAATATTAACATTATATTTAATATTATTTTTTTACCCTTGCATGTATAAATTAGGTTTCGCAACTAACAATGTTTAGTTGCGATTTGATATTATCCAAGAAACCGATATTCCGGTTTGAGGAAATTTCTTAATACAGTATAAAAACTACTCAGGGACGTTTACGAAAATCTGAAAAGAAACATTGTTTTCATAAATGCTTCTTAAAATATCAAAACTATAATGGTTTTTGTGGCTTTCTAAATACAAAGAGCAGTTTCTGAAATCGAGTGCGACTCTGAAAAGGTTAATCTATATTTTCGTTCATGATTATGTTTTATTTTCGTAAATTAAGAAACGTGTATTTTTTATAGTGTAAGGATACACAGTTTTTTCACATTTCGTTGCATAACCCATAAACATATGAACCCGAAACAAAGAATGTTTATTAACAGGAATAATTGATTTATATGAAAATATTATACTTAATATTTCGCAGCATACGTGTCAATATGTCCACAAAAAAAATGGCTCAAATTTTAACCCTGTTGAGAAAACTTTTCCTGATTTAAATATTCGAGGAAAATATAAGAAACGTGTATTTTTTATAGTGTAGGGATACACAGTTTTTTCACATTTCGTTGCATAACCCATAAACATATGAACCCGAAACAAAGAATGTTTATAAACAGGAATATTTGATATTACTTTTAAATGCTAAAGGTGTAAAATTAACAACTATAATATAAATTAAAATAACTTTTATTAGTTGTTTTACATGTTTCGACTCTTCTGAGTCATTTTCAAAAACAAAATGAGAATATTCTAAAGCTGCACGGGCTTTGAAGTTATTATTTACATGTACTTTAAAAAAAAAATTACGCACGTTATCTATTATTTTTTACTTGATTGTTTATTTTCATATCTTTGAGCATGGAGTAATTCTAGCCACAGTTTCGGTAAATTAAAAGATGCCGCATCGTTACATATTGTATTTTTGCGCGTGAGTATCTCTATGGTTTCTCTTATTATGGATGGATAGTGTAGACTGGAGGGAAATATTATTTTACTTTCATCTTATTATGGATGGATAGTGTAGACTGGAGGGAAATATTATTTTACTTTCATCTTATTATGGATGGATAGTGTAGACTGGAGGGAAATATTATTTTACTTTCATGAAATCAATTTTTGCTATTTTTGTATCAATTTTTCAATTTCAATGAAAGTAAAATAATATTTTCCTCCAGTCTACACTATCCATCCATAATAAGAGAAACCATAGAGATACTCACGCGCAAAAATACAACGCGCAAAATAATACGCGCAAAATATGTAACGATGCGGCATCTTTTAATTTACCGAAACTGTGGCTAGAATTACTCCATGCTCAAAGATATGAAAATAAACAATCAAGTAAAAAATAATAGATAACGTGCGTAATTTTTTTTTTTTTTAAGTACATGTAAATAATAACTTCAAAGCCCGTGCAGCTTTAGAATATTCTCATTTTGTTTTTGAAAATGACTCAGAAGAGTCGAAACATGTAAAACAACTAATAAAAGTTATTTTAATTTATATTATAGTTGTTCATTTTACACCTTTAGCATTTAAAAGTAATATACTATTACAAGGTGTTATATTTTATTATATTGTTAAGGAATATTTGATTTATATGAAAATATTATATTTAATATTTCGCAGCATACGTGTCAATATGTCCCCCAAAAAATGGCTCAAATTTTAACCCTGTTGAGAAAACCTTTTCCTGATTTAAATATTCGAGGAAAATATAATGTAATATGTAATGAAAATATATGTTGTTTCATAGATTTTATTTCATACATATGCGGAGTGGAAATATAATATTTTAAGTTCCTCTAAATAAACATGAGTAAAAGGCTACATAATACTCGTATGTAAATGATATATTATAGTATTTTTTTTTTCAATATATGTATGTCATATCTTTAGGGAAACGACCACGTTATGTGACATATTTTTCGTAAAATTATGGATGAGCTACATACTTCTTATGTGCATTTTAAACCCTGCATATTCTGTGAAATTTGATCTTGGATTGTATTTCTTCTCATACTAATTGATGCCCTATTTAGTTGTTTGAAGAACATTCTTATAAAATAGTTGTTCCTATAAAACCATGTGTTCAGCTATTACTAATTCCTCAGTTAAAGACAATGTTGTCGTAAAACGAATTATATTCCATAGAAACTGATTTTGCTCAAAAAACCATGGATCTACAAGAAATATTTTTCGTCTGTTATTTATTCAGAAACCCACTCGTTACGAATATTTTATTTGTAAAAATAAAAAATGTAGAGTAAATACATGAAAAAAGCATTTATTATAGATTAAAGACAATTCACAAAAAATCCTGATATTTCTGTGTTATATAAAATCATTTATCTAGACACCTTATATAGACAAATGCGTATTTTATAAAGAACCAAAAGCTTTTTATACCTAATTTGTAAAAAAAAAAAAAAAAAAAAAAAAGAGAGAGAGAGAGAGAAATGTTTCTAGCTTTAGCAAAACTTTATGAAATTCTAATATGACCACTTCCGAGTTGGCCACGATTACGAAAAGCGTTCTATTATCTTTATAAATATTATAAACCAACAGATTATTGAGATTCAAAGAGGAATCCAAAGCCAAATCCACTTTTCACATGAAAATGACCCATATGTGCATGCATAAAATTAACCCTTAACTGGTTAGCGGTCTCACAGACAGCTGTTTTTTTTCACTTTTGCAGATTAACTTGTCATTTTTAGGTGCGTTCGTAATTATATAAATACGTAGCATCTATTGTCGTCACTTGGTCCGTCCGTCTGTTCGTCCATCTGTCTGTCCGTCCGTCCGCATATAACAACGCAGAAACTACCTAACCGAATGGTTTGGAATTTAAGATATATTATCTTTGCAGAATTTTGTCGAGACATTTCAATTTTTTTTTAAATCGAATCAAAACTTTAGGAGATATTAAAAAAAATATTTATTAAGAAATTTGAATGAAAAGAAAAAAAAATCGGTGCTTTCTTGTTAGAGGAGCTTCCGAGGTTTAATCGTCAAGCGACCGAGATACTTATTTTATGACAGAAATTAATCTGCAGACGATATAATTCATTTCACAGAATTAAAAATCATCAAGATCTGAATATTTATATAACTAGCTATAGTACGAACGCACCTCATTTGTCACGTTTGACGTACAATTTCCAACTTGTTCAGTTTAACGTAGATAGCTGTGAATTTTTGTTGCGTTTGGAGCCCTAGTACTATCGCTAAAGACTTTTGAATAGATGAATTTTAATTATAATTCTTCTGTACTCAAAGTTTAGTACAGAAGTGGTATTGTATGAGTTAATCGAGCCTTTTATTCATCTTTCGATCAAGAGGTCTCAGACACTGCTCACAGTAGTTATGCAACATTTTTTGTCACACCAGTTAAGGGTTAAATCTAGAACCTAACCAACTTTAGAGTACACTCGAACAAGAAAAGGGTGGCCGAGTGGTTCTTCTCTATTACGATTATTGTGTCGGTTCCATACCGACTCCGGACAGAATAATTTTTATTGGCAATAGTTCATTTTAACAATGCCATATTTATTTCATGAGATAAAAAAATATATATATATTGTATTTTTTTTCATTCGAATGCTTTATAATTAAGTAAAATTTAACGCCCAAGAATATTTTGTTTTAATTACTGAATTTATATTAAAAATATTTAATTAAAAGATCGTGCATGTAATTATCGATTAAATAAATTGAACTGGTCTACAATTTGTATTATATTTGGTATGACCATTACCAAGATGATGTCATATATATATATATATATATATATATATATATATATATTATCATAATCTCAATGCGGAAATTAGAAATGAAATAACAAAGTTGAAAGAAATTTTTGTTTTTTGTCCAGTCGATAAGGCTGCTGGTAATTTTGCAATTATTTGTAAAAAATATTATGCTGAAATGCTCAATGCAGAGCTGAATAATAGTTTAACCTACAAAATGTATAACTCTTCAGTACAAACACTTATTAAAAAGCATCTGGCATTTTCTAAACAAACTAAAATTCCTTTTCCTTGCAATAAAAACTTATCATTTCCATTTTTATTTATTTCCCCCAAATTTCATAAAATACCGGTTAAATACAGGTTTATATGCAGTAGTGTCAATAGTATTAGTAATAACTTCAATAAGAAATTCGAAGAGCTGCTTAAAAAAGTTTTAAACATGTTAAAATACAAATACAAAGATACTAACTGCTTTTGGATAATTTCAAATAGTTATGAAATAGCAAGGAAAATACAAAGTGATAATATACATTCCATCCAAACTTATGATTTCGAAAATTTATTTACAAATATCCCTATTAATAGCTTAAAGGAAGCACTTTTAAAGACAGCTGAGTTGGTTTTAGATGTCATGGATTTTAACTCTACTTTATTTTTCAAATTATGTCATTTCTGTCTTTATAACAATTATGTTTATACAGGTTCCAAAATATACTCGCAAATCAATGGTATCGGGATGGGTACGAGTTATTCATCTACGGCCGCTAATTTATATTTATTTTTATTTTATTATGATTTTCAATATAATATCAATACAGCTGATGTTCGTTTTATTGCATACAGATACATAGATGATTTAATTGTTTTAAATTTCGATGGGGATTTTGGGGTTATTTCTCAAGAAATTTACCCTGACTCATTAGTATTAAAGAAAACTAATGATGATAACAAGCTCGCTAATTATCTTGATCTAAAAATTTTGATTAAAAATGGTTTACAAATTTCAGTTTTTGATAAGCGTACCAGTTTTACGTTTACTGTGAATCATTTAATTCATTGGTCTTCAAATATTCACAAACGTATATATATAAATATTATAATTGGTCAAATTTACCGTTTTTACAGAATTTGTTCAAATAAAAACCTGTTAAATAAGGAACTATTTTATTTTATCAGTCATTTATATTATAAAAACAATATCCCTCTAAAATTTATTTAAAAAAAAATTTATCAAAAAATATTCAGATTTTGCAGACTGCCTCCATTATTGATAGATTGCTTACATTCAACAGTAAATGACTCGTAATTCCTAAAGCCTGAAAAGGACGGTTTTATGATGATGGCTGTGTTTGTTGGCATCCGACGTGGAACGATTCTGGATTGTGTACTGAATGACTGATTTGGTTTGTTTATCGTGTTTTACTTTTTTAATTGTGGCAACGTGGCTGAATTGGTTGTGTGTATTTTCGAAGAGACATTTGTTTCAACTATGGTGATTCAGTATTGTGATATTGGTACAGCATTCGCTTATACTGTGGCGTAGGGTACGGTGGGGGGAGCGCCTGTTAAGTAGTATTCAAATATGTTTCTGTACATTTTGAATTTTTGCTACGCAGAGCTCTGGCCGAAACCCACTGCCACTAATTGTTAATCTTTTTGTTCGGATGCTTGGCTGCCTTTGAATTTACCCACTGCTGATGAGGCCGCAGCTTGTTTTTTACATATATGTTCTACAGTGTTTTCTTGTGTTGTCTTGTTTCTGGTGAGGGGGGTGGTGCTAGTTCAGGCCAAAATCATGTTTTTGCTGGATTATATTGAATTTGTGTGTTCTAATATGCAGCTTCTGGCGCTGTTCATACGAATATATAGTTGTTTTGTTTATGATGTGATGGTTACTGCTTATATATATATATATATATATATAATACGAGAAGTATATGGTTATTTTTCGTAAAAAAGGAAAAATAAAAGGAGAGAAAACAAAAAGAAGGAAAAATATTCATACAGGAACTCTACATTATCTTGCTATCCATGATTTAGCAATTAAACAATGTGTGAAAATGTAAAATAAAAATTGAAGTAATTAAAAAATATATATTATAAATTGTTAGCCGCAAACAGCAAAGTTTAAATTCAGGGTTTTAGAATCAGACTGATAAAAAATAATTTAATGAAACATTTAAAGTTCGTGTATTTGGAAAAAAAATCAGAAATATTAAATATTGTGATTTTTTCAAAATATTGGGACTGTGGTAATTAAATTTTGAAACCAACAATATTTTTAATTACTTATTTTATATTATAAATATTTAAATTAAAAGATTTTGCATGTAGTTATCGATTAAATAAAGTGATCGAAACTTTTATCTATATTTTGTATAACCATTATCAATAAGATATATTTGTACAACTAAGAAAAATATATGATGATTCTCCTTTAAAAAAAAAAGAAAAGAAAAGAAAAGAGAAAGAAAGAAAGAAGCAAAAATATCTATATAAGAACTATAAAAGAAATCACCTTGGTATCCATGGTTTATCTGGGTTTTAGAGTCAGGCTGATAAAAATAAAATTAATGAAAATTTTTAAAGATCACGTAATTAAAAAAAAATAGAAAATACTAAACATCGATATATATATATATAATTTTGAGACTGTAGTACGTAAAAATAAATCATCCAATTAATATTTTTTGTTAAATTCTTGCTAAATTAATTCAAGCATAATAGGATGTAAATTACAAGCTTAAAATTATTTCACTTCATTAGTTGAGTAGGCTGGACTGACAACACAATCTATCGTTTTATATCTATAGGAATCGCTTACATAATATAACAATTCTTAAATGTTTCAATATTTAATTAATTTAAAAGCAGGTAATTACAAATAAAAGCATATTTCTAAAGGAACTTTCAAGTTATTTACTGTCAAATCTTGACGGGTACTATCTAGTTTATGTAAAAAAGCTTTTTTTTATTTTTAAATTAAATTAATTAATTTGTTTATTTATTTCTCTACCCGTATCATAAAAAGGGGGGGGGGGGTAAAATCGAAGCGTTTCCAAGAACTTCTTAAAGTGTATTAATTAGTTTTTTCAACACGAAATTTCGTCTTTTGGGACAAACAAACGTCATAAAATTCTTCTGTCGCCGAATTGATACCTGGCTAAAGACTATTTATGACGTATAATTTCACAGAGCCAAAAAATTTAGCCTAGACCACCAACCTAGAGATGCCAGGTTCCCACATCAACAGATGTTTTGGGGGCTACAGACACACGAAAGGAGGAGTTTGTTTCCACGAACCAAAGCAGAGTCATGAAATGTATGCAGATTTGATAAAACAGTAATCATTCTGAAGTCGGAGGGGCGTGGAGTTCCAACAGAAGCCACAAAATTGGCGAAAGGTGACAATAGGGGAAGATGAAGGACATTCTAAAGTTTATTTTTGAACTAAAAAAATCTGAAAAATAAACTATCATTCTGGACTAAGATTCGCAGTTAAGAGGTTGTGACCCTCATGTTACCTTCGAAGATAGCGAGATCAATTCTCGCCTACGTTTTCATATGACTTAGAGATTTTAACTTACGACTCTTTTTGGTAAAGGGACAAAAATCAGCAAGTAAATGAGAGTGGTGTTGTGAAAAGCCAAGAAAAGCTCTAGATCTTCTAGGAGACCGATGCAGAACTATGTCCAGCTTACCCAGGTACAATTTCCAAATAAATGCAATTACTGTGATAAACTTTACTTAATTTCAGTATTAAAAATTGCTATGGAGTAACGTTTTCTTATCATCCCAGGATCCGGAATATCTGTAGTCAATTAAATGAAAAGTGTAATTAATTTTATGTTAAGTAATATTATTTTAGAATAACGATAATGCTGAATATTAAGCAGCATTGCTTTTTTTCTATTCAAGCTCATTATTCACTTTCTTTATGATTGAAGTATTCAATAATGAGGTATGTAAATATTTTATAAATTGTTCTATTTTCTACTCTTTAATTATTTTAAATAACCTTTTGTAAATAAACTTTTTGTCTTTAATTTTAACTTAGTCTCCTCATTCATGTTTAATATAATGTGACATAATCAATATTTATAAGCGAGCATGGTGGCTCAACCATAAGAGCAATTTCCTCCAAAAATAATCACAAAGCTGTACGTATTCTAGAGAGAAAGCACTCCAATTTTATATTATTATTTAGTTATAGAAAAATTATAGCTGTTTCCAAAAGATTGTCCCAGATTGTACGATCACATTACCTTTTATTTAAATCCAAGCCACCAAAATTGCAGCTAAAATAATTGGTGATTCACTATTTGGAAGAGAGATATATAGGTTTTCAGTAACTCCCTATATATTTTACAACTATAATTCCAAATCTCTCCAACAGTTACACTTGCATGTATAAATTCTGTTACGCCGATAAAAATGTTTACGATCGATAGCACCCAAAAAATCGATATTTCGTATTGAGAAAACTGATTAATACACTGTAAAAAAACCTCGATTTTTTTTCTGAAATGCTTCTTTAAATCTCAATTTTTTTTTCGTCTCTAAAATTTCTAAAGAATGCTCTTCGGAATCGTGGATAACTCTGAAAAGGTTATATTTTATTTTTGCAAAAGTTTGAGAAAGTTTTCTACTTCTTTTACATCGTATTTTTGAAAAACGGCTAATAGCGCAATGTGAAATCCACAATTTATATGAACGCAGTTGTTTATTCGTGAGCAATTATCAAAATTCAAAATAAAATTTAACAGAACAAAATCGGACCACATTTTCTTTTAAATATTTAAAAAAAATCTCAAACAGAAAATTTGTAATACGTAAAATAAATAAAGTAAAGTAAATTTATCTAGTTATATTTTTGTCAACACATATTGGTATGGTAAAATTGGCCATTCTACATCTTATTTATAATTTTTTTACGGCAAGTAAAAGAATAAATTTTGATAGAAAAATTTAAGCTATTTTAGAAATATATTATACCATAAAGTTTTCATTTCCTGTACACATCTCCTACTTCTCTCTACGAATTCGAAAAATCTACCCACACATAAACAAATCTCAGATATTTCTTTCGTGTTTTGGAAAGAAAGACTAATATTTGGCATGAACAGAAATTCGAATGTATAAATCTGGCGAAAGCTAAAATATAGTAATATGTACATAGAAGATTGTTTTATGAAAATTGAAAAGTTGAAAAAGAAGTAATTTTATATTTTTTAGACAAAATGCGATGATAAATTTATACATGTGATATAAAATCTTTATTTCTAAATATTAAAGAAAAAAAATACTTTTAATTAAAACAAAGGGAAGATCGAAGTTCACAAATTTACTAATGCTAAATTTTCAACTTTTTAATTTACAGATTCAGCCATGATTCTTCATTTTCGAGATTACATCACTATTTAAAATGCTTTACAGTATTATAAATTATATTATTAATCTAAACACATTTTAACTATAGTAAATCTTATGTTTTTTTTTTATTCACATAACACAGTTGCTTTATAAACATGAATATAGTTTTATACGTGTTTTTAAATAATTTAATGGTAACCGAACAAAAATTAAGGTGTATTGGTAATACACAATGACAAGAAAACTGCATATAACTTTCCTATCAAAATATATTGTCTAAGATGAAAATAAAAATTCCGGAAATAGTCTCGAAATGGCATTAACACAACAATATTATTATTTTTTCAATGAAAACGTTTTCGCGTATATGTCAAGAAATAACGAATACGGATTTGAGAAAACATTTGCTATATAAATATGAATATAGTTCTTAAATAATTTAATATGCATCAAGAAGAAAGTAACGAGTATTGGTGTACATAATGACCAAAAAGTCGCCTATAATTTTGATATAGTTTTACTACCAAAATATTTTGTTTATCATGCAAAAAAAAAAAAAAAAAAAAAAAAAAATCCAGAAATTGTTTCGAGATTATGTAAATTATTTACATCAATATTTTTATTTTTCCGATAAAAGCGATTTCGTGTATATGTCATAAAATAGTGAAGAGGTATTTGAGAAGCACCGTTGCTATATAAACATGAATATAGTTTCACACGTGTTCTTAAACAATTTAATATGCTTCAAGAAGAAAGTAACAAGTATTTATATACACAATGGCAAGAAAAAAGAATACAGTTTTGCTACCAAAATATAATGTTTAACATGAAAAAAAATCCAAAAATTGTTTCGAAATTGTGTTAACACAACAATATTTTTATTTTTCCTATAAAAGCGATTTCGTGTATACGTCAGAAAATAGTGCATAGGAAATTTGAAAAATACCGTTGCTATATAAATATGAATATAGTTTCAAACGTGTTCTTAAATAATTTAATATACATAAAGAAGAAAATAATGTTCATCAATATGCACAATGGCAAGAAAAATGCATACGATTTTGCTACCAAAATATAATGTTAATGATGAAGAATATCCGGAAATTATATATAATTTGTAGAAATAGAATATGCCTGTAGAAATACTAATTGAAATTTCTAAGTTGCTAAATTAGACGTGAAACCAACCGGGTGAAAAAATGTCCAAGCCTGTATTCGAACCAGGGTAATTGGCATTGCGTGCCAATGTAAGATGGAATGTCTTCATAAACCACAGCTCCTGGGGCAAACATGAGACGTAAATTCCCAATTAATCCAGCATCGATGAATATATCATGTATAATTCGAAAACTTTTTTTACAATTTTACAATGAAAGTATCTATGAACAAGTGACCATACATGACAGAAAATTTCTTTCTTTGTACAAATTTACACTGAAATACGAATGGAATGATTTTGTTACCAAGATATAATGTTCAAGATGAAGAATGTCAGGAAATTTTATATAATTTGTAGAAATGGAATACGACTGTAGAAATATTAATTGGAGCACACTAAAATATGTTCTACATAACTAAAGAAAAAAAGAAAGAAAGAAAGAAAGAAAGTAGGAAAATGTGCAACATTTTAAGCAACCATTTTTTCTCTCTATGTAGCTATTGTAAAAAATAACATTTCCATATATTCTTCTTGAAATTATTCCATGGATTTCCTAAAAAATACATAATAGGAGAAAATACCAACAAAGTTTCATTCGAAATTCTATTACATTGTAGTATAACTTTCTATCACTTGGTTTATTTTCCTACAACATATTTTATTTTTACTCTAAGAATTCAATATATACACTTGCACATAAATAAATCAGAGGCATTTTTATAATGTTTTTGAAAAAGTCTAACATTTGTCATGAATGGAATATTGAATAAATAAATCTTGAATAACAGCTTTCACGTAATATATAAAAGTGACATTTGGAAATTAATAATTTGTAAAACAAAAAAGTTATTTATTTTATGCGATATTGCTATGATGATAAATTTATAATTAGAGACAATAACATACATTCAAAAAAAGAAAAAAAAAACATTCTGCATGATATAAAAGTGGAGGTCATGCTAAAAGAATTCATATTCCAAAAATTCGAATTTTTGACTATATCTGGACATAAAATATACAAGGAACTCTAATGGGCATGGCTAATTAATCTGTTAGTTAAATAAAAAAGAAAACTGCCCAGTTAAACTGAGGGCATTGAGCTCACAGGCTATTCAGACTAATTGCATATTATATTCTTATTTCAAAGAATTTGAAATAACCCCCTAGAAAAATAAAGAAATCGACAACATATTAAGGAGGGATAATCCCCCCGTTCCCACCCCCTTATAGTTAACCAATGAATCCCCAAAACTAATCAGGAAAGTGCATTATCACAATGAACCTATATACAAAATTTGAAGAAAATCGGATAATTCTGCATGAAAAATATTTTTATCTAAAATAACGGGTGGGGTAAGCCCCCCGTTCCCCCCTTTATACTTCACCAATGAATTCCCAAACCTAATCAGGGAAGCGGCATACCTCAATGAGCCTATATACAAAATTTGAACAAAATTGGATAATTCTGCATGAAAAACCTATTTATCTAAATTAAGGGAGGGGGATTAGCCCCCGTTACCCCCTTTATACTTAAACAATGAATCCCCAAAACCAATCAGGAAAGTGCCTTATCACAATTAACCTATATACAAAATTTGAAGAAAATCGAATAATTCTGCATGAAAAACCTATTTATCTAAATTGGGGGGGGGGGATTAGCCCCCGTTACCCCCTTTATACTTAAACAATGAATCCCCAAAACCAATCAGGAAAGTGCCTTATCACAATTAACCTATATACAAAATTAGAAGAAAATCGGATAATTCTGCATGAAAAACCTATTCATCTAAATTAAGGGGGGGTTAGCCCCCCTTTACCCTTTAATCTTAACCGATGAACCCCCAAAACTAATCAGGGAAGCGCCTTATCACAATGAACCTATATTCAAAATTTGAAGCAAAACGCTTATTTCTATCAAGAGTTATCGCGTTACGTACATACATACGTACATACATACATACATACATACATACAGAACGGGCGGGCACATTAGCTCTCAGGCTTTGATAGCCTGTGAGCTAAAAACTCGTCTATGAGCAGAGCCTTCACATGTGCAAAACTTATGCAAAAGCTCAGACGTTGAAAGCAAAGTTATTCCAGATGTCTACTCCATGTGGTAATGGAACCCCACCAGTGGCTGAGAGGTACTGCTCTCAAAGCTGGTAGACGGGAGGCGCTCGTTGTATCCCTGTTGTGCTCGTCGCCCTAACCGTTCAGAGTTTTCCGTGGTTTTCTTCGAACCTTGCCGCAAATACGGGTTAGGGTCCCATACAAAGACCCCACGGAGGGCACTCCCCCCCTAGGGCCTATATTCCTCGTGTAGATAATAGGCCGTCATAAAATCAACCAACCAACCAACCGTGTGTTAGTGGCGTACTCAGAAGAGGGGGATAAATCGCAGAAATACGCGATTGAGAATGGCGATGATGGCACGCCAATGGTAAGTAGTATTTTTGTCGTTCTACTGCGTCAAAATGTATTGACGGTGTGCCTACAGACATTTTTCACAATATTCAAGAAATAACCCCAAAACTTTAAAAATAGGCTAAACGCTTAACACAACTAGTTCTTCACAGCGAGGTGCATACGTGATCCCTACTATGAACATAGGAAAGGACACTTCTAAACTTGTATCTGGAATTCCGACGTAAAATACTATTTCAGTATTTTTTTCCAAAATCATTTTTTTATTAATACAGTAACAGCACTTCAACATAGTATTTCAAATAGTTTGAATTCTCCGAAAGTCTTCCATAATCGAAGTTTACTTAAAACAAAAAGGGAAGGGGGGGGGGTGATTCCGCGACGATTATGAACAAACACATGGCTGCAGCAGGAAAGAGCTCTTTCTCATTCAACTGACAATGTCTTGTACTTAATTTCGAAATAATAGCTATTTTGAAATTAATTTTCAGAAAAATATGAATAACCCATGAATATTATAACAGAAATGGGTTTTTAGAATTTTAAAATATGCCAATACAAAATTACAGTTTATTCCGCCAAGTAGTTTTTGAGTTATGCTTAAAAACTACTCGCATTGCAGTCTGATTACAAATGAGTTATAAACTATAAATCTTCATAATTTCTAAACTTGGCTAAACTAGGCTTCCCTTTGGTATCCGAAGATAAAATTTACCGACGAAACCAAATACGATGTGAAAATTAGGTGTTAGTATTGAAAATTTTAAAGCTTGTTAAAGTTTCTATATATAGACGATCACTTAAGCGAAATTTAAGTACGGAATTCATTAGTAAACGTTATTATTAATAGATTGGTACACCTCACAGTTTTATCCGATGACGATGACTCGTTTTTTCCCTCACAACTATGCATTTTATTCATATTTTCATAAGCATATTCTATAGGGGAGAGTAGCCATATTTTGACCGCCGCCGCTTTCAATGGACCGCAGCAATTTTGCTGGTAAATACAGAAAGAGACGTCATCTACTGCTGAAATCCTACTCATCAAAATGACGTCTTTTATGATTAGAAGAAGCACCCGCCTTCCACGTGCCGTTTTCAGACAATTTAAAAAAAAACCCTAAAATTAGCTGTTTTTACCTAATTTTTTCCTAATGAATGTAAGAGATTACTTTCAAAATAAGGTAAGTTGTTATGTTTTGAAATACATATCTAAATTCATGTGTTTATTGCGCATATTTTTCCCGCGGATTTGTTTGCTTTATTTTTTGTTCTTAGTCTTGAGATTATCTGTTTTAAAAAAATGCCCCAGTTGTTTTAATTCAACCAGATATACGATCGTAAATTTGAAAAGTAAGGAATGAAATTCGTGGGCTGTACGCTTTGGACGCTATTTTTTAAAAAAATATTTATAATGGATTACTATCTCCTAGAAAGTTTTTGAATATTTTAATTTAATTTATTCTTTTTTTATATCTGGATAATTTTTTTTATACAGTTTAGGTCTATATAAGCATAAATGTTATCACACTTGTCAAAATGAATAAAGTGAAAGTACAGAGGGAGTCAAAAAACAGCTGTGTTACATCTTCGCCATATAAAGTAACCTTGAAATGAAAAAAAAAAAAAACGACAAAAAGGAAGCTCTCAAAGCACAAAAGCAATTTTGAAATATCAAGTTTTAAAAAGTAGGCGTAATTCCATTGGAAAGAAAATGATGGAAGGAAAGAACTACAGACATAAGGTAACAAAAAACAGAAGTCTAATTATACAGAATCTAAAAAGGAAACTCAAGACAGTGATGATTGATTTTGCCTAATTTGTAAGAAAAATAAAATAGCAGAAATGATTCAGTGTTTAGATTGTCAAATATAGTTCCATGTTGTGTGCGCTGGAATAAAAAAATTAACAAAAGAAATTCATGTGTAAGCCTTGCATGACTTCTTACATGATATTCAAGTAACTGGTACAGTGAAACCTGTAAAGTTGACCACCCTTGTAAGTTGACCACCTGTCTATGTTGACCTCTATTGTCAGGAACCAAATTTATCCTATACAAAACTATAAGACAAACCCTCTGTAACCTGACCACCTGTCTATCTTGTATCTTGACCACTGAAATTATTCAAATTTGACTAGAACTATTATAAAATGCCCATCAAAACCCTTTATAACTTGACCATCCAAAAAGCTAACAAAAACCATGAATTTAAAAAAGAAAGTGACTCTCCGCGAAATTTTCTATTTTTTTTTTCTTTTTAACTAGAATTTCTAAAAAAGTGAAATAGTATTAACCTGGGAAATGTTTTTAGTAGTGATAGGTGTAGGTAAATAATTCAAGGCTTATCTATTCTTACATTGTTGCTCTTGTGGATTTGGCTTTTCAACACCCCCCCCCCCCTCCCTTCTTTGATTCTAGATTTCTTTCTTTTATTTCCCATTCTCTTATCATTCCTTCCCTTCTTTCAATAACCCCATGTGCTAGTTGGTAAGCAGAAATATTTCCACCAGTTGCGATAGTTTGTGGCAATTGTAACAACCCAGTTAAGAAAATTATTTGTGATAATGATGAGTTACACTAGAACTGTGTTGTAGTACAGAAGCATTATTATTTCCATCCAGTAAACTTGGTACAGAGGTAGTACAAGACATTTATATTTTGTAATTGTTTTTTATCAAGGAAGATTTTGTTAACCTAAAATGGCTCCAAAATTCCTTTTATAAGGTGTTAGAAATATGCATGGTAATACAATATTACTTTAAAGCCCTATCCATAACTAACATTTTTGTGGGAAAATGATATAATATGAATATTACGTTAAAAAAAAATTATCATCACCCTTTATAAGTTGACCACCTCTCTAAGTTGACCACTGAAGCGTGGCACCGCAAGTGGTCAACTTACACAGGTTTTACTGTAATTGGTTCCATAATTTCTGTTCTTAATTATTTATAACTTTGATTTATATTTTGAATACATTTTGATTTAAAACAATTACTCTTACTTTCAGACATTTTATTTCATTATATTTCATTGTTGTTGTTTTGTTTGATTGTTTCATTAATTGTAAACTTTGTTTTTAATAAAATTTATTATATTCCCTATTCATTAAAACAAGCTAATATTGTTTGGTCCAGTTTAATATACTGGGGGTCTAACTTAAGTGATCAGTCGCTGAATTTGGATTTGGACAAAAATGAAGTGAGTTACACCTGAAAATATGTGAAGTGGTCCAAATTCGGCTAGTCTCCCCTAATTTCCTTGTAAAAATGTATCACTTAAATAGAAAATTCTCCAAAAGTTTTTTTTAGAAGTTTTATTTTATTGAAGCATTTTATCAAAAAGTTTATATCGAAAAATTTATCTTCCGATAACTTATTGCATTTTTTCCTGAAAATCGAAACTATCTACCGCACACATACAAATATGAGATATTTCTATCATGACTTAGAAGAAAACTTATTTGCAAAACTTCAACTTTGAGTAAATAAATCTGGTTATAGATACACGAAATGCTACAGTTTGCCTTCAAAAATGGGAATATTGAGGATGAGGTAGTTTAAAACGGTGATTTAACAATAAATATAAGGCAATATATTACTTTTTTTCGTTTTTAAAAGTTGAAAGAAACTATATTTTAACGTGAATTTTCCTTGAGTATTTTCAAAGATATGTGTTCAAACAATTTTCTTTAAACATTCACTGTATATATATAGAAAATTTGTGTTATAAACATGTTAAAGGACGAAATGGGGTGTAACGTTTAATAGTTGCATGTGAAATAAATATTTTATATTTTAAAACTGTAGAATTAAACTTATTTTATACTAGCTGTTACCCGTGACTTCGTTCACGCAACATTAAAAGATGAATAAATGCATTAATTAAGCAAAATATTTCACTCCCGATAATTAAAAACGTAAATAATTAACTAACTCTTTATCACATTTCATAGGAAACGATACGGCATTTCTATGTTATAGAGGCCTTGACATAACTAAGTTTTAAAAAAGTGAAATTTTGTGATAAATAATTACGAAAAGGAAACTGCAATCAATAAAAAAAGGCGGGCCAAATAAAATCGTGGAAATAGGCGAATTGTGTAAAAACATATGTCAAGTTTACCTGGTAAATCATTTTACTTTTAACGCCTTTGTGAAATGTTTTAATAGCCATCCTTCAAAGATAATGGAAATAGTATATTCTTTTTCATTAAATTCAATTCTTGTGAATAGGGAGCAATAATTGTAGACCTGAATGCAAGCAGTTTAAATTTGCCTCCTTGATTTAATCTATAACTGAAAAAAAATCTGTATTTCTAAATGAAAATATGTTGACAGACGATTTTTGTTCTCCAGAATAATTTGATTCATGAAGTTTGAATATGTGAAAATACGTTTTTATTTTTCAAAAATTTTACTGTAATTAAGATTTTTTTTCTGTCACCATCTATTCAAATTGAAAATAAATTCTTTTTTTCAGTTTTAATGAGAAAAAAATATTCATAAATATATTCATCCGTTTTATTTTTTATTTTTTATCCACAAAATTGAATAATTTAGTTGCCATTTTTAGAGAAACTTCGTTAAAATTTACAAAAAAAAATAATAATATCTCGGAATTTAGATAATTTTTTTTTTGGATCAACCGGTGTTAAGTAAACGCGTTGCGTTCGACAATCTGAAAGGAGTAGTTGCGAAATACAAACAGGCGGTCAGATTTTAATATAATATAGTCGTATTTATTTTTCTTTTCCGAATAATCATTGTGTGGTTTTTGGCAAAAAACTCTCCTCTGTATGTAACTAATATCCATGCTTAATAATCGGTATAGATAAAAGAATATATATTTAAATTTTTCGTTTTAAATATGGAGTGAAACTCATCTACTTTCTAAACTTACCGATCCTTGTATTATTAATGTAAGGAATTGATTCACGCTCCTTGTAAAACACATTTGAAAATTCCCGTTTTATTTCAAATATGACGTCACTTTTTCCTCAGAGAATTCTCTTTTTAATGGCATAATTCTTGTTAATTTTCTTTTTCTGGCAACCAGGACGTAAATTTTAGCGGAAAACTCACATTTGTATGTAACTGGTATTCAAGCTAATTACTAATCCGTATCGATAAAAAAAAAAAAAAAAATTAAATTTTTCGTTTTAAATATAGCGTGAAACTCATCTACTTTCTGAACTTACCGATCCTTGCATTATTAATGTAAGGAATTGATTCACGCCCCTTGTAAAACACATTTGAAAATTCCCGTTTTATTTCTAATATGACGTCACTTTTTCCTCAGAGAAATCTCTTTTTAATGGCATAATTCTTGTTAATTTTCTTTTTCTGGCAATCACGACGTAAATTTTAGCGGAAAACTCACATTTGTATGTAACTGGTATTCAAGCTAATTATTAATCCGTATCGATAAAAAAAATATTTAAATTTTTCGTTTTAAATATGGCGTGAAACTCATCTACTTTCTAAACTTACCGATCCTTGCATTATTAATGTAAGGAACTGATTCACGCTCCTTGTAAAACACATTTGAAAATTCCCGTTTTATTTCAAATATGACGTCACTTTTTCCTCAGAGAAATCTCTTTTTAATGGCATAATTCTTGTTAATTTTCTTTTTCTGGCAATCAGGACGTAAATTTTAGCGGAAAACTCACATTTGTATGTAACTGGTATTCAAGCTAATTATTAATCAGTATCGATAAAATATATTTCAGTTTTTCATCTTAAATATTACGTCCATTATCTATCTACTTTCAGTATACATTGATATTCATGCTCCTTGTATTATTACGAATATTTGAAAATACATGTTTTATTTATGATGTCATATTTGTCCAAGCCGAGGAGGATCCTTTTCATAATTCCATGGTCCAAGCGAAATCTATTTTTAATAATATAATTATTGTTCATTTTTCTTTCTAATTATAACACAGCTTTTGACAGAAAAAGATCTTTATAATGTAACCGATATTCATACTTCATGTATAATAATAAATATTCCATATTTTTGTTTCAAATATCAAGGACATTCATCTTCTTTTGAATTCTTTTTAATTTTCCGTTTTCACGTGAAAATCGTTCAATTGAAAATTAATTGTTGAGGAAAAATTATTTGTCCGTGTTTTTATTTATTGACAACGATCATAGCCCTAGCAACGATAAAGTAAAATGGTTAAATTGTATGGAAAAATGTCCATTTATTCTCTATGAAAATAATGAAATTTTTAATTAATAAGAAAAATATTTGAATAAAATAAACAAAAACCAGACTATGTTCATCAACCTATATGCAAAGAAACAGGATCATTAAATGCTCCATTTTGACGCTGGCTTCAGCCTAACATTTGCACACAATCAGATTTATAATATTATTAGGATTAGGATAAATGTAAATTTTTCTTAAGAAATTTACATTTTTATCGATATTAGCATATTGCTGAATTTCTTTGAAAACATTGGAAAAGAAAACACGAGTTTTTCTGAGGCATATTCTTCCATTGAAGCATTATTCTATATCACAATAATGCTACATTCTGTATCATATTTTCTCTTTCTACAATGTATCTTTTTTCTGAGAATTCAAAGTATCTACCCGCACATAAACAAATCTGAGATATTTCTATCGTGTTTTCGAAATAAGCTAATATTTTGCACAAACTTAACTTTCAAGGAATAAATCTGGTGAAAAGGGAACAAAAATGTATTATGTAAATAAATAGATTGAGATTACAAATATAAAAATCGACAAAGAAAAGTAATTTATTGCTCATTTAAAACCAATGTTAATGTGAAAATTCCGAAAATAGTCTTTCTTTATAATTATAAAACTTTTTAAAGAGTGTTAACTTTAATATATACTATACTTTAATTTCTTGTTTTAAAACATAATGTGTATAAAATTTGTAAGTAAAGAAGTCAGTGAAATTACATGAATAATTAGCATTATAAATCTGTAAAAATAAAAACTTTTAATATTTATTTCTTCCTAAGTCTTATCAAATAGTAAACATTTTGAGAAACCAGTCTTTTAATGTCCTTTATTCTTATTTGCATACCTTGCAAATCTGTAGTTAAGATCCACCATTGAAATACTCCACCTTTTTCATTGTTGAGACATGTGCAGCATTTCATTCATGGAGGTTAAGGGTCCTCTCCCTTCGTGCGAACACACACGCTCGCTAATGTTAATCCTATGAGGCATTATTTTTCTAATATCTTGTTTGCATTTCAATATTTTTAAACGATTTTTTTGCATTGGATAGCAGAGATCAATCTCTATTTCTGCTGTTGATTACTTTTTTGGATTTTCTTTGCTGGTTTTTTTACGAAGATATTTTTGTTTTCAGAAAGCGATACGAACACCATTCCGCTATTATATTTCCTAATGGGTCAGAAAAAATTTGAACTATTAATGACAAACTCTTTTATTTGATCATTTAAAATACGATTTGGTGTAAACCGATAGAATAATATATAACATGCCGAAACGATTCCAGAAAAAATGTAACAGTGCAAGTTCCATTGAAATCCGTCGAGTGAAACTTTAATAGACTTATATTTCATTATCGGGTTCACCTCATTTTAGAACTTTGCTCCATAATTCTATAACTAAGCAAAGTAGAACGATATTTTACAGTCTATAACCTCCATTGAAAATTTATCTAATTAACAATGCAAGTCTCACGAAAATCTGTCCAGTAGAACTTTTGAAGAAGGCTAACCTTTCATAATCCAGTTCAACTGATTTTAGAACTTCCCCCCCATAATTCTATAACCGAGCAACGTAGAACGATACGTTACATACTAAAACTTTCTCTGAAAAATTACCTAAATAACAGTGCAAGTTTCATAAAATCCATTCAAAAAAGTCTTGTCAAAAGACTAATCTTTCATAATCAGCTTCATCTGATTATAGACATTTCCGAATATTTCTGTAACTAATTGCCGTAGAACAATATGTTATATACTAAAACCGTCCAGCAAACATTATCTAACAGTGAAACTCCCATCAGTATCCATATCAGTAGAACTCAAGTTATAAGCGATGGAACGAAATACCCATTTGCATTTTATATATATGTTACGTCCAAAGCCCGAAATGGGCCATTTCGCGAATGAGAAAACTTCATTTTAAATTGATTGGCTAATTCGGGAATTGGCCGGTCAGTACCAGAAATGGCTTGAAGCAGTCTGCCAAATCACGAAATGCCCAGAGGCTGTCGGCCAATTCACGAAATGACATGGGGCACTCGGACAATTTTCGAAATGATTAGAGGTGGCCGGCCTAGTGTGCGAAAAAGCCAGAGGCCGTCGGCCAATTCGCAAAATGGCTAAAGGCAGTCGGCCAATTGTGAAATGGTTAGGGGCGGCCGGCCTAGTCTGCGAAATACCATTGGGCGACCGAGCAGTTTGCGAAATGGGTAGAAGCGAGTGGGCGAAGTTGGAAGGAAAACTGATGAGATGATTTTCAGGGTCTGTATAGTTCCTAATTAACCAATTTCAACATGTTTTTTCTGTGTAAGGTTCATTTGCAGATGATCCCGCACAAGATATATATTTTTTAATCAAATGTCTGTAATGAAATTTTTTCTACAAAAAAAATTAAATAATTCAGATTATTATATTTTATTGGTGTCAAATTTTTTATTAAAATAAATAATATATGTTTTCCATTTGAAACAAAATGTGTTTATGATCATCAAGGATCAAGTTGTGTTAAAATAAATTAACATCACTTAACAAGATTACCTTATTAACGATATGTTGGCGTACAGGACTCAGAATACCGATATAATAAATAGAAAAACGGATACATTAGGATGATTATTCGATGCTAAGAAACTAACGTAAATAACAGAATAAACTAAATAAATTTACTTTTGAGATCTCCAAGGCTTCATAAGAAAACTTTCTTTAGTTAAAAAAAAAAAAAAAAGAAAGAAATGTAGCAAGGTCGACGCAAATTCTCTAAATTTTAATCTGAATATGCTTTTTTTAGGTTGGCATTACATATTCATCATAAAAATTATTCTACATATATAAAACACTGGATATATGTGTTTATCAACATGCGCGGCAGCAGAACAAAATTAAACAAGAACGAAAAATCATGCGTCAAGCATAGATTATATAACACTTTCCAACGCTTCCAAAATAATTTTACAAATCATACCGTTTAATAAGCTAAAAGATAACATCTAAGTAAACAATTTGGAAAATGCATAACATATTTAAAAACATAATTTCAGAAATTTCCAGCATATACAATATTCGGAAAAATATCCGAATACTTTTATTCAGTCCTGTATAGGATCTCTAGATTAGTATATAGACTACATAGGATGCTACATTTTAGTTCAGTTAGGAAACGCGTAGCACATTTTAAAATTCTCCGTCCGGAGTTTCTGTCAATAAACGGAAATGTGCTCGCGAACTTTTGTGCTTCCCTGTATAGGATCTACAGAATTTATACACACCACGTAATAGACAAAAAGTGAGTTAAAATTAAAATCGCGTTCAGTAACTTAAAACGAACTTCCAGGAATTATTGTTAACAGACAGTAGAGAATTCTTTTTTGTGTCCCTGTAAATGAACGATGCTATACACACACTGTTCTGTAGTAAGCCTCGTGTAATGCAATGCACCTTAGTGATATATATAAATTTCAATGCGTTTAATATAGTGAAACATTATTTAAATAAACCGCAGACGATTTTTCTCCATAGACGTAATGTAACGGAATTCTTTTGACTGTCCCTGTAAAGTAACTGTAAGTGCTATGCACACCCTATTCCATATTAAGCTTCTTCCAATGCACCTTAGTGATATATAAAAATTTCAATGCGTTTAAAATAGTGAAACATTATTTAAATAAACCGCAAATAATTTTTCCCCATAGACCGCAATGTAACGGAATTCTTTTGAGTGTCCCTGTAAAAAAAACTATAAGTGCTACACACTTCCGTTGAAATAGGGAACATGCTATAGATAACGACAGTAACATATAAAAATTGCAGAGCAATCCGAGCATATTTACGGGAGTTAGAGAACGGACAGACGGCCAGACGGCAGACGGCCATCCGGTCAGACAAACCGAAGTCATAAACAGTTTTCAACTAGGTTGGAAAGTGCTAAAAAGGGAACAGATATCCGAACAGAAGCAATTACAATCCATTTTTTTCTATTAGAACCTCATATGAAAAACAATTTTTACATTTATATAAAAAGGGTTACATAAATGTAACAAAACATATTAAAAATGACGAATTGGCAAAACAGTTTATTATTTTTGTTCATTGGGGGCAGGGTGAGAGAGAAGGATGGGGTTCTGTCCTGTGAAACGCCGTTCAAAATAATTGTTAAACACGTAAACATAAAAGAAGAAAATAACTAAAAAATATTCTTTAGCGATGTGGGGGAAAGGATGGGGCTCAATTGGGCTCTGACCTTGTGATTAAAGTTCTTAATTCTTACTCCTTTTAGCGTTTAATTATCTCAAATCTTTTGAGAAAAATAAATTGTGCTATAGGTTTCAAAATCACAAGCGAATAAAAATAGTGAAATTTGAAAATTGAGGGAAGGGCACATTTCTTGATTTTTTAAGTTAATAATAATTTTGAATTCCGTCCAGACAAAATCCCTCACTGAATAATAATAACAAATTATAGTCTTTTTCATAACAAATATTTATTTTGGACAAGAGATAAAACGTAAGAAGAATATAAGTTTTTTTTTTCAACTAAGCGGCTTCCCACCTTACGAACCCGCAGACTCTAAAAACATACAAATTTTCTCTGTTAAAAAAAAAAAAAAAAAAAAAAAAAAAAAAAGATTACCCTATTACGTAAGACTGAAATGATATTATAACGACCACTGGCGATATTCTGTAATCGGGTTGTCTTTAAATTGATTTTGACTGGTGAATTTTTCGGTTCTCAAGGCCGCATCCACTATCGCCGTGACATCTAACGACTGATTTCGGAATTCAGTAAGATCTATTACACATTTAAAAATCAGCTTGTATAAAATGACTAAGTACAAAATATTGCTGCTTCTCGGACTTCATTAAAGTTTTTTTTTTCTTTTAGACGCTATAAGCGACCCGTTTTAAATATATTACTTGAAAAATGATGTAATTATCACAATTAAATGCTTTTCCCACTTATAATTTAATCATTTTAAAGTTTTATTTCTTTTTTAAATGACGGGTAAATATATTCTAAAATTGACAAGCGTTCGATCTATTATTTGACCTTTTTTTAAATCTGACAATATGAGATATAAATGGCTATATAAAACAATTAATTAAATCTCTATTCAGATAATGAATTTTCAAAAATAAAATGGACAAAACTCCTAAAATAATAGACAAATTTAATTTAAAAAAATTGCACACTACATAACACCATCATCAATTACATGCTTGCAAAAGATATTTAAATTGCTATGAATAGTTTTTTATTCTATAAAACTTATTTAACTGAAATACCTTGACCGATTCCAACATTAAATAATACTTAAAAAATATTCGATTTAAAAGTTGTCTGATTCAACGTGTTTATCATATTTTATCTATAAAACCCCAAGTTCTCATGTTTGTATGTGCAATAGATTTTGCAGGGTAACCCGTAAAAATCACAATAAATTCAAGTACGTGAGCAGCAGCAACATTTACTTTTTTTAGAATAGAGAAAGTTTATGGAATAACCGTATGCAATATTCATGTTAAATACCATAAATTACAAAGAAAAAACATACTCTCAATTATCTGTATGAGAATAAGTCACAGAGACGAGAAATTCTCCAAACGAACACAATATTATCGTCAAAGCATGGAATGTTCCTCGTACCTCGTGCTCGTCAGTGACACCTATCGTACAGCCTTGGACCATCATTTCGGATATTGGCGAGGGATTTCCGGCTACTTCGGGAATTGGCCGGCCAAATTCCGAAATGCAATGTTCATCGGGCTTCTTGCCAGGATTCTTGGCCAATTCGCAAACTGCCCGAGCTTCGAGCTTTGGCCGTAACATATATAATAGATAGACAGAAGTAGATAAGAAAGTAATTAAATTTTTAGAAGTTAAAAAGTTCGATTATTGTGATAACCAGTGTTTTTCTCCTTTACTGTGTGACGATTCGACTACTCTTATCATGTGAGTAGGCGATTTTTTGAATGAGATCGTAATTTTTGTCCACTAATTGTCCATGTGCGTAAAAGTTGATCAAGGTTCTCTTTCTCTAACCTTCGATGGATATTGTGTGAATCTCGGAAATTGTGAGTTTCTGTTTTCTATCGATATTTATGCAAATTATTGTAGCTGGTCAATCGATACTGGGGATATATAAGCTTCTAATTTACGTTTAGAGTAGAAGCTAGGATCTAGTATCTGAGAAGCTAGGATCAGTATCTGGTATCTAGAATCTAGTATCTAGTGTCCGGAGAACTCAGGAGCTTCGGAAATTATAGTCTAAGAGCTAGCAACGTTTTCGTCACCTGATTTTAGCAAGGCTCATTTTTCTATATAGTCTCCCTCTCTATTGTGTAGTACGAATGCGGCCGGTCTGGCTGGTGGAAGTGGTTGCGTTTACCTGTGGGAGGAGGGGCAATGCAGGTTAAAAAGTGACAAAATTACGTCATTTTAGCATGATTTTGATTATAAAACTTGTTTCTGCTCACTATTTGTGATATTAAGTTATTAGTCTGGCACAGTTTTAACGTTGCCAACACCGTGCCAGACCCTCATTTATAGGCAAAATAAGGTGTCAAATTCACGTCATTTTAGCAAAGCTGAAATTTTAGTATGTTATACTTTGGCTATCAGATAAGCTATAATTAATTTGCCAGACCGAAATTCCTTTTCTAAATTACTGCCAAACGCCTATTTAAATCTGGCAGAGAAAGCGCCTATTAGAAGGGTTGGCAGCTTTTGTAGTGCTTTGGCTAGTTTCAATACACATCCAAGCCATGATTGTTGACGTAGCAACGATCCTTGCTTTCTATAAAAGTATATATATATATATATATATATATGATTTGTCGAAATAAATGCTTAAATAAAAATATTTGTTACACTTATTTAACGTGTCTTCACTGAAAAATGTTTTTTCCTTGATTATCGCTACAAAAAACACACGTTTTTCCATTACTATCCTACGCATTAAATTTTCTTTCAATAACACAGAGAACATGCTATAAACGTATTATTTCAAACCAGAAATTACCTATTGACCTTGAAAAGTAGAAGTTGACATTGCCTATTTCTTGCTAGCCACTATAAGTTTATTCAGAAAATTAAGGGAAAATATTATATATTGTATTATTTAAAATTAAAAGCGAATATTAATAAACCCTAATTATAATATTACTTAAAAATTAAGGGAGAAATTAAATAAACATAACGGTTGATAATTTACGCCATGAAGTTTTTGTTTTGCTCTTTTTTCGCTTCTTTGGCGATTTCATAAATCTCTATACTTATAAAAGAACATGTCCTGATGACTCAGAATCAATGCCGAGCTTCAACCACTGCTCCTATGATTATGAAATTTGGAAGATATGTTCCCTTAAACAATATAGGCACTCACTAAGAAAGGATATTTGAAAATTCACCCCTAAGAAAGTTAAATAGGGGGTCGAAATTTTTAGGTCATTTTGTCTTTTCGCCATATCTTAGCAGAAGTTTTAAGCAGAAGCAAGAAATTCAGGATAACAAATTTACTAAAAAAATAGTTAAACATGTATTTCAGCAATTTTAATAATTCAAATACTAAGGAGGTTAAATGAGTGCTCTAATGTTTTAGGTGATTACGCCATATCTCAGCAGGAGTTTTAGGTAGAGGCGTGAAATTCAGGTTACCCAATCTACTAAAAAAATAGTTAAACACGTGTTTCAGCTATATTTTAGAAGTTCAACCACTAAGGGGGTTAAATGGGGGGGGGGCGAACGTTTTAGGTCCTTTGGTATTTTCACCATATCTCAGCAGCAGTTTTAGGTAGGAGCGTGAAATTCAGGATGAAAAATTTACTAAAAAAATAGTTGAACAATTATTTTAGCGATTTCAGAAATTCAGCCACTTAAAGGAGTTAAATGAGAGTCGAATGTTTTAAGTCGTTTTGCCATAACTCAGTAGAAGTTATAGGTAGGAGCGTGAAATTAAGGATAACAAATGTACTAAAAATATTTAAATAGATATTTCAGCGATTTCAAATATTCATCAACCAAGGGGGTTAAACGGGGGTCGAACGTTTTAGATCATTTCGGCATTCTCAACTGCAGTTTTAAGTACGAGCGTGAAATTCTAGCATTACAAATCTACTAAAAATAGTTAAACACGTAATTCAGCTATTTAAGCTGAAGCGAGTTTGTCGCCAACATCAGCTATGAACCCGATCATGGAAGATTAGACGAATAAGACAACTATAGCTGATTTTTTATTAGATATTTTGCGTGAATTTTTCCAAGGAAAAGTTTTTTTTAATTTTCATATTTTATAAATTGTTTTTACGCTTTTTTCGTAAAATTAAAATTTAATTAAAAATAAGATTAAAATTTTTATACAGAATAGAATACATTTCCTCCTCTGTTCAAAATACATTTTTGGATTTAAATATTTGCGATTTAAGTACTAGTCGCCATATTTATGTGCTCGGATATGCACAAGGCTGCGTTACAGTGTTTGTCGTATAATCAGTTGACAGGCGTGCAACCCAAAGGGCTTTGTTAAAATAATTTAATTTTAAGGGTTTATGCACGCATAATGACTGAACCTCTTTATAATGATCACTGTATTAACGATATATGGGTGAGAAAAACACAGGTCATTGTATTTTTTACCACGATATTAACAATTTATGGGCGTGAAACCATACTGCCATGTATCGTAGCCAATCTCATTTTTTTTATATCTGAAAGCTCTCCCTTCCCCTTAGATAATCACGGGCAGGGCCGAGCAGTACTTTCTCAGGGGGGCTCATGGAAAAAAACATATTATTTTTGTCACGAAATTTTTACTTGCGTGTTTTTTTATATATTCTTATTAGTTATTTTCATATAGTTTAAAATAAAGTATTTTATTTACATTTTTCTATTTGCATGTAAAATGCACTTTCTAGGCCCCAAACAAAGGCAGCGCTGTACGCTGCAAAAGGTATCTAAGCCCCACTCGGAAGCGACTGGCTAGCTAACGATATATGGCTGAGAAGCACACAAGACCCCGTTATTTTGAACACCGTATTAACAATTTATGGGAGTAATATCACAGTGCCCATTTACAACGATCGCCATGTATCTTATGCTATCTCATTGTTGTATATTTTATCTGAAAGCTCTTCCATTCCCATGGGCAGTGCCGAGCGTGTCTTTGACAGGGGCTAATGGAGAAAAACGTATTATTTATGTCGCGAAAGCTTTATTTATGTACTTTATTGATATACTTATTAGTTATTTTCGTATAGTTTAAAATAAAGTATTTTATTTATAGTTTTTTATTTGCATGTAAAATGCAATTTCTGGTTCCACAGCGAAGTCCGGGCTAAACGCTGCAGAAGGAAACTTGGACCCACACGGAAGTGACTGGCTAGACGGCCAAAGAACGGCTTGTTAATAAATGTTTTTTTTTTAAAAATTAGAAAAAATTGTGGATAAATATTTTATTCTCAAAACTTAACTAAGCCAAATAAGAATTACAATTAATTGATACATTAATTACATAAATTAAGCCTTTTTTGACAAATCATATGTATATATACTTCTATAGAAAGTAACAATCATTGCTTTGGCAACAATCACGGCTTGGCAGTGTACATACAATAGCCAAAGCACTACAAAAGCTGCCAACTCTTCTAATTGGGGCTTTCTCTGCCAGATTTAAATTGGCGTCTGGCAGTAATTTAGCAACGGAATTTCGGTCTGGCAAATTAATTATAGCATATCTGATAGCCAAAGTATAACATACTAAAATTTCAGCTTTGATAAAATGACGTAAATTTGACACCTTATTTTGCCTATAACGTGAATTTGACACCTTATTTTGCCTATAAATGAGGGTCTGGCACGGTGTTGGCAACGTTAAAACGGTGCCAGACTAATAACTTAATATCACAAATAGTGAGCAGAAACAAGTTTTATAATCAAAATTCATGCTAAAATGACGTAATTTTGTCACTTTTTAACTTGCATTGCCCCTCCCCCCCCCCCACAGGTAAACGCAACCACTTCCACCAGCCAGACCGGCGGCATTCGTGCTACACAATAAAGACGGAGAATATATAGAAAAATGAGCCTTGCTAAAATCACGTGTTTTCTGACGTTGCTAGCTCTTAGACTATTAGTATCGTGTATTGGAGCCTCTCTTGCGACGAATAAAACTAGATTTAGTAGCTAATCTGCAGCGGCACAAGTGGATATATATGTATAAGTGTCTGTTGACAGGATGATAGTCTGTATCAGAGCTCACCTGGCCTACGACGTGGAATTGACGCATCTTAAAGTTGCACCCTGACTTTCGGCTATCGACGGACTGTGAGTTTTATTATTTTCTATATTTCTATTTACTTTATTTAAAAGTCTTATTTTGTATGAAATATCGCTTCAAGTAGAAGTCTTAACTATTTATTTTGGAGTTAGGCAAAACGAGTAGGTCTCGCGCAATACCCTGCTCGATTAGTTTCAATAAACTTAGTTTAAGCCTTAAACTGTGGTGTTTTCCCTGTATTACTGAACGGCCTGGTGCTCATACTGACATAATGGCCGTTACAACTGCATTAAAAAAAATCCCCATCTATTAAAATTTGAAAGAGAAAATTGTATATAGTTTATTTTAATATCACATAATTCATTTCTTTAGTTACCTGAAGATTCAATATTTAATAAATATCGCAAAACTCTAACAGTCCTATGATTGTTTTCAATGGTAAAATAAATATGCATGTTATTTTCGTTATACATAAATCAATACAGAATATTCTGAATTCATATATTTTTATTCGAAACTTATATTCATTACTTTTCTGGAATAAATGCAAATTCAGAAATAATAAACATACAACTAATGCATAATACATTTATTGCTTGAACAAGATATATAAAATAATTTGTGATTCTATGTATAGAAGGAAAAGGTGAATATTTAAGATAAGAATTGGTATATTTGCGGGCTTTGATATATTTATTCAAGTGTTTTTCCTAAGTCGAAAATAAATATTTAGAAGTAGGGAAAATTGTTTAAAAAATACTTATGCAGAGATTAAATGTGATGATATCGCTTCACACATCTTTTGAGAGTTTGCTACACTTATATTAGAAGATACTAAAAATAATCAATCAAATTTATGGATTATTCGGGAAGTAAAAAAATATAAAAATATTCAGTCAAGATTTCTATATATTGATATTTTTATATATTTCCTTGTTCTGAAACGGTGTGTATACAAGTAAGACACAAGCTAAAAACTACAGAATTCTTATGTCTGTTTCAATATATTTTATAAAATTGAAAACATCCGGCTGGAAAATACAATTAAATATTAAAATTGAAATTACTACGTATATGAACTGATGAAGAAATGCAGGGTATTTTACACTCATCTTCGAAATACTTCGTCCTGTTTATCATATAACATGACACATATTAGTTTTTGTAATAATTCACCTGAATATTTAGAATATAGTTTACAAATAAATAAATACACAAAAAATTTAAAAGTAGAAACAGCCAGTATTAAAAAAAAATGTATGTCAACAATAATAAAGCTTAAAAAAATCTAGAAGAATGTTTAGGTTTTCAATTTCATAAAAAAATTTATTTCTGTTTTATCTTAGTTATTTATTTATTTGAAATTATTCAGTGTTGCTACCAATTTTTGGTTTTGCCATTCATCGAAATATTTGGACTTACTAATATGCACACCAGCTATCGAGTTCTTCACTCGACTGAAAATTCAATAATACACTGTATAAATAATAAACATAAAAGAAATGGTATTTACTCAAGTCAAAACGTGTTACATGTTTCGTTAAAAGTTATTTATTTATTTTATTCTATAAAGACCATAGCATATTACAAAATAGTAAAGTTTATTAAAAAATATTTTATTTATTCACTTACTTCAATTTTGAAATACAAAAATAAACATATCACACATATTTTTGCCAATAAACACAAAATAATGTAAAATAAATAAATGCATTTAAGTTGTTTGAAACCTCTGAGTGCGTTGATTACGTGATATCCTCCCAGTAGTTGGTGAGAAAAAACGCAGTTGGTTGTGAAAAGTTCTTACATTATAAATCTAGCCACTGTGGTACTTTGATTACCCGCCCACATCGTGCACACTTTACGGGTTCGTCTTTAGACAAAGTCTGAATATTAGGAAGAGGAGGGTGTTCCTTTCGTTTCTCAGGCCATGATGAAGGTAATTCTAGAGGGTAAATTCTCTGAAAACGCCTCATGTTGATGTTAGTAGACGGACTAATTTGGTAACATCATCTTTTCCAAGCATAAGTTCAATGGTACGTCTTAAAGGCCAAATAATACGCTTGGTATTATCTTTACCAATTAGTACGATGTCACCAAGTTGAATTTGTTTTTACACATTTTATATTGGGGACGTTACTATGCAAATATTCAGATCGAAATCTGTTTCGTATATCAGCTCTAAGTTTTGGTCTGTGTCTACAGGGTGTCCCAGGATTATTGGGACAAACTTTAAGGGGAAGTAAGGGACATCCCAAGGATTCAGATTTGCATAGCAACCCATGGTCGGAAACGTCATGGGAAAGTATTATGACAGGTACAAGAAATGAAGAGACACAAGACGGAGATCACCTGCAATAATTTATTGGTCAAAGATATTGCCTGTGCTGTGGTAGATGATATGTTTTAAATTTCACAAAACCTATGCTATGGGAAAATGTCACAAAGTTTCCAACATTGCTAGCGATGCATGCATTACACCTTCAGAACATGGATTGGCAGACTCGCTCAAATATACCTGTATTTTGTTGGATATCCGCAGCAGCGCAGACGATTCTTGCAACCAGATCCATATCGGAATCCACAGGCTATACACAGTATACTTTTCAGTGCACCCCAAAGAAAGAAATTTATGCTGCTTAAATCAGATCGTGGTGGACAGGGAACCGGTCCAACACAGCCAATCCATCGTTGACCAAACACCTGATTCAAATATTCACGAACACATCTGCCATAATGGGGAGGTGCCTCATCATGTTGAAACAACATATGGCGTCTGACATTTTGTGGTATAGTATCAAGTAAGCTTGGTAGCAACTCTTGCAAAAAAGATGCGATAATCTGCATATGTTAGAGGTGCTGGCAAAAAGTAAGGCCCGACTAAGAGGTCGCCGACCACACCAGCCCAAACATTCATTGAAAAGCGATGTTGGGCAGTATGTGGTCTCACGCCATGGGGATTCTCGCCAGAAAATTCCCTAATCTCAGAACGCCGGTTTCCTCCAATGCTTTTGTGAACAACACCACCTAACGGCGAACGAAGCCGTTTCCACCCATGGGTTGCTATGCAAATTTGAATCCTTGTGATGTCCCCTACCTCCCCTTAAAGTTTGTCCCAATATTCCTGGGACACCCTGTATATTTCTTATTCAACTTGTTTTTATCCACAACATCAAAAACAAGTGTACCCACTTGCTTTACATCTTGCATGAACAAATCAGGATATAGCGAGACAAGTTTTCCATTGCCATTCAGAAACGTAAGTAAGAGATGTAGAATTTATTACTGTTAATATATCGCATAGATGGTTGTCGTTTCTTCATAAGAAACATTAGACTTCCGTAAGACTCTTCTAAGAATGTAATTTATAACACCAACTAATATTTCCCCAAACTCTACTTATCATGAGGTTGTCCGGTGGATGAAAAAACGACTCTATTTTCCTGGAACTACTGTACTGAACGTATTTGTTCCAGTCAACCTCTGTAAGTGCATTTAAACCCCAACGAAGTTAGAACCGTTATCACAATAAAGTAGGAGTAGAGGATCTTCCTCTTCTTGCTATAAATCTCCCTAAACTCTATAGAAATACTTCTGTCAACAAAATGACAAACGTTCAAAGTGTACGGCTCAGTATATCGCAGAGGTGTACTAACAAATACATTCTTTCAAAATCGTACATATCTCTAGCCGAGTCGAAATCTGTAACTTCAAAGATTACTGCATTTTTAATTGGGTTTTCTAGAAGTAAAGCAACGCGAGTGTTTGGAGAGGTACATTTATGTCGTATACAAATAATTCCATTTAAAATCCAGTAATGTTCCTTCAAAATATTTAATAAAATTTGTGATTCAAAAAGATAATTTTTTCGATGCTCTGTCATGATAAGTCTTTTGACTATAGGATGATCCTAGGGCAGATTCCTTTGAATTCGAATATCTTCTGTATTTTTTATGTGCACTATTTTATATTTCAATCTGAGGAAATCGCGTTACACTTCATAAACATGTAAAGTTTCTAACTTATTTTTGTTTTCTGAAGTGAAAGTTTCCTCCTGAAGAAGTTTTAGAATTACTTTATCAGCTGCATTTCTTTCTTCATGGAAAAATTTTCGATTCAACCTTCAGATTTTGGATCTATTACAATGATGAAAGAAACTGTGGATCCAAGCAGCTAGACATATAAATTTATCATAATTTGAGGAAAACCTAATATACCACTTAAGTCCATGGTACTTAAAAAAATATTTTTCACACGTTTTGGTGAATTCCACAACTTACGAAGTCTTGTCTGATTTGTTCAACAATTACCTGATTTTTCAGCCTCATCCGGCATCTTTGACTTCCACTTTTCTTGAACAAAGACGTTTTCCTCTGTGAATATATTCCACGAGGGCCATTTATCTTCAGATGCGTTAAGCCAAATTGGGCCCTATCACTATTTTGTTTTCAATAAAAGTTTCGCAGAACGTACTCTGGATAGAAGATCCGCAGAATTTTTTGCTCTGGGTATGTGCTTCGATGAGTTTGGATCTGTTGTTTTCTAATCTCCTTTACTCTACTGCTTACAAAAACAGTCCACGATTCTCTTTGAATCTAACTCCACACAGTAGACGAGTCTGTCCAAAAATACAAATTTACATTTTCTCACTGACGTCATGGAAGGACTTCAGTGAAGGTTTCGTTTCTCCCACAGTGACAGCTATCAATTCTAGACTTGGGATTGTAATTATCTTGACAAATAACTTGGGATTTAGCAGCTAAAAGATGTACTTCAACTCGGTCTTCAACTTCGGTATACTGATGAATGTTACGAAAATATAAGCGTGTTCACTCGTATCGCAGAAGATATGTATACTAAGGTTTCCATTGTTTTCATAAAAACAAAACCATCTTCATAACAATATTTGTTTCAGGCATCTACGATAGCTAAAACAAATCAAAAATACTTTTCTTATGTTATCAACAACTTTTTCGTCCTAAGGCATTCCATTTATCCACATTTTCTGTAATAAATGCTTCGGTAACGTAAAAACTGGACAGGACAATCCAATAGCGTCATACACCTTATATGCAATAGAGAGAATGTTTTGTTTTGAAATTTTTTCTAGTTTAAAAATATCTAGCCATCTTAAATTAAATACTAAAGTATCTGACGGTTCCATAACAGACTTTGTACAGGAGAAATTGTAGGCTGGATATCATCTTATGTATATTGTCAACTTCTTAAGTTTAATTTACTTCCTTTTATTACCTTTCTAGCTTCTTGTATAAGTTATATCAATCTGTTTTGAGTAGAAAAACTCGTAACAAGATTGTCAACATAAAAAATGCGAAGATGTTTTGTTATGATCTCTTTATAACATTATCACCACAAAGATTTTCAGTGCATTTCAGTAAGTGGACTTCAATAATGTCTACAAAACTGAAGGAACAATAATTTAAACTGAAAACTGGTCGTATGTGACGATTTTGATTTTTCTTTCATTTCCATCACTCGAACGAAACATATCTTAATAAATCCCTCCATTCCGGTCTGATGCTGAATTGTAAAAAATCGTTTTTTGTATCCGCTATGACGCCATATTTTTGTTCGCGGAATCTAAGAAGTATATCAGAGATAAACATTCATTAAGTTCGGTCCACATTCCGGACATTTATTCAACGGCAGAGATGACGTTTCGCTCGCAGGTGCGTCAAAAACTGAACGAACTTTCGTCGTGCTGCTCACTTTTACCACTGGTCCATTAGGTAAATAATCCACAGATCCAACCTTTGAATGCAAAGAGACTTCTTCAATTTTGGCTAAAGTCGACCACTCATTAAAACCTTCGCCAAACGATGAAACCAAATCATCGAGATCGTCTTCTAGTCATGGTTTCTAATATTTTTATACTAACTTTACATTGCTAGAAACAGGAAGATGTTTTTCAGCCCATGTAAAAGATAACTCATGACACTCTTCGTTATTTGCAGCAATAGAATCCCAGAAACTGATTTTTGATTCACGTTTCTTCCCTTCTTCGGACTTCTGAATTATAGGATCAGTTATACCGATTCACATCAAGATTCCACTGGTCTCTTATAGTAAATTATTTCATAAATAAATATGTTAAAACCACTTACATCAGACTTTTTATTAACGTCATTCAACTGAACTTTTTCCATTAGAGTCAAGTCTCAATTGCAACTAAATCGAAGGAAAATTTTCTTTTGTGCCAGTTAATAATCTTCCAGCAACATCTGCACCGATTGAAATTTCATTGGTATTGGTTCTTTGTGTATATCACTTATTGAAAATTTCATAACTTTTATCTAATCCATCCAAAAACCTTTCTGCACAAAAGGTCATAAATAACAGGTCCATCTAGAACATCGAAATTACAAAGAAATTCCCTTCTGAACGTTCTAAATGTATTTTGTAACACTTGGGCATCTACTAGTTATTTCCCCCCCCCCCTAAACAAAGAATGTGTAACTAGTTCTTCTCTCGATGATTCGTAACCTATACTTTCAGCAGTACATTTTAAAATTTTAGGTATCTCTGAACCTGTAATGATCAGCGTTCAAACACGTGAACATGAATGAGGTTTTTTTAATTGTACTCGCAAAGTTTCCAAAATTGATTTTTGTGGTAGGGATAAGCGAAATAATTTAACATATTTTTGTTCGGATGTTTTCTGTGAAGGGGTTTCGCTTTTTTTTCTTTTTCTTCTTTTATCAATAGGATCTTTCGAAACATTTCTGTTTCAGGATATTTCTAGACACATCAATGTGTTTTGTTCTTTACCACAAGCTAGGCATCTTATGAATGCATTGCACTTATTTGAGCAGTGACCCTTTTGACACATTTAAAGCAACAGCATCTTTGTTTAACATTTTCTGTTTATTAACAAACTCATTTTCTGTGCGTTAAAGCAGTTAAAACTTTTGTGTTCCCCGTTTCAAAATGCACAAACTTTAAAGGTCGCCAGACTGGTATATAACAAACCAGAAGCAGCATATATTTATCTGTAACTGAAATGCGCTCTTTTTTAAATATTTGGTTTCAGTTCAAAACCAATATAATGTGAATTAATTCTTATTTCCGACTCCACTTCAGCTTTTCAAAATTACATTAAATTATCAAACCTATTTTTAGGTTTTGCCTCATTTATAAACTTGGAACTTCTTTGCCATGCCCTTAAAAATTCTTTTAGCATGCAAGATTCTACTTAGTTGTAAAACACAGCAGCATACTTTTCTGCAGTGACATTAAGATTTTCAAGAGTTCTAATATGCGATTGTAAAATGTCATAGAGTGTTTACAAGGAACTAGAATTATTTCGTGAAGACTAATTCTTCGAAATTAATTTTAATAACTTTCGGATACATACTTCTGCTAATAGATCCTGCCTACAAAATATCAATTAATTGCATTGGTGTAATTATCCTCCGTTGGCGGGAACGATTCTATGACTTATCTGGCCCTAGACCCTTTTACCGTAGCCTGAATAAGATACTACAATTTAACAGAGGGAACTATATCTGATACTTGATGTGTTGTTTCGAACTGGTACCTGAATTACAACTATAATTTCTATGTCACCATCAAATTTATAAAGATAAAGTTTTGAGAATTAAAACGTCCTTTTAATATTGGGTTCACTTGTACTAGAACAGTCATCTGTATCATTAGAAGACATACTACTTAATTCATAAACACTAATCTATGATTCAAGAAACTGTTGAACGTAACCATCAGCGACTTCAGTTTTTTCATCTAAATCTTCTGTTTTGTTTTATAGTTTGTTTAATTTCTGTTGTATTTTCATAGGAATAATTTTATAGTTAAGCTTAACCATTGCGTCTGCTTATCATCTAACATCTATCTGCAAATACTTCTTATCAGGCGCATCTTCTTTCATTTATTCTTTTACGGAATTCAGTTGTTTTGTAAAGCTGTATTTAATAATTCTTCTTAATTTCACATTATCATCTAAGAATGTTAAACATTCTCACCACAATTCTAACAACAATTCTCCACACATAAACATTCTCAACACAAGTACTATCGCGGTTGCCAGTAAATCTCCAATTACTAATATGCACACCGGCATCCAAGTTCTTTACTCGATTGCGAATTTAATAAAAAAAGAAAACTGCCCAGTTAAACTGACGGCATTGAGCTCACAGGCTATTCACACTAACTGTAAATTATATTCTTATTTCAAAGAATTTGAAATAAGCCCTCGAAAAATGAAGAAATCGACAATATATTAAGAGGGGGGAACCATCCCCCGTTTCTCCTTCTTATAATTAACCAATGAACCCATAAAACTAATCAGAGAAGCGCCTTACCACAATGAACCTATATACAAAATTTGAAAAAATCGGATAATTCTGCATGAAAAATCCATTTATCTAAATTAAGAGGTGGGGGTTAGCCACCCGTCCCCCCATTATACTTAACCAAAGAACCCCCTAAACTAATCAGAGAAGCGCCTTATCACAATGAACATATATATAAAATTTGAAGAATATCGGATAATTCTGCTTAAAAAACCCATTTATCTATATCAAGCGGGGTTAGTCCCCCCCGTTCCCCCCTTTATATTTTACCAGTGAACCCCCAAAACTAATCAGGGAAGTGCCTTACCACAATGAGCCTATATACAAAATTTGGAGTAAATTGGATAATTCTGCATGAAAAACCCATTTATCAAAATTTAGGGGAGGGTAGCCCCCGTTTCCCTCCTTTACACTTCACCAATGAACCTCCAAAACTAATCAGGGAAGCCTCTTACCACAATGAGCCCATATAGAAAGTTTGAAGAAAATCGGATAACTCTGCATGAAAAAAATCATTTATCTAAAATAAGGGGGGAGGATTAACCCCACCCCCCGTTACCCCTTTTATACTTAACCTATGAACCCCCAAAACTAATCAGGAAGGAACCTTATCACAATGAACCTATATACAAAATTTGAAGAAAATTGGATAATTCTGCATGAAAAAACCATTTATCCAAATTAAGGGGGTTAGCCCCACATCCCCCCCCCCTTTATAGTTAACCAATCAATCCCCAAAACTAATCAGGGAAGCGCCTTATCACAAGGAACCTATTAACAAAAGTGGAAGAAAATCGGATAAATCTGCATGAAAAATTCATTTATCTAAATTAAGGGGGAGGATCCCCCCCCGTTAGCCCCTTTATACTTAACCTATGAACCCCCAAAACTAATCAGGAAAGAACCTTATCACAATGAACCTATATACAAAATTTGAAGAAAATTGGACAATTCTGCATGAAAAAACCATTTATCTTAATTAAGGGGGGTTAGCCCCCCCGTTCCCCCCTTTATAGTTAAACAATCAATCCCCAAAACTAATCAGGGAAGCGCCTTATCACAAGGAACCTATAAACAAAATTGGAAGCAAAACGGTTATTTCTGTAAGAGTTATCGCGTTACGTACGTACATACGTACATACATACATACAGAACGGGCGGGCACATAAGCTCTCAGGCTTTGATAGCCTGTGGGCTAATAAAAAACACTATGCATATATTAAACATAAAAAATAGTCTTTACTCAAGTTAAAACTCTAACGTTTCACATGTTTTGTTAAAAGTTATTTATTTATTTTATTCTAAAAAGACTCTAGCCTATTAAAAAATCGCTGGTTTTGCTTTTTTTGTTCACTTACTTACAATTTTAGAATACAAAAATATCCATAACAAAACTATTATTACCAAAAAAAACAAAATAATGTAAATTAAAATAAATACAATTAAGTTGTTGGAAACCATAGAGTTCATTGATTACGTGACAAAATAGGATGATTTTAAATCCCCATTGTGTAAGAATAGATTCTATGTATAGCGTTTATCATAATTATCTCTAGATTGGACGTGGTTCACAAGATAACAATCCCTTTCTGCCATGGCTTCTCACGCTCACCTGATTTAACTCCATGGTATTATTTCTTACGGGGGTTATATCGAAAGTGTCATGTGCGTGCCTCATATGACAGATGATTTAAAATAATTGCGAGGAATAATCACACGTGTATTGCTGACATTGAACGCGAGATGTTGGGCGAGCATAGCAAGAACGTGGTTTTAGAATTGAAGTATGCCCATCATCAAGGGTACACTGAGCATTTGAAAAGCTTAACATAACTTGATGTGAATTTCTATTTATGGTAGTATAAAGCTTTCTGTTCTTTTCGTAATTTGTTGTTCTGAAAATAATCTTTTCATACCCCAAAGGCGTTATAATACATCCTGTATTCTCTATATTTGCAATTCTAACAGGTGTTATGTACGAATTGCACATGTTTACTAGAGGATTTCATATCCACTAGTTTACAGTATTTTTGCATTGTATATAAGGTGCAATATATATATATATGTATATATATATACATATATACAAATGCTGCTTAATCACTTGCTTTTGGGATGCATACTGTTAATTCCTACATTAATTATCGCAATTTTGGCCACTGCTTTACAATATCATATGTTTTTTCTGCACATATGTTTCTTGATATTTGGATGTAAACTTTTGCTTGAACACTTTCTTTGAGGTTTATGAGTATCAAGAACTAATTTTGCACATATCATGTTCAGGTTCACAATATTTGTCCATTTTTAGGGTTTCGTTCATCTCACGAAACGATGCTCCAGCTTCGTTGTCTTCGTTCTTGTCATACTCCGGCTTCGTTGTCTGTCCGTCACAGAGACGGTTCTCAGAAACTATGTAACTTACAGTCATGAAATTCTGTGTACTTATAGCTGAATATCTACTATGAAGCTCAAAATCATAAAATTAGAAAAAAATCGCTTTTTTTATGAAATTTATTTGATTTATTAAAGTAAGGATAAAGTGTTTTGAAAGGAATATTGAACGAAATCCTTTGTGCGATCTTCGATCACACTTACCCACTTGTTATTCAATTCTCTTTAAATTTCATTTGGTAATTGATTGGGCAATTTGAGTTAATAAATTAAGCTCATAGCTATTAACTCAAATAGAAATCAATTACATTTTACTTATATTAGTGGAATATTGCCCTTGAAAAAGTGTTTCATTGTATAAGTTTCCGATTGCTCTTGAAATAATTTTCATTTCCTGCATATTGGATATTTTCTCTACATATCTTTAAGTATTTTTCCCACTTTTTTTTTTAATTTTGAGAATCTTAAATTTTTGGATATATTTATGTATTGTATTGTAATTATCGGTTTATCTATTGTCGTTTGTCGATTATTTATGTGGTTTGATGGTTATTAGTTACAAAAGTTTTATTATATATATACAGGGTGTAACTGAAATGCTTCAACAAACTTTGAGGGATGATAGTACTCATGAAGACGAACAAAAAATGCAATGGAACATGGGGTCGCAAATGACGTTTAACCCCTTCAGGGGCAGTGGTATGTTTATGAAAGCGCTTAATTTTAATTCCAAAACGCCATAATGGCACCAGAATTTTGCTAAAATCTTTTCCATTTAATATGTATGTGAAATATAGCATTTTTCTTATTTACAAACAATTTTTTTTATAAATTCCGGTGCCAGTCATTTATTTCAACATTTTAGTACTAAAAGTAGTTTGCCCCTAAAAGGCTTAAAGGATAAAAATAGAGAAAATGCGTCTGAAAATGGACTGGCACCGGAATTTACAAAAAAAATTGTTTGTAAATAAGAAAAGGGCTATATTTCACATCAATATTAAATGGAAAAGATTTTAGCAAAATTCTGGTGCCATTGTGGCGTTTTGGAATTAAAATTAAGTGGTTTTTTAGACATACCACTGTCCCTGAAAGGGTTAAATGTCATTTGCGACCCCGTGTTCTATAGCATTTTTTGTTCATCTTCATGAGTACTATCATCCCTCAAAGTTTGTTGAAGCATTTCAGTTACACCCTGTATATATATATATATATACTATACGTATTTACTTTCACCTCTTAGACAAATTAATGACTGTTTAGTTTAAACCAATATTGTCTTCAATTTTATTTTTTCAGCATTAGATCCTTTTCCCCTTCTTTCGATATCGAATTAAGCTATACAAATGACTGTAGAAGAAACTTTATAAACGAAATTCAATTGTGATTCAATCATGAATAACACGATCATTTCTTATTTTTTATCTATTTAAAAGTCTTAAAAGTTTAATATATCTGTCCTGATAAATTGAAATATTTATTTGTTAAAGACATGAAGTTAGATTAACATTTACTTTTTTATAAAAATCTTAGTTCAGTAACTACATTTCCACTGAGCCGAATAAATAATAAGAAATTCCCTTTCCCATAAAGTAGTAATCTATGTTGTAGAAAGTACTTCCTACCAACCAAGTGCAATTTTGATTTTGTTCATCATATGTTTAAAATTCAAAAGAGTATCTCCAGTTTTTTTAAGTGAGAGTTTTTTTTTTCATTGTACTGTTACTTCAATTTTATCTTTAATTATTTGTCTGCAATAAAATTCCAAAGATTCTATTATAATTTTAAAATTAAATCTGCAGGTGTAAATATTTTTAGAGATTACACATATATTTAAACAATATTTCTATGATTCAACAAACTCGGTACTTACGTACATGCCTTGAAGACAGATCGGCAAAAAGAGTTGTCAATTGCCAATCTTGTTTATCGTTGCCATGAACACCCAAAACAGTAATTTAACATTATTAAATACACAATATTGTTAAAAATGGTAAATAATATAAAAATAAAATAAAATAAATAAACTATAATAAAAAAATAATAAACTATAAAATATAAAATATAATAAAAATGCAAACTATAAACTATAATAAATAATAACAAAAAACTATAAACTAAGTAAAAAAAGTTAACTATTAACTATAATAAATACACTATATGGTTGTCAAAAAATAAGAGTAATTTTAATTATTATTATTGGCGCACTTGTATCTTCAGGTCATGGATAATACGGTAACACCGCAAAATCTGTATCTCAAAAGAAGAAAAAAATATCACATTTCGTGCAAAAGTTTTTATTGGCTAAACTTTTTCTTATTTAATGTTCACTAGCATTATAAATATTTTTTGTATATATATATACTAGGGGGCCTACCCCCTGCGAGCTACGCTCGCCAACCGCCGCTCAGACTTCGAGGCCTCTAAAAACATGACAGCATGCTTCGTTTTAAAAGTATTGGTAAATCTGTAATTGGGTTGCCATGCTTTTAACGTTTTAATGGGGCATTTTTTTATTATCATGGCCTCATACACAGCTGTTGCGACAACTGACGACTGTTTTAGGGATTGGTAAGTAAAATCAATTACACCTTGAAAACCAGCTTGTATAAAATGGTTAGGTTTAAATTGTGGCTCCCTCCCGCACTTTTATAACAACGATCTGTATTCTATTCTTCCTTTGCGTTTAAGGATGAGAAAAATTCCATCTGCTTGTGAATAACATTAAGAACCACGGTATTGAAAAGTACTATGTTATAGACATTTTCAGTAACAGGTTTTAATTTTCTCTGTATTTTAGTGCACCATCATGCATATTTTCATGTTATTTTAAATATGTAAATTATTTATTTTAATTAATATGTATATACGAATTTTCTAATAATTATTTATCATACAAAATTAATTAAATATTTTGTGCATGCATGCCTGCATTTATTCGGCATTAATTGATGAGATATTTAAACAAATTCGCTATCCGCGATAATTTTACACCATGTTATGTCACTTGAATATTGTCCATAAGAAAATCGGATAATTTTCCATTATAGGATCATTTGCTTTTAGGTTTGTCGTAATTCGAGTTTCAAAAACGAATAGATTCGTTAATATACATATATTTGTTGCCAAAAGTTATGAAAACAAACCCAATGAACTTTTGGTGTTTTTCTATAATAGGAGTCTTGACACTTTTTTAAAAAGCTTGGCGCAATTCGGGCATCAGAAAGTGAGATTTAGTGCCAAATTACATAAACAGCCATGGAAACAAATTCGACGATTTTTTTTGTTTATATGCGTATTTTAATTATACGTATATTATTATTGTTTTTTCTATACAAATTACTTCTGATTATATATAAAATAGGATAAATGACATTTTACGCTAAACAAATTGTATAAATATTGAAAAAATGCTTCTGTATACGAAATGACAAAGTAAATAGGTTGACAGAAAGTATGTTGCCAAATTTCCTTTTCCGCCAAGGCTATTTTCTCTGTTTCGTCAAGGCCCCATATACTGGAAAAGCACCGAACTTTTATGCTTGTTTATACATGTATTTATATGTATATATACAATTTATTTATAATTGTCTTTCAATTTACCTCTTTTTGTACATAAAAATAGATAAATGGCTTCTTTATATTAAATAAATTGTATAAACATAAATGACGTATTTACATAAATGACGTCATTTGGACGAATTTATTCAAAATATTTTCAGTTTATAAATTAAATTAAATGCTGACAGATGATTGAATCCTGACGATAGAAATATGATTTTTTTTTTCAAATTTTCGTGAAAAACATAATTTAATCACAATCTTGTCTTCATTATCGATTGAAATAAAAGATAAATTCAATTTCAATTTGAAAATGACGTTTAAAAATAAATCAATAATCCCTATCGGGATCCTTTTTTATTTTTTTCCCTCGTTCGAAATTCGTTTCATAAAATCGTTTCACAAATTCGTTTCATTAGGATTTTATATATATAGGGTAGATTTAGCATTTATAATAAAATTCGTGTAAAAGCTACCTAACGTCAACATTTTTTAAGACACTGTTTAAAGTTGCAGAAAATGTTTTTAACGAATTGGAAAACGTCGTGAAAAACAGAACGAAAATGCGATATGATTTTTTAAAGTTACTTACTTCATTTTCAGTTTCATTCATTGTATTTTAGACAAGAAAACGTCTTACCTGGAAAAACAAAAATATATACATTTAATATTAAAATAAAGAATATGCGAGGATATTAATTGAAATATGAAGATAAATGTATACACTTTTCTGAATAAAAACATAAAAGGAAGTATTTGAGAAAATATAAAATATATCCCAATTGATTATAGAAAGTTTGCCCTACATAAATAAACTATATTATAAAATACTTTTTCAAGATCTAATTTTTTTTTTAAATCTAAATATCGATGAAAATAAAAACTGTTTATTTTTAATTATATTTTAGATTCTAAAAGTTACAATATAAGTTTAGTAAGATACGAGTTATGTACCTTGTTTGAAACACAAACTAATGTGAATTCTCACAGTCACGACCCCCCCCCCCAAATCATTGTTTAAAGTGCTATAATGAAACTGCAATTTAAGATTGTGTTAAAAAATGCAATCTACCATAAACGAAACTTGGATTGAAAAGGTATCACTTAAATAAAATTTTAATGAAAATCATTTTTAAAACACTAACAAGTAAAGGAACTAGATTTCTTGGCGGCGAATTTATATTTTTATAGCTTTTTCAATTCGCAGTAATTTTCGTAATTTCATACCTCAACTACCTGCTATTGAGTTTTAATTATCACAGACTGCTCGGTCAAATTTCAAAATTTTGATTATTAAAAAATAAAACAGTTTTCGCCAAAGAAATAAGCGGGATATAAGTTTAATTTAGCATTTGCACTGCCATATGTTGATGATTATCAATTTCTGTTACATTGATTTCTGGAAGAAGTGAATAAAGCAATATATACAATATACAATGTGACCATAATTAAACTTATGGTACTCAGAGTGTTCTGTAGCACAATCTAATTACGAGAATAGCGCCAAATTTTGTAGGAAGATTAAACAAGACGGGGGACGAAGCATTCCGCAAAAAAATTTAGTTCCAAAAGTCACCGCCAGGGGAATATATGGCGCTGTGTATTCGAAAAAGAAAGTTTCAAAAAATAAAGAATCAATACTGAAATAAAATTACCGTTTATTTAACGAATTTAGCAATTTAATCCAAGCTCAAAATGGTAACAGTTTATAAAAAGCTAAAAATTTACATAAACACTGCTAAAATTTCTTTATCTGCAATTTCACTTACAGAGCCCCAAAGAAAGCAACAGTAGAAGAAGAAGTTCTTTATTCAAATTTCACGTTACATCTTTTGGCCCAGTGCCAGCTTGTTCGGCGTTAAAAGGTAATATGCTACTGTTAGAAGCAATTTCATTGAAAGTTATCTTCCATAATGTCTCCTTCGTTAGTCGAGCGAGCTCTACTAGTCACATTCTTTTACCTCAACCAGTGCAATGCGCTAGCCGCTCTTCGTGCTTTAATAAAACAACAAAAAAATGCGTAAAGGTAACGGTCCTTTGTCAGTTAATGGTTTAAAAGCAATGGTTGAGAAGTTTGAGAAAACAGGTTCTCTAAATGTTCAGTCAGGCAGAGGACGAAAACCCGTACAGGATACAATCGAAGATTCAGATTCAGATTCAGATTCAACCAAGCAGGGAGGCCTACCATATGGCGTTAGCCCCTGAAAGCCATGCTTGGCAAGTTTATTTAAAAAAAAATTACATATTTTTACATATTTGACAAAGCAGCCCAGCTTAATTTGCAGAAAAGTCATACCCAAAAAGTCATACTCAAAAGTCATACTCAGCAGAAAAGTCACAATTAATAAGAGTTTAAAAATTATTTGAAATTGTCAGATTTTTAGTGTAAAATATTTTAAAAGTAGAGACAGTGGATTTTTTCAATAAACTTCTTCATCATCAGGAAAAAAATCATCATCATCATCACCACCAATGATGTGTACTGGTGGTATTTGGAATAACAATTGGTTTTTTTCTATTAAGGACATGCAGCTAATTATCTTTTGAAGCATTGAGGAATTTGCCGAGATTGATTTGAACCAATTCGACAGAGAGATGGTGTCTTTTTTCCTCAAATGTAGTGTAGCTGTCAATGGGCATGTGAGAACGTAATTTAGCGAATCCCCTCTTGCACCACAAGTGCATCTTGAAGACAAAACTTTATTAAATTTAAATAAATAAGCCGGGAAAGGCCCATGATTGATATCGAATATATATAGGTATCGATGACTTAGAAGATAGTCTTCTGAAACTTTTGGCTTCAATGCATAGGTATATCGCCCAGTGGGACATAAGTCCCAATCAAGTTGCATGAGTTATGTAAAGTTTGCTTTAACATTCTCTTAAGATATGAGGATGGATATGGTATAAATTTTTCTGGTATTAATGAATTTAGGTCAGTTGCTTCCTTTGCTAACCGATCCACTAATTCATTACCTGTTATGCCTGAATGTCCTTTGACCCATTGTAGATAAGTTTTTTGTGTTGCTCCTTCCAGAGATTGGATTATTTGGCTGATTATTATATTTTTTGTTGATATATCTTTTAGTTCTGATATTGTAGATTGGCTATCTGATTTTATAACTATTGCGCGATATTTTGATTGTTTTGACCATTGTATTGAGTCCAAGATCGCCAGCTGTTCCGCTTGATACGTTGCGCTTTCGTTCTGTATTCTTTGCTGATATGTATATATTATTTCTTCTTCTTTAAATACACAGTAGACATAACCCGTGCCGATTTCAGTTTTGGAGCCATCCGTGTACATTTACACATCTGTCTCTATTTTATTTTGTGCATCCAGTATATTAAGATATTCTTTTGAGGTATCTATATATTTTTTGTAAGCTTTGTTTTGAAATGTTCAGAGTGATGTGGGTGTGATGGCACTCCCAGTCTCAGTATAATTCCTTGGTCTGCAACCTGTTTCAGTTTTAAAGGTACTGGAGGAATTCCTATCAGGACATTTAGAGCCGATGTAGGAGATTTTTTATATGCTCCAGAGATTAGTAGCAGACAACGACGCTGAATAGATAAGAGCAGGCGAAAGCCATGTGACTTTTGCAATCTTGGAAACCATGTAGCTGCTGCATATGAAACTTTCTTTTCTAGAATCGAAGTGTACCAAGTTTTTATGATTTGTTTGGAAATGCCACTTGTGGTTGATGCGAATTTTAACAAGTTTTGTATTGTTGCTGACATTTCATCCCGTTTGATTCTAAGATGTGGCAAAAATTATAAGGTTAAATCTAAATGTATTCCTAGATATGGCATAGTATTTTCAGTTTTAAGATTATGTGAATCAAGTTTGAAGACTGGACGCAGTCGGCGATTGTCGACAGAGCACCAGACAATATTGCTACCACTTCCAGTGCTCGTAGGATAGCTCGGAATCTGGATATGCTTTATTGTACGGTATAGAAAATCCTATGAAAGATTATCCACTTCTATCCGTACAAGATCAGCCGTGTAAAAGTGTTACGTCACATCGACCATGATAAGCGATTGACTTTTGCTCTCACTTTTCTTGCCAGAATGGAGTTGAATGATGCTTGGCCCTGGAAAATCTTATGGGGAGACGAGGCCCACTTTTACCTGAATGGAACTGTAAATACCCAGAACTGCCGAATTCGGGATAACAAGTCACCAGGAGCATTCAAGGAAATTCCTTTGCATTCACCAAAGATAACTGTTTGATGTGGTTTCACAGCAGATATGATCATAGGTCCATTCTTCTATGAGAACATTACTCCGACATGACCTGTAACTTGTTCTGTTACCGGAGACAAATATCGCCAAATGCGAAACAACTTTGTTATTCCGGCACTTTACCAAAGACAGTGCCTGAAGAAAATCATTTCCATGCAAGATGGAGCCTCTTGCATGGAGCCCTCCACATATTGCTTTGGGGATACAGCAGCTGCTACGACAGAAATTCACAACAGAAAGAGTCATTAGCCGTTGTTTTCCTGTGGCTCCTGATCTTACACCCTGCGACTTTTGGCTATGGGGTTATCTAAAGTCCAAGGTCTATCACGTAGGTGTCCAGGACCTGGCTACGTTGAAAGATAACATATCGCGAACTGTACCGGAGATTCCTGCAGACATGTTATTTTCTGCTGTTGTAAATGCTGTGCACAGAATGCAATATGTGGTCCACAAAAACGGCGGCCACATCGAACCTGAGTTGGATGTGCTAAATAAACGGTAATTTTATTTTAGTATTGATTCTTCTTTTTTGAAACTCTCTTTTTCGAATACACAGCGCCACATATTCCCCTGGCGGGGACTTTTGAAACTATATTTTGTTTTGCGGAATCCTTCGTCCTCCGTCTTGTTTAATATTCCTACAAAAGTTTGCGCCATTCTCGTCGTGCTACATTAGGTCGTGCTACAGAACACTCTGAGTACCGTCAGCTTACTTATGGCCACCTTGTATATATATATTGCAATGAGCACAACGAGCAAAGGCTTCTTCTTCAGCAGACTCGATTGTGCACTCAAACAAGTCTGCTTCTTTTCGTTAATAGTAACGCAGCAGTCTGCAGCGGCATAGCTCTCAACTTTCCACTAATCCTCCGTAATATGTAGATTAATTTTACCCAAGTTAACCACAATTAGAACCAAAAAAATTATTTAAAAAATAAACTTTATTTATTTAATTTCAGGTTTCTATGCGCAATTTACATAATTTCATTTCTTTAAAAAAATCCTTGTTTGATACATAATCAAACCAGGGTCAAATTAACCCACATATTACGGAAGACTAGTAGAAGCTTGTCACTTATGTAGAGGTACCATAATTTTCGATTTTAAGAGTATAATTTCCTGTGGCAAATGCATACTTAAACAGACGAATGAACTTAACTGATGCAAACTGATAGTGTGACAGTAATTAAAACTTGATGATATTGTTCTTTATTTTTGTTTTAATCACTTTTTCCGAAACGACAGCATGTCATAAATTGATAATAAACAATGTATGGAAGCGCAAATACTTAATTAAACTTGTATTACGCTTATTTCTTTGACAGCAACCGCTTCTTAATAAAAAAAAAATCCCTGACGGCTCAGCCTACAGGCCCAGGTAGATTTCAAAGACGCAGACCGTGGGCCGCCTGTTTGTTGGGAATTGCAAAAGAAATTACCTTTGTGCCATGATGCGGCATTTGGAAACGCCCACTTCGAAATCTAACTTATTTGCAGGAGGAGTTAGCAGGGATTTTTTTTTTAATTGCTATAAGGGTTGGTCCTATAAAAAACTTGTCAATATAAAAGTTTTAGATAATATTAAGAGGATTTATAATAAATTTAAGCGGATTTGATATATTCTGAATTGACGAAGTTATGAATTTTTTTCTTCTAAAACCCCCTCCCCCTTGGGGCCATTTTTAATGATATCAAAAATCTGTCATACATAAATTTTTGGCCCTTTTCCTAGAAGTTATAATAAGTTTAAACGGATTCGATACGTATCATAATTAAGAAGTTATGGAGTTTTTTCACTTTTCACAAAAAGCCCCCCCCCCCCCTTTGGCTCGATTTTGCTCATTAACGAACTTGACCGAGATTTTATGTCCCTTGATTTTATGTATCAGTTTGGAAGATGTTTGTGCAGAATTATGTGAGTTATCGTGTCCATAAAAAGTGACATAGATTGATAGACAAAGTTTTGAACTGGGGATGGTTTTGGGTTCTGGGAGTCATGATCGGCGTAGATCTGCAAAAATTTTTCAAAAATTCTGTATGTAATAGGTAGTATTTCTTACGAAATCTACCTAAATTTGTAAACTTTGATCGGGCTTTCTGTGATATTTAAAACTCAATAGCAGGTATGCATTGTATGAAATTACTAAGCTCAATAAGGCGAATCTAAGTTTTCTGCCAAGGACTCTGGTACCTATGCATGTGAGGTTTATCATTTAAGTTAGGGGTCTCATATGAGGCTCAGGTGAGCGAGGTGTTTAAGACAAGACGTTTGATGGATTTGTTTCTTTAATAATAATTATTTGTTCTTTAGATGCGTTTGGTATCATGCATAATTTATTAATTAAATATTATAATCTCCTTGAAAATTTCATCTTGGAGGAAACACAAGTTTATTTTGTGAAAAGTACCGAAAAAGTGGATTACTTCAATAAACCCTTACTTTTAATATATTTCAGAATAGTTTTAAGGTATGATTTTACATTGTATTCGTGAATACTGGCTTCTTTCTGTATTTGTTTTAATGTATAAACTGACTCTCCTAAAAATAACAGATTATCTTAAAATTAAACAAATGTTATTGAAATATATCACTTTTTGCCGTTTGAAAATATTTTTAATAAGGAGAATAGTTATTTTCTTCAGGGCCACGCAGTATAACCGAAACATCGTATCAAATTACTATTTAAAGAACATTTTGGCACCATTGTTCCTTACGACTAAGAGGAAACCACTTTACTGCCTTTACTGTCTGAGAGAAACTGCTCAGAATAGGAACGAAGTCTGTAAAGCATAGATATCCCTCCGGCCCCCTTTATTGAGGTTTCAAAATACAAAAAGTCCTTCCGGCCTGTACCGGGAGGAAAAGTAGCTTTCCCATATCTTCATTTTAAAATTTTAGCTAATGTTACACGAAAACAGCAAGCTAAAATGCAAAGAAACGTTTACAAAAGATTCGTTAATACTGAATTTGAATAAGAAATTCGCCAAATTATTGAGCAATAGCCAAATTGGCTTCATTTATGAAAACTTATTTTGGTCGCCAAATTTGGCGATATTTCGCCAAATGTCGCCAATTTTGGCGAGAATTTGGCGCTAACGGATATGAATATATAGTTTTATGCGTATGATTGGGAAAATTATTACAACAATGAAAGAAAATAATTTGCAAGTAATCGCGTTAATGTGCTGTTTTGTTTCAAAATGTCAGCCACCCTAGAATTTCAAACTGCTCTATCTCAGCCATTTTTTAAGATAGAGGTAAACCAAAAAATGCTCTAGAATCCTTGTATCAAAGCCTAACACGTAATTAAAAAATAAATTTGAATTTTTATTTTTTTTGTATATTTATTTTAGTTTTAAATTTTTAAATGGCCGCCATCTTGAAACTAAATGGCGCCAACGAACTCGGTCGAGACATTAGTGACCTTAATACACACAATTAGTTTCATCAAAATCGATTCATAAATACGGGCGTTATCGTATGACATAGGTCATATATATATATATATATATATATATATATATATATATATATATATGGATATATCTATATATATAAATCAACATTTGAACGGATGGTGGTTTTGGGGTCTGGGGGTCATGATCGGTGAAAATATATCGAAATTTTCCGGAACTGCTTTCCTCCGAACGGCTGCAATAGGTAGCTTTATACTTTTTTGTATTGAAAGCTACCTAAAAAAATACAAAACTCACTGGTAAGCGCTACAGACAGCTGGGTGGTGCTCAGTAGATAAACGAAAAAGAAAAAAAAAGGTGCATCTTTAATGGTATGAACATATATGATTTGATTGGTTTTGGAAATATCTAACATGTTCTTCGAGCAAATGAGTTTTTTTTTTTTTTACAGAATTTATCGCAACAATTTAAGTTCAACAACAAAAAAACAAAACAAATTATTTATTGTAATAATGAAAGGGAAAAAGTTAGTGAAGGATCTAAGTAAATTTATTAACTCAGACAGATTAACTCTCAATAAACGTAAAAGGAAGAGAAGAACTAATGCGATTTTCATTTCAAAGTGAGCATCCACTAAAAGCACAATGTGCAAGTCTTTATAGATAGCTATAACTGTTCACTGAAAAATATTTGACTCAAAATCTAGCCCAATAAACAACAATATAAATTCAATAAACCACCTTAAATAGATATAAACTACGTGAATTTCACTACAGTCTGTATTGTAGTAAAAAATAGACTGAAATCTCTCACTACCGCTGATTTCATTACAAAAACTCTACCAAAGCTAAAGCTTTCCTTAGCTAAGAAACCCTATCGCGCTCGTCGACCTAACCGTTCGGAGTTTTCCGTGGTTTTCTTCGAACCTTGCCGTAAATACGGGTTAGGATCCTGTAGAAAGACGCCAACGGAGGGCACCCACCCCAGGGCCTTATTCAATTAGAGAATTTATAGTTCCCAAACAACAACGTTCACCTAATTATCCTACATTTGTGAAGTACAAACAACAATCCCATTCAACCGAGCATATTCACTTTGTAACTTAAAGGCACAAATGAATTGTTCTGACAATTACGTACACGAATCAGCAGACAAAAATAACACTTTCGCAGTACTTTTACAATCAAGCAGTGGATAACTCTCGTAAAAAACTACGTTTTTTTTTTCGTAAGAGACATAAACAGACATGGATTTTATATTACACATGCAATGATAATCGAAGAAAAAAAATACAGTGAAAATACAGAATTTGTATATATTTTTTTTCTTTTTTGTCCATTTTGCTAATACAGTAGAAGACTGATTATCCGAATCCCGGTTATCCGAAAATCGGCTTAACAAAAAGATTTTAAGTCTTTTTTTTAATTTTTTTTTTATTATTATAATTATGAAAAATTTGATTTTTATACAAGCATGCTGTGTAAGAAATAAATAAACAGCGTCAACTTACTTATTTTGACCATTGCGTAAATGCAGGCTTTTTATTGCATAGATACATACAACACTTTTTTCTTTACAAAATATGTTGTGATTTTTTTTTTGGTTTTCAGCTTCGCATTACTTCAATGCTGCCTTATCACGCCACCTTTTAAACAACAACACCTCTAACGCAGTTGGATCTTCTTGCAGTTCAATATATTGAAGTGCCAGTTTGATGAACATAGAAATAGATAAGGACGAAATAGCCTTTCAAAGAAGAAAACCGTTCCTCGAAAAATGTTTCAAATAGGTGGTGTCTGTGCAGGACATTTGCTATATACGTCACCAGTTCGTCTGCCGAGGCTAACGAAAAAGACAGGCTACCGCGGTGCATTCCACTTATCTTTTTTTACAGACCGCTGGAATGATGTGATGCTCTTTTCGTACACTTTCATTGGTGCATTCGAGCATCACGTGACTCCGGCGGTCTGTAAAAAAAGATACGCGTAAAGCACCGCGGTAGCCTTTCTTTTTCGTTAGCCTCGTTCGTCTGCTTGACATACATCGTCTGATGGGTATTGCGTATCCAATATATAGTTTCGGTTTGTTGTTGTAGATGGCGCTATCTTAAGAGATGCTTGCCGGCTGCGCAGAACCGTGTGCCCAGATGCCATTAAGTTCGAAAGTCGCGACATGATATTAACACTATTTCGTTAGAAGTCCTTATATATTTCAATGTTTACAGCTTAGTATAAACTTTTTTCAACGCGTTGAGCTCTTCAGGCTTATAAAAACCCGTCTGCTGTTTAAAGTATTACTCATCGTAAATAAAGTTTGGAGGAAATTAAAACACATGTAAACAGAAAGGGGAAATCGCTCAGAATACGGTCTGTGGCTTCACCTGCAGGCACGAACGCGTTACCTGGCAGTAGGGAAGTGAGAAGAGTGAGGAGTGTCATCTGGTAGAATAAAATTAGGAAGCTTCCCGGTTATCCGAAAATTCCTATGGAACCCCGGTCAACCGAAAATCCTTCGGTCCCATGCTTTTCGGGAACCGAGGTTTTACTGTATTAGAAAAGGACTAACTGATTCGACTTTTCTACCGCAAAGCACTGAATAAAAAACTAGAAACTTTATTTTTGCATGTGTGAATGTGCAGCCGTGGGAAAAAATATAATCAATTATTTCGATCGATAGTGTACAGACGACTCTCAGCATCGTAAACATTAAAAAAAATGTGTCAGAATAAAAAATTTGATCCCAATACATGGTTTATTAATGCTAATTTTTTAATCTGAGAATATGGAACACCACACGCCAGATCTTAAATTTTTCTAATTAGACAATGATTCCCATTAATGTTCGTTGAATTTATATCTATAACATTGAGTGAAATAGATAGATTTACAAACTGACACACATGTGTGACGCTGACTTTAGATGTAAAATCCCTTTTTCAGTTCGCGTTTCTCACGTATATAATGTATTTAATGGGAGCAATGTAGTTACACCCGAAATAAAAATACATGCATCAAAAATACAGGGTAGTCATAAAAACACTTTGCCGATATATGGAACTCTAGTGGCCGGTTCATTCAACAGATCGAAATGAGATTTCAGATATAATTATTCACAGGTATGAGCTCGGTATTCTGTGAACGGCAACAAATTGGTGCTCTCGGTTACGGTTATAGCTACAGAAACTCGAAATTTTCAAATAGCAACGCCCATTTTTTTCATCGCAAAATGTTCAGCGCATGCGAAAACCCTAAAGAGCGTTGGAACGGTACGTGTATCCCAATAAACGGACGCATTATGCACGCACAAAAACAGCTCTGCGAACGGCCAAAAAAATACGATCAGGGCGCACGCAGGAAATTTGTATATGACAGAGCCAAAACACCAATCACGGAACGCCGTTCGCCAGATAGTCAGCGTAGAAAACGGATAAAAAAGGGGTGTGAATGTTAGTTCTTCAGTCGGGAGCACGCAAACGCCGACGGAATAACTCTTCCAGCGACAGTTTGTGATAAATTGGGAAAACTCTATTATCAAAATGGGATGAATGCTGCGAAAACCTTGCGTTTTTATCGTCGAAACCATCGCCAAATACGTGGCCAATGTAGCCCGCAAGCTCTTCGTGATTTAGTAAAGAAATTCGAAGAAACTGGCTGCACCTGTGATAGACCGCGATCCGGAAGACCAATTTTTCCTGAGGATACTGTTATGGAAGTGCATCACAAAGTGATTACAGGATACATGCAAACTGCAAGAGGTGCATCTCGTGTATTGGATATACCAAAATCAATGGTCCTAAAGCTACTGCGCTCTGTAATCCGCATGTTTCCTTACCGGTACCAGCGCGTCCAGATTTTGGAAGTGGGGGACCATCAATAACGTATAGACTTTGCTAATGAATTTCTTATCCGATATGATGGAGATAACGACTGGCCTCTTCGAATATTATGGACGGACAATGCACATTTCATCTTAACTGGCAACTTCAACACCAAAAATTGTGTGCACTGGGCAGACATGAATCCGCACGCTGTAGCACCAGTACCTTTATACGGCGTCAAAGTTACTATGTGGTGCGGCATTACATGCACAATTATTCTCGGGCCGTACTTCTTTGTAGAAGCGTCACCAACGGGATTTGTAACTTGCTCTGTAACAGGCTCCCGCTATACGGCATTGCTTCAAAATTACGTCATACCAGAATTGCTGCAGCGAAATGCACTGAATGACTTCGTTTGGATGCAAGATGGTGCACCTCCACATATAGCGAAGTGTGTTCGCAGGGTCCTGGAACAGCATTTTGGCGACCGTATCATCTCACGCCATTTTCCATTTCTGTGGTCTCCGCGATCCCCCGATCTCACTCCTATGGATTTCTGGTTCTGGGGCTATCTCAAATCTAGAGTGTACATGTGCAATCTGCAAACTTTTCCGGATTTGAAAGATTCTATCAAACGTGATATTGCAAACATCCCTCATGCGATGTTACGTTCGGCTGTATTGTCCCACAGTCGCCCGCATGCAATGTGTAATTTCCTGTGATGACACTCATGTGGAAAATGTGTAATCAAAATAAAAGTTTTCTTTTCTCCGATCTGTGTTGTAAGCAGTGATTGGTGTACTGACTCTGTGTCATATGCAAATTTCCTCCGTGCGCCGACCGTGTTTTTTTTTTTTTTTTTTTTTTTTTTTTTTGGCCGTTCGCAAAGTTGTTTTTTGTGCATGCATAACGAGTCCGTTTCTTGCGATACACGTACGGTTCCAACGCTCTTTAGGCTTTTCGCATGCGCTGAGCATTTTATGACGAAAAAAAGGGCGTTGCCATTGGAAAATTTCGAGTTTCTATACCTAAAACCGTAACCGTGAGCACCACTTTGCTGCCGTTCACAGAATCCCGAGCACTTACTACTGAATAACTATATCTGAAATCTCTCCTCGATTGGTTGAACGGACCGGCCGCTAGAGCTCCATATATCGGCAAAGTTTTTTTATGACCACCCTGTATTTTATGTTTGCTACACTTGGTTACATTAATAAATAGTGGGATGTGCCAATCCCAAAATTTTCATCTTTCTCATACATGATAATACTTCAAAATACGCATGGAATATTATTGGTTTTTATTGGCGATAATCACATCGCCAATAAAATCAATATTTTTCATTATTCAGCTGTACGTCAGCTGCTTTCAAATCGTCGCGTTACTTGGATGCAAAGCACCTTCGTTGCACTAGCAGCCGATGTACTGGAAAACACAAACCTAAAATGCGTGGCGTCCGATTACAGAAGATTCATAACCAATTTTCGTCAATAGTGAATTTCACTCAGAATTTCGCAAATTTAGTCAGCTATAGCCAAGATGGTTTCGTTTATGGCAACCTATTTTTGTCGCCAAATTTGTCGATATTTCGCCAAGTTTCGCCAAGTTTTGCGACACTTTGAAGCTGGCAAATATGAATATATAGTGTTAGGCATATAAAAGTTAGAACGATGGTTACAACAATGAAAGAAAATTTGCCAGAAACCACATTAATTAAAAGTCAAAAATTAAACCTTTTTATGCAGAAATCATGCTGTCTTGTTTTAACATGTCAGATACCCTCAAATTTAAACTGCTGTATCTCAGCCATGTATTAAGATAAATGCAAAACAAAAATTGCTCCGGAATCCTTCGATTAAGGCCAAACATTTAACGGAATTTTTTTTTAATTTTTTTAATTTTTTCTACATATTTTTTTTTTAATTTGAGTGACTATCATTTTTTAAAATGCTATCATAGCGTCGCATTCCGGTGGAATATCCCCACATTCAACTGGGACTTGCAGGTCATAGTCAAAAACATATACAAAAAATTTGGTTCAATTCTACGCGTAACTTCATACACTTTTCGATGATACAGTAATGAAAATGGAACAAAAATTGGTATCACAGAGCCCCTTTCTGGCGAAATATCCCCAAATTCCAGTGAGACCTGCTCACCATAGCAAAAAAACCTATAAATGAAATTTGGAGGATTCAATTATATGCATAACTTGATACACTTTTCGATGATACAAAGTGACACATACACGGACACACGGACAGACAGACATTTTGTAAAAAAAAAGTTTTTCGGAATCTCTGACCCCTAAAACGTGTAAATCCGTCAAAAAGTGGAAGTCGAAAAAATTTCGATTACAATACTTTCTTCTATTATAAGTAGAAAAAAGTAAAAATGCTAAGAACGCATTTAGACCTTTGTTATAAGCTTCATTCCGTTCTTTCAACTACTGTTCTAAGTATGAGACTAGTTTACTATGTCGCAAAATGAAATAATATGCCTTTAGAGCAAAAATATCCTGAATCTATTTTATTTCTTTTATTAAATGAAAAAAATTGTATATTAAGCAGGATTTGATGTAATTATTTAGCATGAAGTTATAAAGCATACAAGTCAAAATTTTAGTGAAGCTAGATCTGAAAATCACAAATACTTGACACTGGTAGCAAACGCCTTAGTAAATTAAAATTTCAAAAAAAATTAAGTATGCCATTATTAAAGTGTTTCTGAGATTAGATCTGCTATCTGTCTATCGGGTTGTCTAAGTTTTTGTTCTTACAAAAACAGTGTGATATCAATTAAATTTTAACTCGTTACGGCCGGCGATGCACTACAGTACTTATGCCAAACGATGTCTGTAAAAATCATTAATGTTTTACATTAGTTCATAAAATTATTTGAACGTCTGTATCGCCAGTTTTTTTAAACGCACGTTAATGAAGTTGTATACGCCCAGTTTCATTGTTATTTTAGTATATTATTATTATTTTTTTAAATATGACTTCAGTTTGTTCTATTTGTTCAAAAAAAATTTTAGACTGTGTTCAGTAATCTCCCTTTCTGAACTATTTTATTGACACAAAAATCACTAAGGAATATAAATCAGAAAAACATTGATTTCACGGATTTTTATGCTATGAATATAGTGATATAACTATGGTAATTGTGTTACAAAAAATATTTTTATTCGCAAATTTTCAAATATTTATTTTTAAATTTAAGATTTTATAAAGCTAGATCCCAAGTTTTTATTCCCTTTTTACGAAAATAATACGCAGCTTGTAGTTAAAGCATGTTGTTAGAAAGTTATTTCAAAAGTTTTATAGATTTTAAAACTGATCAAATATTTATGTGTCCAATCATTAAATACGATTAATATGATCCCATTTTTTCATTCTGAATCTATTATCATTTTATAGTATTTGTGCATAGTGTATATTTTATAGGCCTTTCATTTATACGCAATATGTCCCCTTCTAATGCAGAAGAAAAATAATTATTTAACGCTATATAATCACGAAGAAAACTTTTTCAAACTTTATAATATTAGAAAAGTACTTGAAAATAATTCATTCCACATCCCAATTTTTATCATTTCGCAGATTATGCTTTCAAAGAATATATTTCTTTGAAAAATAGAAAGTAAATAGTGTTTTAATCTTTTAAAGTAATAATCGAAAATAATTTTTTAACAGAACGTTAGCATCTCATACCGTAATTTAAAAATAATTCTTATTTTTGAAGCTTTTTTCAAGCCACAATAATCGACAAATCAATAGAAACAATCAGTTCAAAAATTTATTTCTTCCATGAAGGTATTGATTTTCGATTTCAAAATAGAAAAAGTGGTTATTGATTTACTCGTTAAATGCTACACGTTATTTATATTCAATTAAAATTAATTTTAAAGAAATAAAAATGATATTCGTATTGAGAAAAAATAATAACTTATTTGGAACATTATATGGGTAAAATATCTCTTAGTTTGCCGTGATAGTTTAAGCGTTTGGTTATTTTTTATTAGAACATGATATTGGATTTTCAAGTCTTTAAATGTCAAGTCTTTAAATGCCATTAAATATAAGAAAATAAAAGTATAATTCGAAAATAATAATTTCATACAGGGAGAATGCTTAAGTTCATTTCGCCTTAAATAGCTCATGAACTTCAACAGTGAATTCGCTGTCAATGTATAGGAAAACAGCATTGCGCTACACGATAGGGTACTCAGTAACCCCCGCTAGCCGTAATTTCCGATGTTAGAGTTCGCATCTCGAAATATAAAAAACGATACGGGAAAATAGTCAGTTTCTTATGCCAATTACAAGATTGATTTAGTACGAAAAGACACCTCGTGCACTTGAATTCTGCGAATAAAAGCCTTACAATGCTTTTTTGTTTGTTCTCAATTTCCAACCTTTTTACATTATGAAAAGCTTGAGAAAGGAGATAATATCACCCTCACTAAACAAAACTAAAAAACAATATTGAATGTAAGAAATCATGATAAATGTATCCAATGATATGTAGTTGCTCCTTTGCGACGTGTTTCAAGAAATAACACTGTCAGAAAATAAAAAAACAAGGTATTGTACGCTTTCTATTCTTAACATTCATGTGATTGAAATGTCTTTTCATACTAAATAGATTCTGCTCGAACATTTGTGATTGACTGTTTTCATATATCTATAGTTTTCGAATTACGAACACTAACCTGGAATTTACTATCATGGGCTTAGTGAGGAATCACATCTTGCAACACATTGAAGTTTTAATATATCTAGGCCCAGGGTTCACAGTGGCTTTTGCGTAACCTTAAAATTTTGGCGAAATAATAAAGAAAATTCATAGCCAAATGAAAATTATATTTGTAGTAGATTCATCGTGAAACAATAATTCCAAAACCTTTTTTAAACTCCCTATCGTACCCACTTTTACTATTTCAATATATGTTCCAATATTTCGTATTTATTATTAAGAAGTTATTGATAACAGTCCAACTATAGATTGTATAAACTAATAAAACAAGTATATTCTTGACGCATAGTCGATATAAAAACTATCTAGCCCAATTCATCTTTAAAAAGTGTTATGACACATAACTCCAAATTTCAAATTAACTCGAGATATGGAGTAGCATTTAATGGGTTAATAAATAAAATGTATATATGAATATGTTTTGAAAAAAAAATACAAATAAGTTACATAAAAGTTTAGTCATTCAATAAATAACTGAGAGTGTCACCGAAGGAAAAATTCTCAACTCTCGCAATTTGTTGATTTTAATATTTTGTTTTCTCGCCAATTGAAGCACCTTGTCGAGATTTCGCGCAATGACAAACAGCAGCGAGAACCCTTCCTAGACATAACATACGTGGTTGAATCTAAATTGATTTACCAACTAATTTAGGCGAAACGGACTTAAATATTAGCTGTGGTTACTTTTTGTGAGAAAGAAATTATGATGAACAAAAATTTTCATATCATCAATACTTGCTACGGAAATAAAAAAGTAATCGAACCTATTGCTGTTCTCTTTTAATTAGAATACTGTTTTTTTAATCAATATCTAACTACACTGATTGGCAAAAATATGTAAATAAATAAAATTTTGCCCTCATTTCAAAGCAAACATGTGAACTGATATTTCTAAATCTAAACATGGCATCCTAATTGCCTCAGCATATACCATTTTTTTTCCCTGAAAAAAACAGGTTTTCATTATAACAAATAAGGATTTTTTATTATATTAGTTTACAACTCTAAATAGAATTGTAACTATGAAAAAAGTATTTTCGCTGGCTTAGATAACAAATCAATAAAATATATAATGGAAATCTGTTCTGTGGACATATGCTTTGTGAATTGTTCGGTGTCACACACACCTGCAAACAAGTTGAATCTTATTTGTAATTTTTTCTCTTACTGGATACTTTTGCCATCCAGTTTCTGGCTTAGAGTAAACTTTGCTGTACTTTTTCATGATTGTTTAGTTTCTTAATGACTTTTTTTTTTTGGACAAAATTTCGGCTGTTTGGGTGACGTTATCACAATAGCGTTTGAACAAACGTTCTTGCTTTTTGAATATTGAGGAAAAGGAGTATAATAGGAATTTGGATGAACATTATTTCTTCAAAAAAAAAAAAAAAATCGGTGAAGAACCTCTTAATTATTCTGCGTCGTTGCACCAACACATGAAGTTATTTCTGAATTTTACTTCTATTCGTATTGGCCTTTCTCGGGAGACAAAGATGTACTCTTGATGTTTTGTCGTCAGTATTAAAAACGTTTAAGTGCTCTTGGGCTATTTTTGGTTATATTTAGTTAAATACTATATAAGATTTTATTCGAAACACTCTACTATACTTAGCTACTTTGATATAAACACGATATTTCCACAGGAAATTGCATTTAAATACAACTATAAGTATCAAATGTATTGAAGTTATTATATAAAAACAGTAAAACATGCCAATAGTTTATTAAGTTAATTGTCGAGACTCATACAACGCTGAGTAATAAACAGACGATATTCTTGAAAAAATATTTGGTGCTATTCAATCTAAGTGTACACTTATCCCATTTATTTTATCCCCAGCTTGTTAAATGCAGGAATAAGTGTAGACAATTGGCATCACTCTAAACTCTACTGAAGATAATCTTCGTCTATACGTTGCTTAAATCATTAAACTTTAAAAACTTTCCACATTGAAAAAAAAATCTCGAGAAAATACTTCCCGGAACAGATTGTCGATCACTTATCCTCGTCGATCCTAGGATCTTAACATAGTCTTATCCTAGTACAGCAAGTCAATAGTCCAATTTGATCATCGAGAAAACTCTGACCGTTCGCACAGAGGTGTACATTACCACACTATAAGGTAGACTAATGAACTATGATAAGGTACAATAATGAAACTATTTTCTTGTTAGAATTTTACAAGGGTTTTGAGGTCGACCAATGTTATCATGCAAATTATTAAATAGTTTTTCTTTACAAACCATGCATGTTTTAAAATAATTAACTTTAAAAAATTCGAATTCTAAAGCATTATTCAAGTAAAAATTGCTCCAGCCCCAAGTAATAATTTGAAAATTTTTAGAAATAAAATTATAACAAATATGATAGGACACTACATTTAATATCTGCATAGAAAGCGGTATCATAATTGTGTGTCAATTGATCAAAACTGGAGTATCACGTAATGGCAATGCGTTTTCTGTTTTTAATTTAACATAGTCATCTTCGAGATAACTCACTTGGAAAGAAAGTATATATAAAAATATATTTAGATATGTTACTTTTTAAGATATATTATTCTTTTCATTTTTGAGTAGTGTATAAAAAATCTACTTTTATGTTTCACATATACTCGTAAACATTAAACTTATATGTTTTCAAAGGATGGAAAAAATGTTATTAAACTTAATCAACATTATTTTTTAATTGAAAGCCTAGAGGTATTATTTTAAATCTCTGTTAAACTTGTTTGAAGTTAACACGTAAAGCAAATGTATTACAAGTCCTTTATTTTTAAACTTATTATCAATAAAATCCGTTAATCTTTAGAAAACTAAAGTAGTTGGCAGTTTATCGCTGTAGTCTTCAGTAAACTAAAATACATGACATGTGACACTGTTTAACGGTAAATTTACTTAAACGAAAACTCAAGAGATTCGTGTAATTGTCAAGTTTTAAATATTCATAGCTTGTTTAAAAATATACTTTGTTTAAGCAAAGTGGACGAGAATAAAATGTTTGTATTTCTTTCGTTTATTTCTTTCGTTATTATTGCAAGAACCATACACATGATGCAGTTTAAAATGCCTTGAAAAGCTATAATATATTTTTGTGTCACTTAATTTTAATCAAGATTTGTACAGAATTTTTAAACAAAATTTTACTTCTATATTTGATGGAAACGGCTGTAAAATTGAATTTGTCTTTTTCGAAATAAAATTTTCCGTAAATTCTGGTGTGAATTCCACATTGTACGCTTTTACCATAAAATTTTAATAGAAATGTTCGCCTTTTTTAAATTCAGAAAAGTATTACAAATCCAGCATTTAAACGGGATGTCTACTATTTCTGCTATTTAAATATGAAATAGAAACATTCTATAAAACAATTGTGGTAAAAGCGTACGAAACCTGTAATAAAAATACAATTACTTACCCCTGAAAAGGTCACATCGCAGTTAACCATATTTTCGGAGATTCTTAAATAATTCCGTTTTGCACTGCATCATTTTGTTTTCTAAATATTAAATTCCATTTTGAAAATTAAAGACAAGTCATAATATGTATTAAGCAGCAAGTCTATACGACACTACTACTCTTTTTGTAAATGTACATTCAAAATATTCATTGAAATCTTTTAATTTATTAAAATGCATTTTCATAACAAGCTACTTTCAAAAAGGGAATGTCGTATGTGATTAGGCAGACATCAGACATTTAATAATAGTAGGCATAATATTTTCTGCAACTTGTATATATTTACATATATTTCTAACTGAAATAATTACTGTTCGCGACAACCCTTCCCCAAAATATATGTTTATACGCTGTTAAAATTGGGTTATGATTGTTGAAATACAATTGCTTGTTTTCAAGCTATGTCATGTAGTCAAAATAGTACAGAGACAAACTTATTTAAATTTAAAAAACACAGTGCGTCTTTCTTTAAAAATGGAGATTATGTTTTTTTTTCTTGAAAAGTACCAGGAAAAAAACCCAACATAAATTAGGAACATAACGTCGCTATACAAAACCTTAATTTGTTACGATTAAAATAAAAGTATATTTATAATTTCTGTAAATTTTTAGAACGTATTGGTACTTAAAACTGAAATCGGCAAGAAATATTTTCCCAGTCAAAGTTATTTAAAAAAAAAAAAAAAGGTTATTGTTCTTATTTACAAATACTTATGTTTAGAGTATAGAATGGTTAATTTGATTCGGAGGAAAATTAAGTGCGTTCTTATCTTCTTTTAACGTTATCAGCTAATATATCGGTGTCCAAAATGTGTAGCAGTATAGTTTCGGGATTTATAACAACATTGACTACTTTAAAAAAATTAATGTAATGCTCCAAATTTTTTACTCAAAGAAATGTATTTCAACCGATGAAGATTTTTTTCAATCCACAAAATGTTAACTTTTTTTTGTTGTTAATATAGGATGTGTACTTAAATGCACATTTTATTTTACTATTGATGTTTCAGAAACGTTGAATGTATTTTCCCCGCCACTTGTACTTTTTCAGACTATCAGATTATTATAAGTTGTTTGTAAAAGCTCTCAATACTATTAAAATTAAATATTAATTGTTTGAAAGAATGAAAACTCCCAATTTTATTTAGAATAAATAAGTGGAAAATCATATTTTTTTTTCATTATCCTATCATGTGTATGCAATGTGCTATTCTTTATTAAAAATACAGACCATAAATAACTGTAATTTTATATACGATTTACAAAAAAAGCACTGCTTATTTTCCTCTATTTTTTTATGTAAATTCTTAACCCCCTCAGTTTTTTTACATTATATTTTTATATCAAAACATTAATTAAAATGTTTTCAAAAGTTTAACCTTTTATAGAACAATGTTCCAACATGAAGCATCAAATTGAAAAATCCGAAAAAAAAATCATTCATATCGGCTAGAAAATATGCAGCAGTTATAATAGAAAGATGGCTTTTTAGCTCACAGGCTATCAAAACCTGAGAGCTAATATACCTGCGCGCCGGTTCTGTATGTAAGCATGTATGTATGTATGTATGTATGTACGTAACGCGATAACTCTTCATAGAAATAACCGTTTTGTTTCAAATTTTGTTTATTGGTTAATTGTCATAAGGCGCTTTCCTGAATAGTTTTGGGGGTTCATTGGTTAAGTATAAAGAGGGGGAACGGGAGGAATAACCCCCCTTAATTTAGATAAATGGGGTTTTCAAGCAGAATTATCCCATTTTCTTCAAATTTTGTATATAGATTCATTGTAGTAAGGCGTTTCCCTGATTAGTTTTGGGGGTACCTTGGTTAAATATACAGGGGGAACGGTGGGCTAACCCCTCTCCGTTAATTTAGATAAATGTGTTTTTGATACAGAATTATCAGATTTTTTTCAAATTTTGTATATCGGTTCATTGTGATAAGGCGCTTCCCTGATTAGTTTTGGGGGTTCATAGGTTAAGCATAAAGGGGGAAAAACGGGGGACAACCCCCTTAATTTATATAAATAGGTTTTTCACGCAGAATTATACTATTTTCTTCAAATTTTGTGTATAGATTCATCGTGGTAAGGCGCTTTTCCTGATTAGTTTTGGGGGTTCATTGGTTACATATACAGGGGGGGGGGGACGGGGGGCTAACCACTCTCCCCTTAATTTAGATAAACGGGTCTTTCATGCCGAATTATCCAATTTTCTTGAAATTTTGTATATAGATTCATTGTGGTAAGGTGCTTCCCTGATTAGTTTTGAGGGTTCATTGGTTAAGTATAAAGGGTGTAAACGGAGGCTAAACACCCCCCCACCCCGTAGTTTATTCAAGATATCTTTATTTTTCGAGGGGCATTATTTTTTGAAATAAGAGTATAATATACAATTAGTGTGAATAGCCTGTGAGCTCAATGCCGTCAGTTTAAGTGGGCAGTTTTCTTTATTTTTTTTAAACAGGGTTCGTACGGACTCTTGAAATTTACAGGGTAATTGCCAGTATTTTCTTACCGAAAACCTTGCCTTATGTAATAGTGCATTTACATAAGGCGAGTTTTTCTATAAGAAACTGCTCGTTATTTTCCTAAAAATTCCTGGAGGCCATACGAACCCTGTTTAGGATAAAAATTGCGGTTAAGCCAGAAAAAAATGTACAAAAGTTATAAAAATGTTTTTTTTTTTGTTGTTGTTGTTTGGTCGCCTTTTTTTCTTGTCTTTCTTTTAGCCAATTTTTACTGCGCACAATTTTAAAATTTACATAAAATTTTAAAAACAATCCATTATTTCTACAAATCAGTAGACGTATTTGATTAACATTATTAAAAGGAAACAAATTAGAATAATATGAATTGGAAATGTAGTTCCTGTAAATTCGTTAAAGTTTCATGTTCACAACAGAAAATAAATCATATACATAAACGTAAAATATAAAATATATATGCAGAATTTTTTTTCTCGCTATTTTAATGAGTGATATCGTTCTGAATCTAAAGTATAAGAAGGCAAAATATGAGGACAAAAAATCAAATATCCACTGATCTGCAGCCGTTTTGTAACAGAATAAAATTTGCCACAGATATGGATGGCGTGTGGTATATGTTATGAGCGTTATAACACTGACTAATACTATACATAATGGAAAACGTATAAATTATGCAACTACAATTACACTAATATCGTTACATCTATAAGAGTGTAGATTCGCATAGGCAAGTAAGTATGCACTAAAGAATAAGAATAGTCGCAGCACCTTCGCCCACACTTACAGAAACTATTAATTCATTAATTACTAATTAATATTTCTGTCTGGAAATCTACGGTAAATATGGAGATATTTTCAGTTAAAAAGTTATTAAATGTTGCCGATTTAGAAGTAAATTAACCTCTATATGCAATAATATCCTAAAGCAAAAAGTACGACTATGAGTTGTAATTTTCCAATTGGATGAAAAATGTCCGGGTCAGGACTCGAACCTGGAATCTCTTATCTGAAAATGCCAGTGCTCTACCAACTGAGCCATTCAGGTCGAATCTGGAGGCCCTAATTCATCCAGTTAACCTTACTGATCATAGCATCTGGTCTGATATGTGAATCAGCTCAACAGAATAAATCACAGGTAATTTGGAACTCCAGTAAACGCTGGATATGTGATTACACTAGATTCATTTTAACACAATTATTCAAATTAAACTCATAAAATTACAACTCATATGATTTCTTTACGAATTTAAATAATTGTAGACTGTTAGATGGTACCAATGGTAATAGACTGTTGGATGGTACCAATTTGCGTCAAAGCTGCAGCAAGAATGAGCGATTTTGTTTTGCTTTGGCCAGACATGAACACATTGAGTCATTGCCCACAAAACGACAGCACTTAACAAATTTCTAATTGACGTTTTCCTCATTTCTTTAATTGTCTTTGATATGGAATCGCTGTGTTTCACACAACTTACTAAAGAATTCAATTAATTACATTCGAAATTGTTCTCAAGAAATAATGTTTTTTCTCTTCGGATTTTTATATTCAGAATTAAAATTACACTCTTCCAAATATTCGTCTAATATATTCCATATAAAATGAGAAAAATTAAATATTTGCATAATCTCTGACGTATATAGCAATAATGTAGAAAGTCTTTCCGTTGACCAGGGAAAATATTAATCAACTAACCTCTTTTCATTTCGCAGTTTGGTCTCGGGGAAATAAATTTCATCCACAAATCTCTATTTACATTTGAAGACAAAATTATTACTTGCTGTGATACAGCAACGTGAATTTTAATTTAAAATAAAATTTATACCAGCATTAAGATAAAATTTAATACATTATTTAAGCAATGGGTAAATTTACAGTATTTGTTTAAAGAATAAATTATTCAAAAGTAATTTTATTAATTTCCCATGTGTTACCACATAAAATATTTCCTTATTTAAGATCTATTTAAACTGCAAGCGCTTTAAATAAAACAATTTAAGGAGGTTTAAGAGGTATACTTTTAAACAAAAGCAATATAAGTTTAAAAGAATGGATGGATTTAAAATTGAATTCTGATATAAAACTATGACAAACAGTAAAATATTCTCTATATCTATATTTTTTTTCTCCAAATTTGAAATCGATTTTTTTATATTTTTAAGAGTTAATATTAATATTTTTTCAAACGTACTGCGGTGTTTTAAACTTAAAAGTACAAAATTTAAGAACAGGTCTTTCATTTTTTCGTATCTAGACCAAACTTGCTGATGCGCGCTTCGAATAAACGCCGATGAAAAACGTCCTCTCTACATCGGCGTTTCCGATTGCATCATGCTTCGCTTTTGTCGGCGATATGAATTTTAAGTGTGGTTTTTAATTAATATCTCGGATAATTATCAAAAATAAAAAATCTGATCCTCAGGTGCATAAGTGACCTGTCTTGTAATATCCTGACCTAAGTTTTCAGCTGCCAGATTTGCAGACGTGTGTTAGATTTTCCTAGCCATCACACGGACAAATACCTTTATTTTATTAGTATAGATAATTGAAATAATTACGTTGCAAATCCTAAGAACAATAGATAAAATAATTTTATGTTAACTTCATTTTCTTCTGATTACAAGTCACTTACAATATTTTATAAAGTTGAAGTAACATTTTTTTTAGAAAATATATTCTTTAAAATACTTCTCATAACTTAAAAAAAAAAACACTTCAAAATGTGAATTATAATTTTAGAAATTTTTCCCACAGCAAAAGAATGTCACGTTTCTTTAAAAGCTTTCAATGTAAAAAAGGGGAGGTATTCAAAGAATGTCACTTGCACTACTCGTAGAAAACATTTACTTTCTGCTGAATACTTACTTTGAAGGATGTTATTGAGTTTTCCCGACAAATAAAGTTAAATTGGAGCTTAAGTCAGGAGTGAGTTTTTGATTTGTATGCTACATGTAGTAATAAAAATATAAAACCCAATGGACTTTAAAAAAATGTTGGCACTTTCAGAAAAATTCTATGTTCGAAAATATGAACAAAGTTCTTTTTGTAAAGTAAGTTTTTTTTTCTTAGAAAGGAAAACAAAGTGTATCTAAAAATTTTCCTTGGAGTGCTATTTCTTTTAAAATATTTTTAAAGATAGCTTAATCAAATGGAAAATGTCTTACATTGATTTTCGTTAAATATTTTAGTAATAACTTTGTGTATAGACATAAACTGTGTTTTAAAGTAAAATTTAAGCATAGAAAAAGAAAGAATGTTCCTAATGTTTTTATAAATAATTTAAAGAATATTTAAGATGAATTAGAAATTAAAATTTTGCACTCGAGAATATGATACGGATGTTCATATGACAGACAAATGTATATTTCTTCGATGCATGATTGCGTGCAAGCATCATATTATTTTGAAAGGTAATATATATTTTTATTACTAACACATCGGCTGATAAGTTCCCGGTCTGGGACACAGATGGCGTTTCAATCGCCGAACTGATGCATTTTTTAGTAAATACCAACCTTTAAAAGGTAGCAGAAAAAATGTCATGACGATTCGCCGTGTGGATAAAACGTTAGAGTGGTTTTAGTTGAATGACTTTGTTGATAAACAAGAATTTCAAGAATTGTTATTTGATGGGGAAAAACACCGGTCAAACAAAAGGTTGGCTTGATAAGCGTTATCCGGACACTGCACCAGGTAAATCAACCATTATTGACTGGTTTGCTGAATTTAAACGTGGTCGTACGGACACCAGTAATGCACCACGCAAAAGAGGTGTTTACTCCGGAAAACATAAAAAACTCCACAAAATCGTTTTGGGGAAACGTAAAGTGAAGTTGCAGGAGATAGCTCAGACTCTGAAAAGATCCAAGGAACGTGTAGGTTTTATTTTGAATGAACATTTGGCTATGAAAAAGCTGTTGTGAAAGTGGTTGTCGCGCGTGTTGACTTTTGACCAAAAAAACAACAAATCGATGATTCTGAGCATTGTTTGGAGCTTTTTCGTTATAAAATTATGTTATTTATTATAAAATTATTATTATTATTTATTTATTAAATTATTATTATTATTTATTTATTAAATTATTATTATTATTTATTTATTAAATTATTATTATTAAATTATTATTATTATTATTATTATTATTATTATTATTATTATTATTATTATTAAATTATTATTATTTATTATTAAAGTTATGTTATTTATTAAAGTTTTAAAGTTATAAAGTTATAAAGTTATAAAATTATGTTAAAAAGTTACGTTTTCTTTATTAGACCGGGAACGTATCAGCCCATGTGTTATTGAGCATGTTAATGTACAAAATTAAAATTAAATAGAATTATAATTGAAAATTAGAAACAAATCTCATTTAAATATTTTTATTCATAGCATTATCTGTAAGTCTCTAAATATATCTATAATTTATCTAAATATTAATCTCTATATATAAATATATGTTTATAATTTATCTAAAATATATCTGTAATATATCTATAATTTATCTAAATATTAATCTCTATATATAAATATTTGTTTATAATTTATCTAAAATATATCTGTAATATATCTATAATTTTTAGGTGCTTTCGTAATATAAATACGTAGCACCTATAGTCGTCGTCTGGTCCGTCTGTCCGCATATAACAGCGCAAAAACTATCCAACCGAATGGTTTGAAATTTAATATATATAATTGTTGCAGAATATTGTCGTGACATTTGAAATTTTATGAAAATCGAATCTAAACTTAAAAATATAATAATAAAAATATTTATTAAGTAATTTGAATTTTTTTTTTAATCGGTACTTCTTACTTATGGCATTTTCCGAGGATTAATCGTCAAGCGACCGCGAGATGTATCGCTAAGTTATCTGACACGTATGACGTTATAATCATATATGACGTTTATGACATTTTATAACCTCTATGACCAAATTATTGTCACAATCTTCATTCCATTAAATCCTATCATACGTAATTAATTCAATGATATCCCATGATAGGTAATGATTCTAGGTTGCCATGATGATTACGTCCTATTTAAGATGGAGTTATATTATTTCCGTATTACTGAACTTAAAAACCAAATTTGTATGTATACTAACATTGTTTAATTAAAGCAATCATATAATCTACCAACAGTTTTTTGGATGGATGTTTCTGGAGAAATAGATATTAAATAGAAAAGAGTCTAAATATGGGTTTCAAGTTCTGAAATTTTAAAAGCTAAGCTTAAGTTTCCCATTTGAATTCCTAAGTAAATATTAACAAAATATAAAATGTCGCCAACTTGTACTTATTTTATTACGGAAATTAATGATATAATAACATTATATCATTAATTTCAACGCTCCTCATTTGTCACGTTTGACGTACAATTTTCAACTTGTTTTAAATTGGAAACGTTGTACAAATTATTTTAAGAAACAGAATCTTTTTCTATTCTCTCACATATTCGACGATGGTTTATAATTGAAAGAGGAATAATTCCATATTACCGTATCTTAGAAATAGGTATTCTAAGTGTATTCTTGTACCTGAAACTATGTATAAAGAACCCCTACTTTTATGTAGTTTTAACCACATCCACTCAAAATGCACTGCTGTAAACAGCCATAAAATTAGCATAAATTTTCATTTTTTAATAAGGAAATCCAATTACAGCAACATTTAATGCTACAGTATATGGATTTTATGCATCACACATGAAAAAATTTCTAAATGTGCCAAACGTCACATTTCCAAAACTTATCTAGTAAATATGCAGATCAGAAGTATGAACACAAGCTGCGTTAAAGATATATTTTGATTTTGATTTTACTTTAATATCATTATTGTATAATATCGCTTTTAATTAAGCTACCACAAAATTAATTCCCCTGTCTGTTGCAACATTATTTTATTACTTTGAAATTATACTTTTATTCAAGGAACTTATTTTCGGTTTAAATAAATTTCAATTGTGAAATTATAGATAAAAAATATATAACTTTTATGATTGGCATCATTGTCGTACTTTTATATCTAGACACTGATTCGAAATGCCCATAAAAAATATCCCCATCATAGATTATTATTTATTGATCTTAAGTGTTACTTTACTAAGTATTTGTTCTCTTCTGTTTATATGCTTTCATTTTTAATGAATCACAAAAGTTGGAGGTTGGAAAAGTAGTAACTCTGTAGTACAAGAAAATGTTTGGTGATATTTCAATCAAGAATGACTATTATAAGAAAAATATTTTTTGGAGAAAGAAAATGAAGCTTCATTCCATTTGATTTTATTGAAAGATATTAGACAGTTTATACGTATATACTGAAATACGTGATTCTAATCAGTATGCTTTTATTGAAGTATACATAAATGTAAAAACTTTTGACGCATTCGTATTTAGTGGATTTTGTTTTAAAAAGACGTTTCTTTTAATTATACATTAAAGTAAAGTATCCTTACACATGTGTAGAAAAATATGTTTGTAATTAATCAAAGAACAATAGGAAAATATTGTGTAATACATGAAGCAAATAAAAAGTAATTTCAAACAAACTAATTTGCCCTTTTTATTAAATGATGAAACGTTTAATTATGAAAAGAAAAATTATAAGAAAACATAACTAAATTAATTCATTTCTAGTTTAATTAATAGCTATTATCACGATTAAAAAGTATAAATATTTAAAAATATATATTAATTTGATATAATATGTAAATTCATAATATGATGAAATCTGCCGTAAACACACGCTATATTGTGATTTTTAATATGACATATACATTAAAAAATTAATAAGAAACTTAGTAGCAGGTACTCAACAGCAGAAAGAAAGATTATTACTATTCTTTTACAAAATAAATGCTACTTCTCTATTATCCCGTCGACCACTTTTCATAACAAAAAACTATCGCCAAACTGTTAGATTAAACACCAAAAATGCAGTCTCATTTACTTGATGTCAGAAGCATTATACGTGTTTGTTATGTCATCAAGTGGTTTTTAATTCGACATTTGCGTGTATTTTTCATTATGTTTTACTGATTTATTAGTTATTTCATTAATTAAAATAACAATTGTGCCCTTAAATTCTTATATTTTATTTATTTATTTTGATATTCCAATTGCAACGTTCGCCCGTTTATTTGGCGTTACAGTTTGGCGATAGTTTTTTGTTATGAAAAGTGGTCGACGGGATAATAGAAAAGTACCAAATAAATTATTCTTCTAGCTATATTCTTATTCCTAATATGGCCTATTTATAAACCATATTAAGGGTCCTGTAAATATAAGGAAGATTTATTTATGTTCTACACATAATCAATGAGTAATTCTCTGCAAATAAACATACTCGATCATAAATACTAATTGACTAAGAGTACCCCCCCCCCCCCTCCCTTAAACTTGATTTTTAACATTTTTCCAACATAGTAGTTTAAAAGTATTTATGAAATCGGTTTGTCTGTCCATCTGTCTGTCCAAGCTCTAACTCTCTCCATTTCTTCCCATCCTACTTCTCCATATACCATTTCAAACATATTGAAATTGACATATATCACTGAGATGTACAACAAAATACTTACTTATGAACATAGTGTACATAGCATTTATCAGTCATATGCAGGGAAATACAAAAGTGTTCGGTTACAGTTCTGTCTATGAACGATAATGGCTGTACAAATGAATTCGAATACATGTCCTTATATTTTTTATGGAAATTGCTGAAAGGGAATTTTCAACTGTGTTAAGTATTTCCTAACTGAACTAAATTTTAGCATAATATGTTATATATATATACACGTCGATAGATCATATACAGAGATTCACAAAAGAATTCAGATACTTTTTCGACTATTGACGGTAATTGCAAGCATTCGTTTTTCAAATGTGTTATGGGTTTCCCAAATTCTTTACATAGACATCATGACACACGATATATAGACACGATATACGATTTCATAGACACACGAATTATTAAAACGGACATATCTCTCTGAGTTTTACAGATATCAATATGGAATTTTTTGTTTAATTCAGGAATGTATAATAATAATAATATAAGGAAAATTTTCCTAATTGGAAATTTTATCCTACGGGGACCGTATAAAAATTTAATTTTTGTATTTTTTCAAATAGACCCCCCATGGAGTTGCAAGTTATCTCATCAAATTTTGCACCTTTTTTTATGAAAATTTGCAATTGGAAGTATGTGCCTAGGGGGAATATTTAAAGAGATAGCCTATTGTTTCGATATTTACGAATCACACTGTATATATAATACCGTTGGCATAGAAATTCCCAAGATTAATGTTATTTTTTCGGCTTTCCTTGCTTAAAGCATTAAACAATACCGTATACATAAGTGTATGGATATCGCAGGCATAACCACTTCAGACTCGAGGTACACAAATGTCAGGCTTCCTACGGTTCCTGGAATTTTGCGACCAGGAAATTCTTCGATACCAGTATTTTCTTACAGAAAATCTCTCCTTAAAAGAAGGCGAAGTTTCACAAATTGAACCTAAGATTTTTGTTTTGTATAAAGAAAATACTGGTGAAACTCCTGGAAAATTCCCTGATCCGTACGAACCCTGAAATGTGGACCTCTATGCTTTTCGTCATAAAAACTAAACTGTTTGATTTTTTTACATTTTTACTTTACCTATATATAGCTGAATGTATTTTGCTGTGAAACAAAACAAGCAAATGACAGCACTGACGCTTATATCCTCATAAAATAAATGCTATTTTTATCTGAGTTTGAAAAATGACTTGAAAACAATAATTCCAAGAAAGTTTGCAATTTTCTTTTTATTTAACTTAAAGGTTTTAATAATAATAATAATAATAATAATAATAATAATAATAAGGATTTTTAAATCATTCACTTGTATAAAGCCCTTTAATTTGTTATTTCGTGAATTTATTCATTATGAAATTGATATTTTAAGGTACCTAGTAATTTTAGATCTATATTTGTGAAGTTAAATTAGGAGCCTCCTATAGGATTAATTTATGAAAAAAGTCTCTTTCTATCACCTATTGTGTCATTTTCTTTATATAAAAGCAATGAATGTGTATTTTTAGTATTATTTTAACCTCGTCTCTCAAAATGATAATAGGCTACATCCAGACATACGATTCTCACTAATCGGATGAAAGGGTGGACTTAAATCTATATATCTGAAAGGCCTAATACGCTACCTCGAAACTAATAATTCTCACTAATCGGATGGAGGAATGGACTTAAATGGACAGAAGACATTCTTTAGACTTAAAATAGATTTAAAGGATTATTAAAATCATATAATGTTGAATTCTTAAAAATATTTCATTTATTATATAGGCCTAGCTGACCCACCCGGTGTTGTCCGGGCACATGATAATAAATTTAAACAGGCCTCAAGTTTGTATGATTTTATATATTTAACCCGACATTGTATGAAATTATATTTTAAATGAAAAATTCGTGAAAAAATATTGATATTTATTTATAAAAGCGCTCCTAAGAGGACATTTTCTAGTTTTTTCCCTTAGGTTCGTTTCATAGTTTTGAAAAAAGGTTGTTGTTGTCCGAACTCTTTGAAATTTTTATCGGTAATAAAATAACTGTTTTACAGAATGTGTAAAAATTTCGTGAAAAAACATTGTTATCTAGTTGTAAAAGACTTTTTCGCGTCGGCTTCTTTAGAATAATGGTAAAAAATAGTTCTCATCTTCCGAACTTTTTGAAATTTTAATCCGTTAAAAATATAACTATACCCACACTCTCTTTACAATTTCATGAAAAAAATATGCATAAATGGACATAATGGCTATACTAAAGTAGTGAAAACATGAGTCGAAGCAGAGCAAAGCCACGCCAAAACACTCCACTTTTTTTTTTTTTTTTTTGAAAATTTCTCAGATTATATATTTTTTAAATACACGTCCGAATATTTCCAAAATTTTGTAGGTGATATAAATCTGGCCTACCAATACGCTTTAAAAAGATTGGGTCAAAATACGTTTAGAGACTTTTAACGTAGAAAAAATATCGTCTCCGTGCGGCGCGAAGTGACCTGCGTTCACCGGTGTTTCTAAAAGAGTCAGAGTTTTTATATTTTTTAAACAGATTGCACCATCGCGTCGCGTCGATTAGAAAAAGGTTTCAGCTTTAAGAGCATTTTTTTTTTGGTTTGTCGGTACCTCAAAAATTGCGTCTTGGAGAGTCGTTGCCATAAGGGGAAAAACGTCCTTTGAAAAACGAACTTTTTGATTTTTTTTTTTTTTTTTTAAATGAACAACAATATTTTTTTGGATTGACTGCGGTATTTGAGACCTGGATAGATCTTTCAATTTTAACTGTATCGAACGGTTTGGACGATTTAGGTTAGAACTAAACTATGAAATAATACAAAAAATTGCGCGTTCGGTTCTTTATTTCATTTATATGCGTATATCGGGTTCTGAATATGCGCAAGCGCTTTCGTGGGCTCCGAAAGAAAGCAATGAGTTTTTGATAAGTTTCTAATTAATATCTCGACTAATTACATACAAAAAATCTGAGCCTCAGGTGCATCAGGACCTGCCTTGGACTATCCGCACCAAAATGTTCAGACTTCTAGATGTGCTAGAATTTGCTAGCCATCGCGTACACACCGAAGTTAGACATACAGGGCAAAACTTTCTTTTATTAGTATAGATTAAAATAGATTTAAAAAGGATTATTAAAATCATATAATGTTGAATTCTTAAAAATCATTCATTTATTACAGGCCTAGCTGACCCACCCGGTGTTTTGCAAAACAGATTTCGTATAATGTTTACAGGAAATAAAAGCCATTATTAATAGTTATTGAATAGTCTTTATGCCAATTTAAACTTTGTATAAATCAACACAAAGTAAAATAACATTTTTGGTCATGTCCTTGTTTAGATAAACCAGCAGAAAATCCTTTCACTAACGAAGCAGAAACAAATTTGTCAAAGGTGGATTTTCCAAATGAAAAGGTGAAATGAAAATGATTTTGCTGTATATTGCTGAATTTAACCAGCATTATTGAAATCCATATCATATATTCTAATACGAGCAAATCTTGTGGGTGGTTATATATATATGCAAAAATTATCTTAAAAACGGCTCTAACGATTTTGACGAAATTTCGTATCCTACCGTTTTGGGGCACCAGAAAACCATTGGGCTAGGTCACATGCTCGAGAAAATTCGATTAGTGGGTCATTTTGGGTCATTTTGGGTCATGGTCTAGCTAATTGTATCTAAAAAACGGTTCAAACGATTTTGACGAAATTTTCTATCCGACCATTTTCGGGCATGAGAAGTCAATTGGGCTGGGTCACACGTTCGAGAACTTTCGATTAGTGAGTCATTTTGGGGTCAACGCGGGTCAAATTAATTTTATCTAAAAAACGGCTCTAACGATTTTGATTAAATTTTGTGTCCTACGAGTTTCGAGCACGATAAAAGCATTGGGCTAGGTAGCATGTCCGAGAAAATTCGATTAGTGGGTCATTTCTGGGTCATTGTGGGTCAAGATCTAAAAAGCGGCTCAATTTACACTAAATTTTGCATCCTATGGTTTTCCGGCACGAGAAGACTGTTGGGCTAAGTCACATGTTCGGGAAAATTCACTTAGTGGGTCATTTTGGTCATGGGTCATGATATTTGAACTCAAATTTAATTTTGGTCTTCCCTTTTCTCGGTCTTCCCTGCTCGTGATGTTTATATGAGATAAAGCACTTAAATATGAAATATACAGTCGAGTTCAGTCGAGATTGTTTTTTAACGGAACATGATATGAGGTCATCATGCATGACAGAGTTAACCGAACTTTTAAGCTAATTTTACATATGTATCAATCATAATAAATACAATCCTCTTTTGTTAACCTTTTTAAATAAGAATATTATATGTGTGTTTTATGTATGTTTTGGAAGCATATCTAAAACATTTACATGTAGCTTATCATATTTAATTACATAATATAGTCGGTTATATCGTGCTTTCGGATATATCGCTCTTTTTTCCTGGCATACATGATATAATGATGGGATACTGTACTTCTTTACTGCGAAAATAATTAATTTCCGCTTGAGATATTTGAAAAATGAAAAATATTTTTAGATATCCTTCGGCAATTTTTAATATTTCTTTTAAATACAATAAAATTCGGATAATACGAGTCCACTTAAATCGAAGTATCGGATAAATTGGGAAAATAACTTTTTAAGATTCTTTACAAATTTCAACATATTGTAAGGATCCCGGTAAGAATATCAAGATACTCCGCTTATAACGAATGATGTTACAACAAAATTTTGTTTTTTAAAATGTTTTTTATTCTTATTTTCCGTTATAACTCATACAACCATGCATTTCTCTCAAAACGAATTGCTTTTTCATTTCTGTTAAAACAAGGTATTATAGGTTTGTTTACTGATGAATGTATTTTAATCTTATAGGTTTTGAAATATCTAATTCTAACATTGACCACTAGATAAGTTTCTGTTTAGCATCTTTACTTTATTGTAATTTTAAGAAAATTATGGAAACCGACCCCTGCTTCCAGCGTTACTTAAAATGGGTGAAAATAATTTTTTTAATGGAAAACTCTAATAGGTTTTTTTAGCTTCAATATATATATATATATATATATATATATACTAGGTGACTCGCCCGGCCGCCGATACGGGCGCATTCTGATAAAAACGAACGTCCGACACGTGTTCCCGCTGCCTGCAACACCGTATAGTAGGCATGCAGCGCACACGCTGAAAATTCTTTTAGTTCCACCTTCCGCCGCCAGGGGGGCGCACCCTGTTCCAAAGAAACTACCTTCCGAACGAAACTCCAAATCTTGTCCCCACTGCCTCCGGCACCGTATAGCAAGCAGCACTCAAAATCCTTTAGTTCCGCTTTCCACCGCCAGAGGGCGCAATTTGTTCCATACGAACATCCAACACGGGTACTGTTGTATAAAAGGAGTTGAATGAACCAATTCCCGTCGATATCAGGCCCATAGAACTCTAGTAAATAATGCGCCCCCTGAAAGGTGCAACTAAAATCTGTAACACGAACGAAAAACAAGTGAAATCATCCACAGGCCGTTGTGATTGGGTCCTTAGAACCCGAAATAAGAATGCGGCGTTAGATAAAGAAACTTGTAGGATTACCCGCCAGGGGGCAATTGGTCAAATGCTCAACAACAATTCCTTTACTTTGATTGTTGGTATTCATCAGGTATATACGGGTTGTGCAATTTTATTAGGAACATAAATTTAATTTTTACGAAAATCGTTATTTGAAATTTCCTGTATTCTCTATACATAACATTTATAAAACGCTACGTTAGAAGATAAAAATGTTAAATTTCTTAAATGGAATTTGTTTTGTGTAAATCAGAGGAAGGCGTTAACTTCCTCCCTCCCCATATAACGAATAATTTGTTCAACAAACCACCTTCACCTACATTAACGCGATCATTAAAAAATAATTGATTTTTTCTAATAATTAGAACATAACAAAGACGCTACGCTAAAATAGCCGGCAGATGACACACCTTCCCATCCTCAATTTCAAATCTATATCTTAATTAGTTATCTAATTGTTTGTTCATTAGTAAAAATTGGCAATTATTTCCTTTCATATTCGCAAACTAAATGGAGGGATCGGCCAGAGAAACAGATCTCTTTGTAGCTCAGTATTTAATGAAAGCAGATCCCTGTCTGAAACTGCAACAAAAATCGAAAGTAAAAACTAACAACGTTAGAGATCGACCTCAGCTATTCTATGAAAAAAAAATCATTCAAAAAATATTAAAATGCGAGCGAGAAATTTGAAAATAACCTTCCCATAGACTTAACATTAGCTTGAGCCTTTCTTCCCGTGACTAGTGTAGACAATAACATTTGGATTTGGGGCTAATAATTAACTTATTTTTATCATTGTGGTACTGTTTTACTTTTCTCGCAATATGCAATACAAACAAAAAACTATGCTGTATAAAATATGCTGCATAATAAAATTATTGAATAAATAATTCATTCGAATTCTCAGGCTTTCAAACAATCTCAAACATCTTTATTATATAATATGTAAGATAAATACACAATACGTGCTTTGAGAATAAATATTATGCCAGTTTGACGAATAAATGACGCCAGTCATCTTAAAGTCAAATAAATTTAATAATACCATTTTATTATATCTGGATTGCGTAAAATAATCCATATGATTTCAAATATTTCAAGTTATTCGAATATTTTGAAATTTAATTTCATAAATGTGACATGAATATTTTGTCACATGTCTGTTATTTTAAATTAAAATACAAATTTCAATTTTGATAAAAAATTAATAAATTTAATTGCCTATCTATTATAGAAACTTTAATAGCTTTAACAGCTTTATACAAGACGAGTGTAATAGGATATTTCATTTGTTCTTACAAGGTTATCATTATAAAATACTATCTGACACCGCCTGGCGTTGCCCGGGCCCGTGATAGTAAATTTAAAAAGAAACATAAAGTTTTTATTATTTCATATCCTTAACCGGATTTGTATAAAATATTTTAAAATGAAAAATTCACGAAAAAAATATTGATATTTAGTGATAAAAGCACTTATATTTTTGCTTACGTAGGGTCGTTTCATAGTTTTAAAGTAAAAAGTTATTTTTGTCCGAACTCTTTGAAATCTTTATTGGTGATATATAAAACGGTTTTACAGTCCATGTATGCATGCTCTCTTTAAAATTTTGCGAAGAAATATGCATATTTATTAGTGAAAACATGAGCTCTCAAATTTACCACACTCTTCGATTTTTCCTGACCCTGTATTTCATTCAAATTTCAATTTAAAGATATATTTTAATTGGAAATGAGACGCTTAATTCGACGCAGTAAACCTTTAGTTAATATGATTATCAATTTTGGAGTTATATAAGTATGTTTCTTTTACCCAATTCAGTAATAGAGTATTTAAAGCGAGGCTAACGAAAAAGACAGGCTACCGTGGTGTATTCCACATATCTTTTTTTACAGACCGCTAGAGTGACGTGATGCTCATTTCGTACACCTGCATTGGTGGATTCGAGCATCGCGTGACTTCCGCGGTCTGTAAAAAATGATACGCGTAGATTCGAGCATCGCGTGACTTCCGCGGTCTGTAAAAAATGATACGCGTAAAGCACCGCGGTAGCCTGTCTTTTTCGTTAGCTTCGATTTAAAGTTTATGACGTCATCAAGCCACGATTTTATTCGAATTTACATTTTCATTTACACATGTTTTATTTTCATATTTCATATTATACATATCCAGTATGGGTAAGTATTACGGTGGCCCCAACGAATAATTTCACTGGCGCCAGCAGATTTTTGGCAATTTTTTGTATAAATTAAGAAAAATTACCCGCCGAATTTTTCAAAAATCGTATAGTCGAATGCAGAATTTTTTTTACATATGCTCAGAAATTTTTAAATTGATATCTTAATTAGTTTTCTTAAAATTCGCTAATTTGTAAAATAATTTCGATTTCGTTCATTTCCGCTTGCAAATCCAGAACAGCAGTTCTTTTCTTTAACCATTTTGATTTAAAACATCGCATTTTCGATACGATGTTTAATGAGATTACAGTGGAACCCCGATTTTACGTAACCCGTTTCGTACATTATCCCGCTTCCTACGTTATTTTTCATCGGTCCCAGAAAATTCCTATTCTGATAATGTTAAAAGTACCTCGATTCTACGTTATTTATTTTTAACGTTTCCCGCTTAGTACGTCATTTTAGGCAAAGTACCTCAGGAAATTTTATCTTTTTTCACTCATGGAAAATTTTTTAAAAGAAAAAATGCTTTCCACTTGGTCAACTGGTTGTTCGTTACCAAAAACAGTTCTTCCCCTCGCCGTTAATATTCCCGTAAGAAAGTAACGATAAACTATAGTAAAGATATTACAGTATAGTAAAGATATTATTTGTCTATCAGCACTTGACCAAACCTGCGTCAAGTGATATCGGGGTGGGGGGGGCGATCTTTTTTCGCCGTTCATTCATTTCAACCCGCAGTGGAGTCGCTTTCTTTTGCTATCTCTTACTGATTGCCAGTCAAAAGTAGGATGTCTAAATGAAAATGTTTCTCTGTAGCCGAAAAAGCAGAAATTATCGAAAAATCCAAAGTTTCGAAAGGAACTAAAGTGGATCTCATAAAATCGTTCAGTATCGCTTGTTCCACGTTACAAACCATTCTAAAACAAGAGATCTCTGTGGAATTGAAATCTGAAAAACTGGGAAATTTGTCAAAGAAAAGAAAAACACTGAAAACCTCTCCTTTTGAGGAACTGGAAAAGATTTTGTACAGGTGGTTTAAACAAGCCCGTTCAGCCAAGATTCCAATCAATGGCTCAGTTTTGTAAGAAAAGGCTCTTGAAATTTGGTTGGATCGACCTATTCAATAAGAGGTATAATTTGTCTTACAAGTTTATTTGTGGTGAGGCAGATAAATACTGCTGTCGTTGAGGAATGGACGGAAATAAACTTTGCCTTCTCTTGTGTGTAATTGCTCAAAAAGGACATGTTCAACACAGATGAGACCGGATTGTTTTTTAATCTATTCCGTGATAGAACAGACACCGTGAAAGGAGAAACGTGTCACAGTCCGAAATTATCAAAATTGCGATTAACAGTTTTGTTATTTACGAAGGCAGACGAAATTGAGAAGCTAACACCCTTTGTGATTGGTAAATCCAAGAAGCCTCGATGCTTCAAAAACATTAAAAGTTGGCCGACAGATTACAATGTCAACCACAATGCTTGGATGACCCAAAATCTTTTTGAAGATTTTGTAAGGAAATTGAATATAAAAATGTGCTTACAAAAGCGAAAAATAATTTTATTCGTAGACCAGTGCATTCATGTTAATCTGAATTTAAAGAATGTGCGTATAGAATTTTCACCACCCAACTGCACAAGTTTACTTCAGCCATGTGACTTGGGAAAAAACAGATCCTCCAAAATGCATTATAGAAAGCAACTGGTAAGAAAAGGCCTTTTTGACTTGATTCTGGTGAGCTTCAAGATGCTTGGAAAACAAAGCTAAATGTGCTGGATGCTCTTCATTTCATCTCATCGGCGTGGGATAGTGTAGATGAAAAATGCATGTCAAATGCTTTTCTGAAGGGAGGATTTTCAAAATCCGAAATTAACGGTGAAGGGCCGCTGGAAGAGCTCTCTATGAAAGACTACACAAAAGAGGATGAATTCATACTTGCAGACATCAATGTTGATGAGTACATTGATTGTGATAAGTATGTTATCGCTAGATATTCAGACTATTTCCGATTTGATTTCGCAATATTAAAGTGAGGATGATATTGATGAAGATCCAGAAGATATCGTACCCTTATCGGCAGAAGCCATTGAGAGTTTAAAAATTTAAAAAAAATTAACTAGACATGAAACTTAAGAAAACAATTTCCATGTATTGAAAATAGAGTATATGTGAAATTACACTTAAAAAGAAAACGCAATAAAGAATAACAGATTTTTTTAAATACTAATATGGTATTGGTAAGTTTATTTTCGTATAATTTGTTTTCTTGAAGTGTTTTTCTGTATTTGACCCCGATTTTACGTTTTTCCGTTTCGAACGTTTTTTTCTGCTGGTCCCGTGAAAAACGTAAAATCGGGGTTCCACTGTATAATTAATATGTTGTGTAATTATCAAAATATTAAAATTCTGAGGATCAGTGCACTAGGAGAGGGTTTGGACTACGTAAATCTAAAATTTCAGGCTTCTAGGTGCGCTAGATTTTCCTAGCCATCGCCAACAGACACACACAGACTGAAACTTTATTTTATTAGTATATAGATATAAGAATTGAATATGAATAATATCAACTATGTATTCAAATATTTTTTTTGTTTATTAAAATTCATACTTTCGTATTCGCCGCATGCCAGAGGTCAATAGCCGAGTATATCGCCAAAGATTTTGCTGCTTACAGCGAGCAGTTTGATTCTGAAAATTGCTCTGATTTAAGCGCGTAGTTCCACTACACGTCTGTAAAATTCGTGTTTTGTTTTTATTCTTTTATAATTTTATTTATTTATTGATAAAGTTTTAATTTCGTAATGTAATGCTAGCCGTAAGCAAATGCTGAACTATTTATATTTTTAACACTTTCCAACCTAGTTGAAAAGGGTTTATGACTTCGGTTTGTCTGCCGTATGGCCGTCTGCTAACTCCCGTAAATATGCTCGGATTGCCCTGCAATTTTTATATGTTATTGTCGTTATCTATAGCGTGTTCCCTATTTCAACTGAAGTGTGTAGCACTTATAGTTTTTTACAGGGACACTCAAAAGAATTCCGTTACATTACGATCTAGGGGGAAAAATCATTTGCGGTTTATTTTAATGATGTTACACAATTTCAAACACATTGTAATTGATATATATCACTAAGGTGCATTACAAGAAGTTTAATACGGAATAGGGTGTGCATAGCACCTATAGTTACTTTACAGGGACAGTCAAAAGAATTCCGTTACATTACCTCTATGGAGAAAAATCGTTTGCGGTTTAATTAAATAATGTTTCACTATTTTAAACGCATTGAAATTTATATATATCACTAAGGTGCATTACAAGAGGCTTACTACAGAATATTGTGTGTATAGCAGTCATCGTTCATTGGCAGGGACACACAAAAGAATTTCTATTTACTGTTAACAATAACTCTTGGAAGTGCGTTTTAAGTTGCTGAACACGATTTTAAATTTAACTCCCTTTTTGTCTATTACCTGGTGTGTATAAATTATGTAGATCCTATACAGGGAAGCACAAAAGTTCGCGAACACATTTCCGTTTATTGACAGAAACTCCAGAAAGAGAATTTTAAACTGTGCTACGCGTTTCCTAATTAACTAAAATTTAGCATCCTATGTAGCATATATACAAATCTATAGATCATATACAGGGCTGAATAAAAGTATTCTGATATTTTTTCTAATATTGTATATGTAGGAAATATATCTTGGGAATTCCTGAAATTACGTTTTTAAATATGTTATGCGTTTTCCAAATTGTTTACTTAGATGTTATCTTTCAGCTTATTAAACGGTAATGATTTGTAAAATTATTTTGGAAGCGTTGGAAAGTGTTACATAATCTATGCTTGACGCATGATTTTTCATTCTTGTTTAAAGTACAAACTTGTTTAAAATTACTTGTTTAAAGTTAATCGTTTGTAATTGGGCCGCATGTGATAGAAATAGATTTTTTTTTTTTAAATGTTTGAAAAATATTTTAAAACCTTAAAATATCAGTACTTTGAGAAACATTTTTCAAACAAATTGCAGTGGAAAGTACATTTTTCTCCTATTCGACGGTGTAAAAATTGAAATTGTTTAGAACAGGGGTTCCTAAACTTTTAGACCGACGTACCACTAAATCGAAGTTCGTACTTCCGCGTACCACCAGGCATAAACGTAATATACGCTAAACACACCAACGTTTAACACACAATATCAAATTATAGTACAATGGACAGATGTACGTTTCGTGAGTAACTTGGACTGACATCCTCAGTGTGAATAAAATAAAATTAAACATTATTGTATCCCCCCAAAGACAGGAAATTGAATCGAGAAACCCAAACCAATGAGATTAAGCCGGAAGTGATTCACTATGATACAGTAACTCAACCCAGAAAGGTGAGATGTAAGGTACGCTTGAAAAAACATTGACCAGGGAGTTACCAAATTTATGAATATAAACTGGTTCAAAGAAGTCTAAATCTAATGGAGTTACATTTCTTAATAATAGTGGCTGAATCAAAGTTAAAATTATGTCCCTCATTGCAACAGTGACTTGTCACTGAAACCAAAAGTCACCGATAGGAATCTATGTTTTAGAAGTATGTAATTTACGGTTAGTATAAAAGAACTGACTAATCGGTGGATCCGTCCTTTCTTTAAATCATCAGTTTGATGCGTAGAACAAGTTATGTCGGGAATGTTACCTGTGACCGCTCTAGTTTTGTGAATGACTCTGCAGTGGGAATTTTCGAAAAACAATTATCACCGCTTCTCTTTTAAGACATTCAGGAGCAACATTCACAAAGTAGCTTGTCTAGTATACCAAATGGAATCCAATAAAACGTCCACTGGGTAGTTTGTTTTTTATAATCATCCTAATTTGAATACTTCCAGAAGATGGATTCGATTAGTGCAAGCTATCTATCACTTTTTAAACCACAGCCTACAGTTAAATCCCATCCAAAAAAAATTGTAGCAGATATTGCACTGTTGTACCATTATTTAATTTTTAATGATTTGTTAAGGTTTATATAGATTTTTTGCACAGTCTTTATTATCGGTTATAATAAATACGATATGTTTTTAATTACAGAATAAAATAGTTTCCTTAAGCCTACACAAGTCAATGCGAAGAAACGCGTCAGCTAGTGTTAAGTCTATAGGAAGGTTATTTTAAAATTTCTCGCTCGCATTTTAAATTGTTAAATGATTTTTTTTTGCATAGGATAGTAGAGGTCGATCTCTAACGCTGTTATATAAGGGTACTTTCACTTTCAGAAATGGCTCCAACCGGTTCCAAAATTGAAAATTCCCGATGCCCGATTATAAAAAAAAAAAAACTGCAACAAAAATCGAAAGTAAAAACTAACAACGTTAGAGATCGACCTCAGCTATTCTATGAAAAAAAAATCATTCAAAAAATATTAAAATGCGAGCGAGAAATTTGAAAATAACCTTCCCATAGACTTAACATTAGCTTGAGCCTTTCTTCCCGTGACTAGTGTAGACAATAACATTCGAATTTGGGGCTAATAATTAACTTATTTTTATCATTGTGGTACTGTTTTACTTTTCTCGCAATATGCAATACAAACAAAAAACTATGCTGTATAAAATATGCTGCATAATAAAATTATTGAATAAATAATTCATTCGAATTCTCAGGCTTTCAAACAATCTCAAAAATCTTTATTATATAATATGTAAGATAAATACACAATACGTGCTTTGAGAATAAATATTATGCCAGTTTGACGAATAAATGACGCCAGTCATCTTAAAGTCAAATAAATTTAATAATACCATTTTATTATATCTGGATTGCGTAAAATAATCCATATGATTTCAAATATTTCAAGTTATTCGAATATTTTGAAATTTAATTTCATAAATGTGACATGAATATTTTGTCACATGTCTGTTATTTTAAATTAAAATACAAATTTCAATTTTGATAAAAAATTAATAAATTTAATTGCCTATCTATTATAGAAACTTTAATAGCTTTAACAGCTTTATACAAGACGAGTGTAATAGGATATTTCATTTGTTCTTACAAGGTTATCATTATAAAATACTATCTGACACCGCCTGGCGTTGCCCGGGCCCGTGATAGTAAATTTAAAAAGAAACATAAAGTTTTTATTATTTCATATCCTTAACCGGATTTGTATAAAATATTTTAAAATGAAAAATTCACGAAAAAAATATTGATATTTAGTGATAAAAGCACTTATATTTTTGCTTACGTAGGGTCGTTTCATAGTTTTAAAGTAAAAAGTTATTTTTGTCCGAACTCTTTGAAATCTTTATTGGTGATAAATAAAACGGTTTTACAGTCCATGTATGCATGCTCTCTTTAAAATTTTGCGAAGAAATATGCATATTTATTAGTGAAAACATGATCTCTTATAAAAAGCTTTAGCTGTCAATCTGAGAGCCAAAATATATTAGAAGGTGTATGCTTTCAATGCAATGGTGACTTCATCCATTTTCAAACAACCCTTTTCAATCCCCCTAGGCTAAAGAGGTGAGAGCTAATTCATCAGGTTCCTCTTTCTGGGAGGAGAAGCCTATAAAAAGTGTTGGCGCATGCGTAAAGAGACGATATTCGTGTGGAAATCTGACAGAATGCGTTTTTCGTTTTAATATATAGATTTATTATGCATTTATTATAAAATATTTGTATCATAAAAGTTTGGTGTTAGTTTCTGTACGAATGTTGCATATAACAGCTTGCGCTATTTAAGATTGAGCAAAGACGCATGAGTATCCGAAAACCTTATAAAGAAAGAGAAAAAAAATTAAATATAGTAATAGATTTTCCATCATTTCTATATATTTAAATGAATGTATCTTAAGATTTAATATGATTATTAAAAAAAAAAACATGAAAATAAACACATACAGCTTTTCATAATAAAATTATTCTAAATAGGGAATTTCGCGCTCACTTTAACTTAAAACATCAGTTTTATACTTTACACTTTATATCATTGATAAATATGCACAAGTATACAATGGCACGACGAAAAGCGAAAAATAAATATTACACGCAGTTAGAGACATTTTACCACACTGTATTAAAATGAATGAATGTAAATTTTGATTGTGATTTAATAAAAAAAAATACCTTGATGAACAAGCTTCACTCGAAACAAAAGAGAAAAAACCCTTCTGCAATTGTTTCTCTATGGTATGCTTTTGTAATTGAGACCGATACCTATTGATACATTTAACATTACTATAAAGCTTATACAGTTAGACTAATATTAATGTTAGCATTATTTTTGTCTAACACCAACCTTGCCTGTGTGACTGACTACGAAATATTAGCTAACCCTTTAAGCACTGACAGTACTTTCAAGTTCCATTAGAATAAACTTATACAATTCATTTAACTCATCTAATGTCAGTAATTCAAGTTAGCATAGGTTCTAGACACTTTATCGTGTTCTAAAAGCATTATTCGCTGTACAAAGCAAACATATTTTTAAATGGATGTTTTCTTTTCCCAGGTGTAATTGCTCAGCAATTTTTATGTTAGAAGACATTCAGTTGAAAGTTTCACTTCTGAAAAATTTCTATTTTAATATGTAAGGCCATTACTTTTGTGAACTTCCTCATTCTATAAAATGCTAAAAAGAATATCCTGAAGAAATGATTTGGTTAGAGTTGTACATAGTCTACAAAATACCTATAAATACTGATTTAATTAATTACATTTTAATAAATGGAAATTTTCTAAATTCATTTAATGATTGCAGAAATCTACTAACACATTTTCAAATATAAAACAAAAAAAGAATGCTTTGGAAGGCGAAATTTCCATTAATTAATATATTGGTACTGTGATACACCTTTATAAATAACCTCTTTCCTTCGTGTTTCTCGTCATTCACTCCCTTTTAAATTTTAAAGCTCGATATTTTGCCACATACCATTTTCGTTCTTATACTTCCACTTTACTCAGGAATGTAGCCATTTTTTCACGATTAAACACAAGTTTATTTAATAGGACGAAACATCACAAAACATCACAAACATTGAAGAATAGGTACACAGATGTACACAAAGATGAATATTTATAGCAGCAGCAGCAGTTATATTACTACTCTTCTATCGACACAATTACTATATTTTCATAACGTGCCCACCGCACACACACATCCGAATCCTTTGGCCTCCCGCCAACAACTGCTCCCGTCTCTCCTACTCAGTAGTAGAAGAGGGAAAAAAAGGGTTGCCATAAACCTGACGTCACCGGCATGACAGGTACATAAAGGGTTAAGACCAAATTAACTGCTGTCGAAACAACTAACAACAGTTTTCGTGGTTGATTAAATAAGATCAATCAAACACTTGAAAATCAACTTGCATAAAACGGCTAAGTAAACAATGTCGCTGTCTCAGGGAATTTTATAACTTCACTATAAGAAAATTGTTTTAAGTAAGACGTTTCAAATGTGTAGTTTCAAATATGACGTAACTTTCACCGAAGTTTTCTTCCTATTATTAAACAAAAAAATTCAGCTTTAAATTGAAAGAAAATATTAATTTTTTCGCTGTTTTTGCAACAATAGGTGAAAGATTTTTTCGAAATAAATGAATATTTCGTGTAAATATTTTTTTTTTAATTTGAACTGTTTGGAAATATTATTTAAGCATTTTAAATATGGCTTAATTTTAAGCATTTATTACTTTGAACGCGTAATAATTTAATTATTATTTTCAAGTTTTATTTCTCTGCTTAATATTCGCCTGCAAGTACATTTTTTATGACGTATCCCCCCCCCCCCCCTCATTTACTGCTTTTAACACTTAATCATTTAATTATTATTTTTAAGTTTTATTTCTGTTTTTAATAGTCACGAGTAAATAGATATTTAATTGAAAATAATATTATTATGTGCGCTATTTTACAAATTGGCAACAATATAAAATAATGGCCTTTTCTAAATAGGAAATAAATCTTCATCGAAATAATAAACATATGAAAATTAAAAAAAAAAAAAAACCTAAAAAATTAATCAAATAAAAAATATATATGCACGCTGCAGGCTTGTCAACTATATTCCTTCAAATTATGGTTAAAATTCTACGTAAAGTTTCTGTTCCTATAAAACTTTTTTAACAGAACTATTTTGGCAGACTTCAATATTAAATACCTCTTAAAATAATCATGAAGTTTAAAAAAGGTCTACTTCAGCGTGTTTATCGAATGATTAACTATAAAACTACCAATTTATATATTTTATATGCAATATGTTTCTTAATATTAGACTAGAAAGACCCCCTGACACAAAAATATTCATTTACAGCGGCGACAGCGGTGGTTACTTTTTTTTTTTTTTTTTTTTTTTTTTTTTAGCATATAGAGAAACTTTTACTTATTTAACCACGGAAATGCCCTCATTAAACGAAACAAATATTACTTTTATTTATCATTGGCACCTTCTGAAGATGTATGCATTTTTGATCTCGAAGAGGTTAAACTGCAAAAGTCGTAAAAATCCGAATCGACAAAATTACAGAATTTGCACCACCATAATAATATACCCATTTAACCTTCAACGATAGTCAGTTTGCTTTAGAAATACACCATTTATTTTATGTGGAATTGTAATCTTCAAATGTTGCACTAAATCTTTTTTAGGGACAGGAAATTGAAATCATTATTTTTCCTGACAGAAAAGTATTTCGTCGGTCATCAAATGTAACACGAGAAAAAGAAATTTCTTTTCTCGATATGTTACGCGTCATTCTGTCAATTGGTAAAAGAAAGAATTTTTAATATTGTGCAGATATTGTAGATTAGAAATACTGAAATGCAGACAAACATAATAAGCATCGAAACAATATACAGGGTGTTCCCTAAAAGACTTCCTAAATATAATATTTAATAATATATTACCTGGAATAAATATAAAGATGAAATACGAAGGCCGTTTTTTTTCAACATCCAATAGGCCATAAAAAAATACAGGTATTGATAGAAAGATGATTTTATTACTAAACGTTATGTACACTTATAGTTACTTTTCAACATAATCACCTTGCAAATTGAGGCACTTGTCGTACCTGTGGACAAGCTTTCAAATACCCTCTTCATAAAAAGTCGCCGCGAGTGATGTGAGATGAATCTGAACAGTGGCTTGAAGTTCATCATTCGTATGGAAGTTTTTGCCTTCTAGCCATTTCTTTAATTCAGGGAAGAGATGAAAATCACTCAGCGCTAAGTTGGAGCTATACGGCGGATGATCAAACCCGTTACATTTTAATGTATGTTCGCCCGTCTTTAAATTTCCGACACTATTCACCATCAACACCATCCCTCAGACAGTTTTTCCCATACACACGGGTCATTCTTCGGTGAATTTCTGCTACACTATTCCCTTCTGCTTGAAAAAAGAGGATAACACTACCCAATTCGCACTTGGCGGGAGCATCAATCGTACCAGCCATGTTTACGTGCCTACATCTCAGTTTAAAATGACGAGCTGGTGTCGGTTTTAGCAGAGGTTATAATTAGGGAGATGGGCTGTCGCTCACCACGCATCTCTGCCTCTTATCACTCATCTGGTTGATTAGCGGCTCGATCGGAGGTTGAAAAATAAACGGCCCTCGTAAATGACAGGGAATATAAGTTTGAGTAATATATATTTGAGTTGGCTTATAAGTTTTGTATCCAGTAATTTTAACATTAATTCAAAATTTAGTAAATGGATATCTCTGCGTACTTGGTATTATTGCGTATTGCGTATATCGATATTCATGCAAATTATTATAGCTGGTCAATCGATATTTTGGATATATAAGCTTTGAAAATACGTTTGGAATTCGGAACTGGGGATCGTGTGCTCTCTCAATACGAGTCATTGGAGTTCCTGCGCTTGCATCAACAACCTGAAGCGTATAAGCTGACGTTTTGGCCTGGACGGTTAATTATTTACTGAAGGCATCCTGACTTGCGGCTGTCTAACAAATGGTGAGTTCGTTTTTGAATATTTATATTTAATATATTTGAAGTTTTCATTTTTTACGGAGTAGAGCTTCGGGAAGAAGTTTAATTATTTCTTTTTGAGTGAGGAAATTTGTAGCGGCCTTCTCGATCCCTGCCCGATTAAGTTTCAATAAAAATTATTTTTAATCCTTACCTTTCAGGCTCTCCTTGGACAACTGAACGGCCTGGTTTACTCATACTGACAGAAATGGCCGTCACAATTTGAATGTATTCAGACATAGCTTGCAGCTGATACATGTATCATATGTACATTTGCTTGACAATTCTAATTACTTTATACCAATTATTTTTCAAAATGTCACCCAATTTGTAATTATAGCCTCCGTCCGTATAATTTCCGTCATTAGTGCACCTGGTACTAGTATACATCATAAATGCATTTACTGAAAATTAATTTTTCTTTAAATTAATTTGACATACTTTTTACTGAAAGCAATGTGACGAGATAGAGATACATTAATTATAGAATGTTTTCGTGTCTCAGATGGGTGTGTCTCACGCTATCACTTAAGAAAAGAAAACATTCAATAAATCTGGGTTAGTGCAACATCTGCTTTTATCGATATCATCTTGAAAAAGAAAGCCGTTTGATTGAATTATTACAGACCTTCAAATATAAGCTAAGAAGAAGCAGATTAAGTAATAGAATAAATTATATAACTCATACGTAAAACAAACATTTTACTTTTCTAACCAAATTCCAACAAAGGAATTACAGCATTCGTATATATGTTTTTCTTTTTTTTAATGTATTGTCCACTCATAACTTTTGAACGGATACTCCGTTTTTGGTACTTCTCCTTTGTTTGGTAATGATTCATTTTTGTGGTGGTCGCATTACAAATTCCATCAACATCTAAAAGTAGTATATTTGTCTTTTTATTTTCATATTCTAGGCTATAATTTTCGTTAAGTCTGTCCAAACCTCGAGAAATTTCAGTATGTTGATTAAAGTATGCAGTACGGCATTATATTTTACACTTTCTTCTATCTATGTAAGGCAAAAGTATTGGATCGTAAAAATTTTTCCCTTTCGGTTTTCGACGGTGTTATACGTTTTAGAAGGTCCTGAACACGATTTGAGTGTTTTTAGAAAATGTCTGTCTATCTGTTTGTCGTATGTGATTTAAATTTTGTTGGCGCTATAACTCATGAACGAGTAGAGTAGGATGAAATTCCATATGAAGTTCTATCTTTATGTGAACTGCTTCTGATTAGTTTTTCGGCAAAATCCCCTAAGAGGGATTGTCGAAAATCTATAATTTGTTCGATTAATGTGATGATTATGTCTCCATTTTATGTGCACATAATTCTACGAAACATCAAATTTAGAATCTTCGTGAGAGGAATAGATTGTCATTCAATTTTGGTTGCGGTCATCTAAAGAGGAAATTCGATGATTTGTTTAAAATATACGATGCTTTTATCACAACTTTAAACGCAAAGAATGCAACAAAACTGCACGCTTAATAGCATTCTGAATAATGGGAATACATTGTGTAAAAAATCTATTTACAAAATAGACCTAATTTTTGTGCTTTACCGTTCAATTAATTCATTTGATTTATATAGAAGAAAGTTTTGTGATGGCCACAAAATACTTGTTGTAATAGTCGTCGTATCGTTTATTGTTAATTTATAAGGACACTATAAAATTTTTAATGTATGATCGTCAAATACCGATATTGTTAACAATGAGTTTAAAATCAATATAATTACAAAAGCAGGGTCAACACAACCGCTCTGTTGTGGCAAATCGCTCTTATTAAATACATCAATTGGCGTGCAATAAAATAAGAAACACATAGCTAAAATCGGTTTTATTTTTTAATTAAAACTTATTTGTTGCAATTAATTTTCATTGAAATAAAAAAATATATACGTATTATAACACAGGGGGCTAACCAAATTGTGTGCACAATTTAATCAACTTTATATTTATAACTTTTAAAATATTTTTAAAAATTTATAGAGAATACGTTAAAGGAAAATATTCAACAAAGTTAATTAAAGCTTTTCTATTTGCTGAAGTTTTACATATGTTCTGAAGTAAAATATCTCGCTTCTTATCAAATATATTGAAAACGTAAATATAACATTCGAAGACCTTTTCCTTATGCTGAGCAAATATTTGTCCAAGCAAGCATTAGAGTGAAAATATGTCATTTCATTTTATTGAATATATAGTTAAAAGTTGGAATTTTAAATTCAATGTCTTTTCTTACGGTTCAAAGAACAGAGAAAAAGTCAAAAACTGTTAATATCCCTATCTGTAAATATTTTATGTGAAAACAATGATGAATACCTTCACTTTTCTATCCACATAAATATAGTTTTAAAAACAACAAATGAGGGGGTCGGGGCAAACCACATTTTTGAACTTCTGAGGTATTTCAATTTGAAAATGTGATCAAATACTCAAATTAAAATATATAACATAAAGTTTTTTCGACAGTGTCTTAGTAACTTTTGAGATATTCGGAGTAACAATATGGCATTACTTTAATGATATTATTATTACTTTTTTTTCTTTTGTAATTTAGTTATATTTATTGGGGGCATAAACATCTGGGGCAAAAACGAAACCTTTCACATATGCTGTCACCAAGTGATATTAGAAAAAAATTATGTGTTGGATATTATAGTTTACAATATTAAGCAACAGATTACAGTATTAGATTTACTTCCCCAAAAATGTGGCTTGGCACTTTCTTGACCAGAACCTCTCAAATGAATGTCAGGAATTTATATATTATCTGTTTTTCAGTTCACAGTTCTTTGGTTCAGTTCACAGGCCGGAGTTTCCCGGGTCCCTGATAATAACATCAAATAAACCTCAAATTTGTACGGCTTTATATCTTAATCGCATTTTGTAAGAATTTTTATTTTTAAACAAAAATCTTTCTAAACGAACTTCGTATTGGGGCCCTCGCACTATTTATATCTTTAAATACGTCGTTTTAAAGTAAAATATATACACTCTTTAAGAGGGTGTTATATGCTTTTCCGTATCTCGACAAAAAAATAATATATATACATACTAGGGGGCCTACCCCCTGCGAGCTACGCTCGACAACCCCCGCTTAGTCTTCGAGGCCTCTAAAAACATGACAGCGTGCTTTGTTTTAAAAATATTGGTAAATCTGTAATTGGGGTCCCATGCTTCTAACGTTTTAATGGGTCATTTTTTGATTATCATGGCCTCATACACAGCTGTTGCGACAACGGACGACTGTTTTCGGAATTGATAAGTAAAATCAATTGCAACTTGAAAACCAGCTTGTATAAAATGGTTAGGTTTAAATTGTGGCAAACTGTCGGACTTTTATAACAACGATCTGTATTCTATTCTTCCTTTGCGTTTAAGGATGAGAAAAATTCCATCTGTTTGTGAGTAACATTAAGAACCACGGTATTAAAAAGTACTATGTTATAGACACTTTCAGCAACAGATTTTAATTTTCTCTCTATTTTAGTGCACCATCATGCATATTTTCATGTTATTTTAAATATGAAAATTTATTTTAATTAATATGTATATACGAATTTTCTAATAATTATTTATCATACAATATTAATTAAATATTTTGTGCATGCCTGCCTGCATTTATTCGGCATCAATTGATGAGATATTTAAACAAATTTGCTATTCGCGATAATTTTACGCCATGTTATGTCACTTGAATATTGTCCATAAGAAAATCGGGTACTTTTCCAGTATAGGATCCTTTGCTTTTAGGTTTGGCGTATTTCGAGCTTCAAAAAGGGATAGATTCGTTAATATACATAGATTTGTTGCCAAAAGTTATGAAAACAAACCCAATGAACTTTTGGTACTTTTCTATTATAGGGGTATTGACGATTTTTTAAAAAGCTTGGCGCAATTCGGGCATCAGAAAGTGAGATTTGCTGCCAAATGACATAAACAGCCATGGAAACAAATTCGACTATTTTTTTGTTTATATGCGTATTTTAATTATACGTATATTATTATTGTTTTTTTTTCTATACAAATTACTTCTGATTATATATAAAACAGGATAAATGACATTCTACGCTAAACAAATTGTATAAATATTGAAAAAATGCTTCTGTATACGAAATGACAAAGTTAATAGGTTGACAGAAAGTATGTTGCCAAATTTCCTTTTCTGCCAAGGCTATTTTCTCTGTTTCGTCAAGGCTTTGTTATTTATGTGTAAACATATAATTCATTATTAAAAAAGTAATGCTACTGAAATATTTATTTGTTTTAAACTTTAATAGCATTTCTCTAATGTATAGGGAGCATTTTTTTCCTTGCTGCCAATAAAAGAGAGAAAGGAATAAATGTCATTTTACCATAATTGATGTCATATTCTCATTAAAATTGGAAAGAAAACCAAGCAGGATATTTTATTCTCCTTCCGTTCAGTTGGACAATTATTATTTTATATATTCGTTTCAAATATCCGAATTAGTGATTTTATAAATTCGTTTAATTAAATTTTACAAAAAAAATAACAAAATGATATCAATAAATAATAAGAAATAAATAAGTATTGCACTAATTACTATGAATTCCTCCCCCCCCCCCTTTCTTTTGCGTTTACATAAATGACGTCATTTGGACGAATGTATTCAAAATATTTTCAGTTTATAAATTAAATTAAATGCTGACAGACGATTGAATCCTGACGATAGAAATGTGATTTTTTTCAAAGTTTCCTGAAAAACATAATTTAATCACAATCTTGTCTTCATTATCAATTGAAATAAAAGATAAATTCAATTTCAATTTGAAAATGACGAATAAAAAGAAATCAATAATCCCTATCGGGATCCTTTTCAATTTTTTTCCCTTTTTTGCCACAAAAAACTGAGTAATTAGTTGCCATCATTACAGAAATGTCATTAAAATTAGAAAAAAATTAATATCTCGAAAACTAATTCCAATTTCAAAATTCTATTACCAGTTTTGACATCCGCGGATTTTTATGGACAATTGGTATTAATTTCACCATCAAGCGTTTAATATTTTATTAAAAATAGCCCTGAAACATAATCAGTCGTTTAATCAGTCGTTTCATAAAATCGTTTCATAAATTCGTTTCATAAAATCGTTTCACAAATTCGTTTCATTAGGATTTTATATATATAGGGTAGATATATAGTTAATTCAGAATTTTACGGTAGGCGAATTTTTTTTTCTTTTAATCGGGTCATTTAATATTAAAAAATACATATTGTTCAAACTCTTACAAACATTTAACAGTCATAAATAGTTTCAAAACCTGTATAAAAACTTAGTGAATATGTATTGATATTTAGTTGCAAAGGCGCTTGTAAGAAGTTTTTCGTTCACATCGGGTCATTTAATAGTTTAAACAAATAGTTATTTTCTTCCAAACTCTTTGAAATTCTTATCTTTTATAAATATAATGTTTTGAAAGTCTGAGTATAATTTTCGTTCAAATATATGAATATTTATTCATAAAAACTTGAGCAAAAGCCACCCGCGTATTCATTTTTATACATGATTTAAATCAAGTGTACAAAGAACGCGTAAAAAGATTGAGTTAAAATAATTACATTTAGTTAGTTTCAGCGTACAAAATTGTATGTCTCCGGCTGTCACAAAATGACTTCCAGTTGCGAATTTTTTTAAATGTTGATATTCGTATTTTTGAAAACGAATTGAGGACAAAGTATCTTAATTAAGTGGTTATTTTTCTTTTTTCCGTACCTGTAAAATTTAGTCCGATAAAAGCTTCGAAAATAGAGGAAAATGTTCAAAATCAAACATTTTAACACTTTCCAACATAGTTGAAAAGTGTTTATGACTTCGGTTTGTCTGCCGTCTGGCCGTGCTCTAACTCGCGTAAATATACTGGGATTGCCCTGATTTTTTTTTATGTTATTGTCGTTTACTGTAGAATGTACCCTATTTCAACTGAAGTGTGTAGCGCTTATATTTTTTTACAGGGGACGGTCAAAAGTATTCTGTTACCTACAGTCAATGAGAAATAATCGTTTCAAGTGCATCTTGATAATACTACGTCATTTAAAACATGATGAAATTGATATATAATTATGAAGCGCATTAAAACATGATTTTTGTAAAATATGGCGTGGAAAGCATTTATTATTCATTTACAGGGTCAAACAAAAGAATTCTGTTGCACATTGTTCTATGGGGAAAATCGTTTGCAGCGTAATTTAGTGATATTTCACTATTTCAAACATAATGAAAATTATATGCATTACTGAGGTGCACTATAAATTGCTCTCTTGAAAGTGTGGTGTGCATTGAGTTTATTTACAGGGACACACAAAAGATATCGGTTACAGTACATGTGCGATATTTACAGTCTACGTGTGATAATTGCGCTTTCAACTTTAGTTTGCGTTTTTAAGTTTAACTACATTTTTTCATAGTACGTGTATGTTTTTTAAACTCGGTTGATCATATACAGGTCTACAAAAGGAAATCTGTAAGCATTACAGACTATGGGAGTGAATAGCTAAAGGTTAGATTTTAATTGTGTCACGCATTTCCCTGCTGTACTATATTTAGTACACTAATAGAAGTTTGTGGAATATAAATAAATTCATATACAGGACTACGCAAAGAAAAAGATACATTGTTGTTTACGGTTGGTAATTGCTGCGAGTGAGTTTTAAATTGGCTTTTAGCTTAATATGTGGTGTGTACAAAAATCTTCAGATAATATACAGGGTTGTACAAAATATTTCGAGTGTATTTCCATCGATTCGCGAAAATTCCTATATATGAATATTTTAACTGAACTAAATTTTATCAAGTTATACATACATTGATCACATACAAGGCTGCACAAAATAATTCGGCTACTTTTTTACACTGGAAGGTAATTTTGAAAACTGTATTTTTCAATGTGTTATATGTTTTCTAAACTGTTTACTTACATATCTTCTTTCACCTTATTTGACGGTGAAATTTCGTTTCAGTTTTCTGGCTGTGCTGGAAAGTGTTTCATAATCTATGTTTTACGCTTGATTTTTCATTATTGTTTATTTTATTATTTTCCTTGTTTTGAAATAGATAAAATTCCTATGTTTTTATGCAGTTTGTGTCTGTCCGTATCTTGAACAATGCCTGGGGCGAAACGCAATCCACGCGGCCTTTCTTTTCTTCGCTGTTGTTAGATTTGCCGAAGTGTCTTAACTGCGCGGTTGCGCTCTCGCAGAAGATTGCTTTTCTGGTGAGCTTTCAATTTGGTTTTTAATTCATATCTCGCCTAATTATCAAAAATGAAAAATCTGAGCATCAGTTGCATCAGAATCTACCTTGCACTATCCACATCCAAAGTTTCATACCTCTACGCACGGTAGATGTTCCTAGGCATCACAGGAAAAGGGACACACAAGCATTTATCTCTAATTATCATAGGTAAACGCATGTTATCTTTCAAAATATTTTAAAATATGTACTTATTTAGTTTTGTTTAAATTTTGAAACTTCCGTTCTATTTATCTTATGCAGAGGCTGTTCGCCCATTATTTAGAAGAGTTTGGTAAATGATTTAAAAAATGGAATTATCTTGGAGGAAAAATTTCTGGCAACAACATATTATTTGTAATTCATATTATCGTCTGATACTTTCAAATTTATTCTTCTATCAAAATGGCGCATTCAAACAAGCTGTGAATTGGAGGATACGTTATCTTTATTTTTCGAAGAGAAATATTATTATTCGGAACTTTAAAATGATTGTAAAGCGCGTAATATAAAAAATTCTAAGTGCAAAATAAAAAATACTATTTATCGGAACGTGATATCCCAAAAAACAGTAATTGTACGTAGTAAAAATACTCTAAATGGAAAACTAACATGAAAGAAAAGACTCAATTTCAATTCTGAAAACGAAGTTTTAGATTGTGTTGGTTTGACTACTCTGATCATGTGAGTAGGCGATGTTTTGAATGAGAACGTAGTTTTTGTCCACTAATTGTCCATGTGCGTAAAAGTTGATCAAGACTATCTTTCTTTAACTTTCAATGGATGACTGTGAAAATCTCGGAACTTGTGATTTTCTGCTTTTCATCGATATTTATGCAAATTATTATAGCTGGTCAATCGATGTTTAAGTATATAAGCTTCGGAAATACGTTTGGAAGTCGGAACTTGGGTTCGTGATCTTCCTCTACGAGAGTACTTTCAGCTCCTGCGATTGAGTCTTCAATCCGAAGCTGAATAGCGTATAATCAGTTGCATTAGTCTGGACGGACATATTGAGATAAGTGTTCGCCTAGTCTACAGCGTGGAGTTGGATTCTTACTGAAGACATCCTGACTTGTGGTTAGCTTCAAAGTTGTGAGTTCGTTTTGAATCTTTACATTTAATATATTGAAATTTTATTTTACTGAGTACAGTTTCGTGAACGTCGAATTATTTTTGGAGTAAGGAAAATTTAGTAGTGTCCTTTCTCAAATATCACCCCGATTAAGTTTCAATAAACTTCACTTTTTAAACTTTACCTCTTATGCTCTCCTTTAAGACTGAACGGTTAACAGCAATGGCCGTCACAAGGTAAAGATTTATGACTGTCGCATATTACTCTTACAAATGGAAAATAAAAATAACAAGATTGGACAAAAATGTTACAGTCAGCTCATTATACTAATAATAGAAAGTGTAACGTCCGATATTTACCGAAAAAAATATCTATTTCATTTTTCTTTAAACGACTTTCAAAGAGTGAAACTACACCAAGGCAAAGCCACCGCTCAAACTTCAAAACCTACCGCTGAATTCGTTGAAAAAATAAAACCTCACCCAAGGTATTGCTTTTATATCTTTCCACATATTCCTGAGAAGTCACTTGATGCTTTACTTATGGTTTATTATGCATTTGGCCTGCTGAAAAGAGCTCTTTCAAAGCGCAAATGTACCATGAATGTTGTACTCTGGGAAGTTTTTTAAGAGGCATGCGACCCATATTATGTACATTTCACAAAAACTCTTCTATCATGGAAAACATGACGCAGAATTAGAATCCAGAAACATTATTATAAGATAGATTATTTAAAAAAATAATATTTCACACTTTAAACACGAAAAAAAAATTGTCTAAAAAAGAGTGCAAACATCCTCGGTATTCGATTTGTAAATTGTAAATAAAAAGAAATTAAGAAAAATGTTTAAAAAAAAGTGTTGAAATATATTAATATACTGTAAAATAAAAGTTTTGATAAATATATTATTTATGTATTGTTGTAACATCATACACTTTTGACCATATCAAATGTATATTCCATTTAAGTTATCAAATTTTAATAGGATAACAAAAATAAAAGTATTTTGTAAATACATTTACATATATGCGACTCATTATAAACGTGTTTCAAATATATCTGCAATGATTTTCTTAACTAATATTATTTTATGTCGTTTTCATCCCATAATATGATAACGTATTTACTTCAAAATATAGGACTTTCGAAAGCGTTTCCTTTAAATAAATGCATTTTTTCTTTTTTTAAAGAGACATAAACGTCTACTAATAATTTTATTATAATATGGGTCTTAGTTTTTATAATCTTCAGCTAATATACTACGCTTTTCAAAATCTTTAGCAGTTTTAATATAAAATATATATTAAATGTGTTTATTTTTAATTTATGTATTATGGAAAGCAGGTTTATAAAAATGTGTTTCTCATTAACATTTTCTGTTAAATATATTTGCTGAAAAGCCGATTTTGAAAACAGTTTAATAAAGTAAATATTACTTTTCACTTCTCTAGGAGATTTTATATTAAAGCTGAAAGAAAATTAATTTAAAATATTTGTTTGCACAAGATATTTTAAAGAGTTTGTCCCGTTATTCATTGAATTTTAAGTAGTTATTTAAGGTAATATTCAATAAAATCAAGTATATGTTATTTTTGAAAAACATTTTGGTAACCCACTATAATAAAGTGTTTAATCAGTTTTAGTTTTCATCCCATAATAAGTTAATAGTTTTCATCCCATAATGTAATAACGTATTTACTTCGAAATATAAGACTTTCGAAAGCATTTCCTTTAAATGAAGGCATTTTTTCTTTCTTTAAAAGAGACATAAACGTCTACTAATATAAAATTATTGTATTATGGGTCTTAGTTTTTATAATCTTCGACTAATATACAACGCTTTTTAAAATTTTTAGCACTTTTAATATAAAATATATATTAAATGTGTTTATTTTTAATTTATGTATTATGGAAAGCAGGTTTATAAAAACGTATTTCTCATTAACATTTTCTGTTAAATATATTTGCTGAAAAGCCAATTTTGAAAACTTAAGTTTATTAAAGTAAATATTACTTTTCACCTCTCTAGGAGATTTTCTATTAAAGCAGAAAGAAAATTAATTTAAAATATTTGTTTGTACAAGAGATTTTGAAGAGTTTGTCCTGTTATTCTTTGAATTTTAAGAAGTTATTTAAGGTAATATTCAATAAAATCAAGTATGTGTTATTTATGAAAAACGTTTTAGTAACCCACTACAATTAAAGTGTTTAATCAGTTTTAGTTTTCATCCCATAATGTAATAATGTATTTACTTCAAAATATAAGACTTTCGAAAGCGTTTCCTTTAAATAAATGCATTTTTTCTTTTTTTAAAGAGACATAAACGTCTACTAATAATTTTATTATAATATGGGTCTTAGTTTTTATAATCTTCAGCTAGTATACTACGCTTTTTAAAATTTTTAGCACTTTTAATATAAAATATATATTAAATGTGTTTATTTTTAATTTATGTATTATGGAAAGCAGGTTTATAAAAATGTATTTCTCATTAACATTTTCTGTTAAATATATTTGCTGAAAAGCCGATTTTGAAAACAGTTTAATAAAGTAAATATTACTTTTCACTTCTCTAGGAGATTTTATATTAAAGCTGAAAGAAAATTAATTTAAAATATTTGTTTGCACAAGAGATTTTAAAGAGTTTGTCCCGTTATTCATTGAATTTCAAGAAGTTGTTTAAGGTCATATTCAATAAAATCCAGTACATGTTATTTATGAAAAATGTTTTGGTAACCCACTACAATTAAAGTGTTTAGTCAATTTTAGTTTTCATTCCACAATCAGTTAATAGTTTTCATCCCATAATGTAATAACGTATTTACTGCGAAATAAATGAATTTCGAAAGCGTTTCCTTTAAATAAAGGTTTTTTTTTTTAAGAGACATAAACGTTTACTAATAATTGTATTATAATATGGGTCTTAGTTTTTATAATCTTCAACTAACATACTACGCTTTTTAAAATTTTTAGCACTTTTAATATGTAAGATATATATTAAATGTGTTTATTTTTAATTTCTGTATTATGGAAAGACGTTTCATAAAATGTATTTCTCATTAACATTTTCTGTTAAATATATTTGCTGAAAAGCCGATTTTGAAAACAGTTTAATAAAGTAAATATTACTTTTCACCTCTCTAGGAGATTTTATATTAAAGCTGAAAGAAAATTAATTTAAAATATTTGTTTGCACAAGATATTTTAAACAGTTTGTCCCGTTATTCATTGAATTTTAAGAAGTTACTTAAGGTAACATTCAATAAAATCAAGTATATGTTATTTATTAAAAACGTTACGGTAACCCGTCACAATTAAAGTGCGTGATAATTTTGACAACATAATTGAGAAGAAAATCTCTTATCATGCATTAAGATAAGGTTTTTTATTGAAAGAAATTAAATCAAAGAATACAAGTACAATAAATATTTGTTTTTATTTTTACAAAACATTAAACAAAAGATTTAATATTTTGGGGTCTGTTACATCGTGAACTTTTCTTTTCTTTTGTGTGTTATCATTAGAATTTAAATTTCAAACTTACATTTTTATGATGAATGTATTCAGAATAAACTAGTTCTTTTGACAAATTTTATTTTAATTTTCTTTAAAATTTAAATTTGTACATGCTTATTATATAAATAAATATATGTAAATATATATCTTACTACCGGAATCTCTTTATGCATTCATAAATATCTATAATTATACAACGACTTCTTATTTCTTTTTTATTATTTTTTATTTTTTACATATTGTCATTTAAAGAATTAGGTGGCTACTTTAAAAACTTATATATAGACAAAAAATAAACGAGTTGATTAATAAAAATTCAGTTTATGAGATAATATTGAAAAGTAAGAAAATAATGTACATATTTTAAACAGACATTTCTTAAATTATATACCAATTTAAATTTACAGTTTAAACATTATAATTAGGGATTTTCACTTCTTTGAACGTCATCACGCACAAATTTATTTTCATTTTACAAAAAAGATGCACGAATTGCGTTCTTCGATTTACTATTTTTTACGTTAAAGAAATCTCTCTAATTTTTAGGGTTCCTTACTGAAAAAGTAAAAACGGAACCATTATAAGATAACTCGTATGTCTGTCTGTCTGTCTGTTTAACTGTCAATCCGTGTGTCACAGTCGTTGTTCTCGTAAACTATGGAACGTGGAAAATTCAAACTTGGGAGAGTTATAACTCTATTGACCCACATATTTATTAGCCATTCACAAATATATTTAGGAAAAATTAGGTGGGCTAATTAAGTTACTTCAAAAAAAATATTTTGTACATCGCGTGGGGTATCGTGTGAAAGATCTCGTAACACTGAACTGAAAAATATAATTGTTTTAATCTTAGGTATTATATAGGTATTTATTAGTATTATATATTAGTGTTATGTATAAGTGTTATTATATTATATATAAGTGTTATATAAGTGTCATTATATTATATATAAGTGTTATATATTAGTGTTATATATAAGGGTTTTTATATTGTATATAAGTATATTATATATATAAGTGGACTGCAAAATTATGTCCCCTTACCCTCCTATTTCCGAATCTACTTAAATGAAAATAATGAAAATTAGGGGTAGTAGGAATTTATTAATTAATAAATAATAATTATAAATTTTAATGCGCGGAACCCTTTGAGTGCAAGTTATATTCGTATTTGATCGTTTTATTTTAATTCCGGTTAACTTCGAATATTATTATTTTAACATTTATTATTTCTGGTTTAAAATGACGCAAGTAAATAGAAAAATCGATGCTAATTTGTTTTAATGAATTGAATGTTGTTTTCATCTGATTTTGCAATATGTCTAGAACACAGCGTCGGAAAAAAGTAAGTAATTTTCATAAATATTTAACTTGGACACTATAGTCCAAAGCTTTGAAGATATTAAGATTATAAACTTATTTAAAGCCATTTATTACCTGTGTTAATTATAAAATAATGTTATTATTTTATTGCGTAAATCTAAATTATAGATAATTAAATTGATATTTTAGGACTCTAGCAATTTTACCATATACGAACCTAACATTGCTAGAAACCAAAAATAGCGGTGTAAGTAAAAAATAAAAATTAAAAATATATATATATGATTTATGGCGTTATTTTAGTGTGTAAAAACAATGAATGAATGTTTATATTATATTTCTAACATACATTTTGAAGAAGATAAAAAGTATTTTATTTTTAAGGTTACCTTGGGGAAGGTTATCTATCTTGTGTTTGGGCTGTTCCAAAATTCAAACTAAAGTGGGGAGAAAGTTTATGTTATTCCTAGTAAATTATACAAAATCTTGGGAATGGTGTATAATAATGTATCAATACACGTATAAGTAGTTCGACATAGAATTTCAATTGATTGCATAATTAATAACTTTTGATAACTTGTTAACTTCTTTTTGACCTTAGCTTAATTAAAATCAATTATAACAACCTGCTCTTGATTTAGATTAGAAATGTTTGACATCGATTTACTTTAATATCTGCAACGTGTTCTACTAAACGCTATTCGAGCTTTCGTGATGTTATACCGACATAATCCATTTTCTTCTAATTATATATTATTGTATCAGTGCACCTGCGGAATCTTTCATAATTATGGGATCATTACTAATATGAAGTCTTGCCTTTAATTAAATAGGAGGGGGGGGGGGCGATTAAATGTATATTGTATTTCATTCATTTATACTTTAAACTATCAAATAAAGCCCGAAATTTTTTTAATTTGTGTTGTTTCATTTCATTACATTTAAATTTACTACTTCTATTATTTCCATATTGAGTTTGGTAAATAAGTTTATTCTACAATTTTCTATATTTCTATTGATTTCCAACTCCTGATCGATATATTGCTCAGTAGCACGAACAGTGAACGCTCGTTTAATGAGAAATCTGTATGCTGCAGCTTTATAACTATTTATAATTTTATACATTATTACAGCATTTTTTAATTTTAACCTAAAAATGTTCCACAAGTATGATTCTAACAATAAATTATATCAAAATAGGACAGGGCAAATATAAATGTAAATTTAAGTACAGCATATTAAGAATTGCTTTATTAGATATTTAGAAAACCTCAAAACTGAATATTTACATTTTAATTATATATAGAATTTATCATTCCATGTCTTATACTATTAAAAATTTTAATAAAATTTCGCCATTAATTATTTTAGGCGCAGTTAAAAAAATAATATCGTGTAGTAGCTTCTTCATACTCTTAATTGTCGCATATAGATCGTTATTAATAAACCTGATTATTCTATTAATATGATTGCACACCACACTTTATGTTAGAATGAAATATCTCTGTTTTTGCTTAACTTTTTTAAGGTTTTGCGTAACTTTTTAAAGTATGATTCTAACAATAAATTATATCAAAATAGGACAAGGCAAATGTAAATGTAAATTTAAGTACAACAAAATAAGAATTGCTTGATTAAATATTTAGAAAATCTCAATACTAAATATTTATATTTTAATCATATATAAAATTTATCATTCCATCTCTTATACTATTTAAAATTTTAATAAAATTTTGCCATTAATTATTTTACATGCAGTTAAAAAAATAATATCGTGTAGTAGCTTCTTCATACTCTTAATTATCACATATAGATCCTTATTAATAAACCTGATTAGGGTCATTCCATGGTAACTTACGTTACATTTAGAATAATTGACTTCAGTAATTTTAGTAATATAACACTAAAAAATATTGAAAATGTAATGTTTATATGATTTGTCAATTAAAAATATACAAAGCTAAATTTGGATAAAAATTACTTAAATTTAGTACTATTTCTTGAACGCTAAAAATTATATTTACTATAGTAACTTACGTTTCTGACAAAAAAAAAAAAAAAAAGAAAGTTACCATAATAAATATAATCGCCAGTGTTCAAAAAATAGCACTAAAGGTAGGTAATTTTCATCCAAATTTCGCTTTGGATATGTTTAATTAACAAATCATATCAGCATTACATTTTCAATATTTTTTGGTGTTATATTATGAAAATTACTAAAGAAAATTATTCTAAATGTAACGTAAGTTACCATGGAATGACCAATTATTCGATTAATATGATTGTACACTACACTTTAAATTAAAAGGAAAAATATCTGGTTTTTCACAACGTTTTTAAAGTAGCATAATTTATTTCCGGAAAATTTCGATATATTATCACCGATCATGACCCCCAGACCCCAAAACCACCCTCCGTTCAAATGTTGATTTATATATATAGATATATCCATATATATATATATATATATATATATATATATATATATCTGACTTATGTCATTCGATAACGCTCGTATTTATAAATCGATTTAGATGAAACTAATTGTGTGTATTAAGCTCACCAATGTCTCGACCGAGTTCGTTGGCCAGCTTGGTCCGCCATTTTGTTTCAAGATGGCGGCCATTTAAAAATTTAAAACTAAAATAAATATACAAAAAAATTAAAAATTAAAATTTATTTTTTAATTCCGTGTTAGGCCTTGATACAAGGATTCCAGAGCATGTTTTGGTTTACCTCTATCTTAAAAAATGGCTGAGATAGAGCAGTTTGAAATTCTAGGGTGGCTGAGATTTTGAAACAAAACAGCACATTAACGCGATTATTCGCAAATTAATTTATTTCATTGTTGTAATAATTTTCCCAATCATACGAATAAAACTATATATTCATATCCGTTAGCGCCAAATTACCGCCAAAATTGGCGACATTTAGCGAAATATCGCCAAATTTGGCGACCAAAATAAGTCTTCATAAATGAAGTCAATTTGGCTATTGCTCAATAATTTGGCGAATTTCTTATTCAAATTCAGTATTAACGAATCTTTTGTAAACGTTTCTTTGCATTTTAACTTGCTGTTTTCGTGTAACATTAGCTAAAATTTTAAAACGAAGATATGGGAAAGCTACCTTTTCCTCCCGGTACAGGCCGGAAGGACTTTTTTACTTGAGACAAATTGCTTGATTAACAAAAGCTGAAATTATTTAACTTATTTGAAAACAAATCCATGATGCACAGTCTATTAAATACCATTAAATTGTATCAGTTACAAATTATATAAAATGAATTTCTAAAATTTTCAATTCTGAAACAGCTCAAAGTATTAAATTTCTTACAATCTTTAATTTAACTCAACTTGGTTTTTGTATGTAAGGGTGGAAGTTTGTAATGCGTTTCTCGCTTACTTTCTGATATACTAGAATTGCAAAAATTATGTTTACAGGCGTGCGTCCAACGACAATACTACATTTACCAAGCATTTTTCTTTACAAGGAATCGATCAACTGCCTCACCGTTGGTAAATGATAGTATAAAATAATGATGACCATATTGATTGAATATTAATACACACATAAACAACGCCTGCATTCAGCATTTAAAGATATACAATTATTATAATACAGACATACATACAATAAATATAATAATCCAACATGGAGTGAAAAATTAGCCAGACCCAGGAATCGAACCTGGGTCCACAGCGTTCCGGGCTGTCGCTCTAACCACTGAGCCACTCCGGCCGTTGTTATTATTGAATATTAATTATTGTATTTATTGTATGTATGTCTGTATTATAATAATTGTATATCTTTAAATGCTGAATGCAGGCGCTGTTTATGTGTGTTTTAATATATATTCGTAGATCGGTGGATTAGTGAAAATCTATTACCGTTGTCCTGTCATCATGGCTGTCTGTTAGATGGCTGGTGACTTTCTCTTCAACATGGTTTATTAGTGAGAAATTGCAGACTCAGGAATTGGCCGGAGTGGCTCAGTGGTTAGAGCGACAGCCCGGAACGCTGTGGACACAGGTTCGATTCCTGGCTCTGGCTAATTTTTCAGTCCATGTTGGATTATTGTATGTATGTCTGTATTATAATAATTGTATATCTTTAAATGCTGAATGCAGGCGTTGTTTTTGTGTGTTTTAATATATATTCGTAGATCGGTGAATTAGTAAAAATCTATTACCGTTGTCCTGTCATCATGGTTGTCTGTTAGATGGCTGGTGAATTTCTCTCCAACATGGTTTATTAGTGAGAAATTGCAGACTCAAGAATTGGCTGGAGTGGCTCAGTGGTAAGAGCAACAGCCCGGAACGCTGTGGACCCAGGTTTGATTCCTGGCTCTGGCTAATTATTCTATATATTGTATGTATGTCTGTATTATAATAATTGTATATCTTTAAATATTGATTGAAGTTTGTATTTTATTTTACTTTTATATTTTAAAAATGTACATCTAATGCTATTTAATTGTGCAATGTAATATACTTTTTACACTTTAGTAACTTGATAAATAAATATGATTTATTCATTATCATTGATTTCTTGAACAATGCTAATAATATGTAAAAATATAAGAAAACTATTATATAAATGCGACTTACAAAATGACTGAACCCGTTCCACATTATTTGCAGCGAATAATGTTTTGTAAGTGTTACAATTCATAGATGTAATGCATGGTTTCACTTACCTGAGGAAAAAAAACAGAAATCACTGTTAGAATTTCATTACAAAACATTACATATATATTGCATTAACACTATAACTATTGTAGGTGTAGGGCAAATCCAAATGGAGGAAAAAATTAGTTTATTCGAGACGCAATAGATTATCACACTTATATAAGAAATAAAATAATAATACTTATATAAATTACATGCATCACCATTTTTTCAATCTACCTCTAAATCCCACATGTATCCTTGGTCTTCTTTAAACCTTCGCGACGAGCGTCATTCATACGTGACGCATAAAGAGTTCAAATCTTTGTGTATTCTAGAATTTTTTAATTGAAATTTTTGCCATATTTAATCAAAGTATTTATGCGATTCAATTAGGCAAAACTTTTATTTTCAAAAACACGGTCATAAGTATTTAAAATTTTGCAAAGGACGCTCGTCGTTAATGAGTTAAGTGGTAAAACCTCTTTAATAGGTTCAACATTTTTAAATATTGCTTTTTTATTAAAGTACTCATTATTACCAAGAAGATAATATTTAATTAGTTACAAATCGATATCTAAAATGAAAGAGCGTTTTTGGAACTACGTATATTCTTGCTAATACATATAATTCTTGCTAAACATTAACGAAAACTTAAGTACATTTTTCTCAGAATGACCTTTTCAAAACCCTTAGAAACTCTATTTCCGCAAATTTCCCATATATCGACTCTTTTTTGAAAATTAATCGCCACTGAAATTTCATTTTTAAAGAATATATATATATATATATATATATATATATATATATATATATATATATATATATATAATTTAAAGCAATGTAATTGCTCGAAATGACTTTTTAAACTGACGCGTAACTTAAGTTTTATTCCCTACTAGCTGACCCGCCCGGCGTTGCCCGAGCCCGTGTAATAAACTGAAATCTTTTAAAAAAACGAAACTCTGGCCAAGGTTTCCGATGGTTTCGACACCGTATACCGGGCACGCTCGCATGCTCCGGAAAATCTTTTATTTCACCCTTCCACCGCCAGGGAAGCAACCTCTTTCGGAAAGAATCTCTGAGACAGGATAACGTTGCCTACGGTACTGTATAGTAGGCGTGCGACAAAATCGAGCTGGTTTCGAGAAGATGGGAACATTATAAGCCGAGTTATTCAAATAAGGCACAGTTAGAGAAAATATTCATGAATGCGGTGCCAAGTGAAGGGGATGTTCAAGTGTCCTTCAGAAAATGACTAATTAAGAGGACTACGATGCATCTTTAAAAATTCGTTCGTTTGGTTAAGCTAGAAACTTAATTACAAATTTGGCTTAAACTATTATTCAGAAATAGTGGTAACCGCTACTCATAAATTTACTTTAATGTTATAGAAGGTTACTATTGAGTTAATTATAATGTTTGGAATCACTTGCGTTCAAATCGGAAAGATAGTTGCTGAGATATGGAAACGGAGCATAGTTAGGTAAAAAAACTTGAAGGAGGGTTCGGGGGGGGGCGGGGAGGGGGAGGGGATGTTCAAGTACCGTTCAGCAAATGACTAATTAGGAGAACCGCTATGTATCTTTAAAAATTCGTTCGTTTGGTTAAGCTAGGAACATAATTCGAAATTTGGCTTAAACTATTATTCAGAAATAGTGGTAACCGCTACTCATAAATTTACTTTAATGTTATAGAAGGTTACTATTGAGTTAATTATAATGTTTGGAATCAGTTGCGTAGAAATCGGAAATATAGTTGCGGAGATACGGAAACAGGGAATAGTTAAAGGAAAAACTTTGAAGGAGGGACCGGGGGGAAGGGGGGAGGGGATGTTCAAGTTCCCTTCAGCAAATGACTAATTAGGAGGATCACTATGCATCTTTAAAAATTCGTTCGTTTGGTTAAGCTAGAAACTTAATTACAAATTTGGCTTAAACTATTATTCGGAAATAGTGGTAGCCTCCACTCATAAATTAAGTTTAATGTTATAAAGGGTGTCTATTAAGTTAATTATAATGTTTGGAATCACTTGCGTTGAAATCGGAAAGATAGTTGCTGAGATATGGAAACGGAGCATAGTTAGGTAAAAAACGTTGAAGTAGGGTTCGGGGAGGGGGGAGGGGGAGGGGATGTTCAAGTTCCGTTCAGCAAACGACAAATTAGGAAAACGGCTATGTATCTTTAAAAATTCGTTCGTTTGGTTAAGCTAGGAACTTAATTAGAAATTTGGCTTAAACTATTATTCAGAAATAGTGGTAACCGCTACTCATAAATTTAGTTTAATGTTATAAAGGGTAACTATTAAGTTAATTATAATGTTTGGAATCACTTGTATTGAAATCGGAAAGATAGTTGCTGAAATATGGAAACGGGAAATAGTTAGAGAAAACTTTGAAGGAGGGCCCCGGAGGGGGGGGGTGGCGAATGTTCAAGTGACCTTCAGCAAATAACTAATTAGGAGGATCACTATACATCTTTAAAGATTGATTCATTTGGTTAAGCTAGGGACTTATTTTGAAATTTGGCTTTGGCTATTATTCGGAAATACTGGTAATTGCTATTTAGAAATACACCTTGAAGCAATGAATGCTGAGTTTTACGATAATTTAGTAAAAATGGAACTAAATGGAGAAGTTCGGAACATTATTACTGAGATATTACTGAGAAACTGAGATTTAAAATAACGGTATTCTGTATATAAAACAACAATTAAACGCTACGGATTAAAAGTGTTAAATGTAATTACACCCCTACCCCTCGCCATTCCCGCAAATATATAACAAATAATCTGTTAAATAGTTTTCTGTAATAGTAGTCTCTATCATAATAATATATGTCCTGTTTTAAAAAAACCTTAAACCCAGATAATTATAATGAAGAAAAACGTGCCTGTAAATGTCTTAAACAGGTGGCGTTTTTGTAATTTGCCGTGAGTAGATGGCGCTGTATTAGCTTAGCTATATGCAGGTAACTGCAATCAATGTTGGCACTGTTTCGTTATAAGTCCTTATCTATGCATCGTTACTTTGATTTATTTAATGTGTTCTGAGAAGATATTCTACACAACCAACCAACCGATGAAAAAAAGCGTATTTTTAATGAGGCATTTTAATTAATATTTCAGAAAGTAATTAAAATATTAAAATTCTGACGCAATGTTGCACCAGGAGAGGGTTTGGACTACCTAAATCTAAATTTCCAGCCTTCTAGGTGGCCTGGATTTTCCTAGCCATCGCCAACAGACACACAGACACACACACAGAGCGAAACTTTCTTTTATTAGTATAGATTTCACCGACATAAGCGAAACAATTTCATCCTTTCTGAATATTTACATATGAAATAACACAAAAGTAAAAATATCTATGAAGACAAAAAAAAAATACATTTTAGTTATTAAAGCATGCAACACATTCATAAAGTCTATATTGAACATTTTAAAAAGTATGATTTTTGTTATTTATTTCGCAGGTAAGTTGATTCGAATTTCTCAAATTAATTTTTGAAATCAAAATATCCTATTTATCTTTTGTTATTAGGTGCGTTCGTAATTATATAAATACGTAGCACCTATTGTCGTCGCTTGGTCCGTCCGTCTGTCCGTCAGTCCGCATATAACAACGCAAAAACTACCCAACCGAATGGTTTTTAATTTAAGATATATTATCTTTGGAGAATTTTGTCGAGACATTTCAAATTTTATAAAAATCGAATTAAAACTTTAGGATATATTAATAAAAACATTTATTAAGAAATCTGATTTTTTTTTTTTTAAATCGGTGCTTTCTTGTTATAGGGGCTTCCGAGGTTGAATCGTCAAGCAACCGAGATACTTATTTTATGACAGAAATTAATTTGCAGACGATATAATTCATTTCGCAGAATAAAAAATCATCAAGATCGGAATATTTATATAACTAGCTATAGTACGAAAGCACCTCGTTTGTCACGTTTGACGTACAATTTCCAACTTGTTATTATTCTAATTCTATTTTGAACTTAATTTCTCTCTGAACTTAATCCGATTCTGATTGTTTACAAATAAGACAAAACTGAGGTAAGGACATGACAGTAAAAAAACTACTTTAATTACTAAAGCAGTCGACACATAAACTTTTAAATTAAAATTTTTAGCAGTATGAATTACATTATTTCTTCCGTGTCTTATTTATATTGCATTTATCAAGTTAATAACAAATGTGTTAATTAAATTTAAATATTGTTTATCTTTGTTTTCTATCTATTTCATAATTTTTCATTACTTCATATATTTTCACAGCAATGAATGTAACTTTTATTAATTAAAGAAAGTGCGAATATTTTTTAGCAACCACTTTAAACATTTATTGTATTTACAGTGGGTTATATTTTTTAATTTTAAATTTACTAAAATATTTGAGTTATTTCCTAAACACATTTTTAGGTTCAATTGTTTATCGTGTTTTACTTTATTCTGATAACAAAACAACATTCATTTTACATGCAAAAGAATTATTCTTCAACGTTTTCTTATAAATGTAATGAATGGAAATTTTCAATTTATCTTGAAAAATAATATCATAATTAGTTAAAATTTTAATGGTTAAGAAATGTGTTCCCTATATCTAATCTATTATTATCCAAAAAATGCTTTAATACGACTCTTCTTTTATCTAATTACACTTGCACGGGAGAAGATAACATTTTTCGTCCGCACTGAACAATTACCTCCGTTCTCGCATTCACGATTTCCCCATACAAAAATTAGAAGTCAATTTTTCCCCATAGTACAGTGCCATCTATCGGTGACAACTGACATGAACTTTCAACACGTATCAGTAAATAACGTAAACCACTACCTCCGTAATAACTAAATGCCTATCGCATTTTACTCAAAAATGGAAGTTTGATTATTCATATCTGTATATAAAAGAATACTATAAATATTAATTTCATTTATTGTAATAATGAAACTAGCAAATTTTCAGGTCTTGGGCCTCAAACGTCACTAAGCAATTTCATTTTAAAATTCCTTTAATTTAGTATTTAAAACATTCAAACCACTGTTTCATTCCTTTCACATTTGTATTATCAGTTGCTACAAGTAATTTTAATTTAATCCACTACTTTGGTATTTTGCATTAATCATTTTAAAATTTGCTCATAGTTTTTGATCTATTAATTAAATTTTATAGGGTTAATAATTATTTTCACTCCATAAACATTGTTTGTGTAATTTTTTATGGAAATATATTTATAAATAAAGGTAAGTGTTATTAATTTTTATATTATAATTAATTTAAAAAAAACTTTTATATTAAAAACAAGTATTTTAAATTAAAAATACCAATTACTACAGCAATTTAAATTGTTATTTATGAACGAAAGACAATAAATACATTTGTGAAATTCTAGAAATTAATTACAATTTTTTTAAGCAAAGTTTATTTTTTAAGCTATTTTTTTTTTAACTTTCCATATAAATATTCTGAATACAGCCTTTGTTTACGGTAGTGGTTTACGCTATTTAATGACATGTAATAAAAAATCATGTCAGTTGTCACCGATAGATGTCACTGTACACTTTGGAAAAAATTACTTCCAGTTTTGTCGTGAATGCGAGAGGCATTTAGTTAATACGCAGGTAGTGACTGAGCGAAGTGTTCGCATTTAGCTACATGTTTATGTAAACCTTTCAATGGTGTAAACAAAAAAAAAAAAAAAAAAAAAAAATCGGTCAAGTGCGAGTATAACTCGCGCTTAAAGGATTCCGTACTTTACATTTATTAATTGCAATTTATTAATTAATAAACTCCTGCTACCCTACTTTTTTCGTAATTTTAGTTTCAGTAAGTTCGGAATATGAGGGGTGAGACATATCTTTCCAGTGTACTTTCAACGATATCTCTAAAAATATAATATCTAAAATTAAAACAAATAGATTTTTGAGCTCGGTGTAACTAGATCTTTCGAACAATACCCTACACAATACATAAAAACATTTTTTTTCAAGTAACTGAATTAATATCTCGGCTAATTACAGACAATTTTTTCGAAAATTATTATTAAATATTCTTGAATGATTCTGTATCGATAGTTACTCGAGCACCCATCAACTCACCCTCTAACCGCCCGAAAATTAAAGTTTGCGTGTAACGGAAAAATGTGTTTTTCTCAAAATCTATGTTACCTAGGAAAATCGTCATAGTTTTCTGCAAGATTTATATAAACTCCTACTGCTCCTAATTTTTCTTAATTTTAGTTTCAGTAGATGCGGAAGTAGAGGAGTGGGGAGGGACATATCTTTCCAGTGTACTTTCGACGATATCTCTGAAAATGTAATACCTAAAATTAAAAATATATATTTTTGAGTTTGGTAATACGAGATCTTTCACACGATATATATATATATAAAAAAAAACTTTTTTTTAAAATAACTTAATTAGCCCTTAAATTTTTCTTAAAAATATTTGTGTAGTAATATTCTGAAATATGTAATATTATATGTAATATGTAATATATATATGTAATATGCTAATAATCTGAAAATATGTGGCTAAAAAGGCTTTATAACTTTTCAAAGTTTGAACTTTCAATGTCCCATAGTTTACGAGAAAAAGGGCCCTAGCAGATGAACACACAGACACAGGAGTGATCTTATAATGGTTCCGTTTTTAATTTTTAAGTACGGAACCCTAATAATGTCTACTAATTCTAAGCACTTTATTTTCAATACTAAATCTGCCATAGTAAACCTCAATAACGCATATGAATCACAAGGCAATCCAAATATATTTACTCGAGATAGAGCACGTCCAGGAAGACGGCCATACAAATAGAAGTCATAAACACTTTTCAAGTATTTTGGAAAGTGTTAAAAAGAAAATATCAGCTTCATCTTTTTTATGTGTTTTTAATCAATTTATTATTTAATTTGTGTATATTCCACTTGACTGAATCAAATCTGAATAAAAAAGAAAAACATCGTTCGCATTTTCTGCTTTTTTATTTTTATTTTATAGCAGGTAATTCCTTCAAATGAGATTTCTCACTGACATGTCCAATTTACACTCTATCTCTAAATTATTTACTAAAAAAGAAACCAAGCAATTTCACTCATTCGCATTACTTATATTTGATGCAAAATACAAGTAAAGACATTTGGGTATAGGTGCAGATTCCCAAAATTTGGAAGGAGCCAGTGGCTCCTAAACCCAAAAAATCCAGTGGCCACAATTGTGAAAACAATCATAAAAACAACAGTGTTTATATGGGGTAAAATGCTAAACAAAAAACTCAGGAATTCAAAGTGTAAAGTAATTTATTTAATATACAGACATGTAAAAAAAATCTGAATATTAATTAAGTGTAATATAAATCTTAAATTAAACCATGCACAGTCAGAAGATAAAAAAGTTAGGCAAGATACGGGTTAAAAAAAAAATGTATAAGCTAATCAATCATGATAGCGGAGAATATTAGAAAAACAATATTTCTTATTTTGATTTTGCCATACAAAAGTACATATAAAAGAAAATCTGAATGTGTATTATCATTTTGCACTATAAAAATCAAAACACTTCAAACATTTGTTTTTCTATAAGATTTTTTTTTTTTTTTTTTTTGGTTAATCACAGACCATGTAAAATTATCAGACTCAAACTGTTACGAATATCTTTGCTATTCGAATATATTTAATAGTTAGCTGTGTTAAACAGATAATTCTGAAATGATAATAATAAAGATAATAATAAATGAAAATGTAATAATAAATGTTATGTGTTTTGCGCTTAATCTTAAAAAAAAAAAAAAAAAAAAAAAAAAAAAAAATCAGAATTTTACAATGGTGACTGAGAATACCAGAAATTGATCACTTTTAAATCACATGGCGACTTAAACACTGAAAGTTAGTGGCCACAGTAAAATATTTAGTCGCCACGTGGCAACTGGCGACCGTGAATCTGCACCTATACATTTGGGTCGATACAAAAATACTTTGTTTATTGTATTTGGCAACACGTGCAATCTAAATTAAAATATTCAATAGTATGAAGAATTTTTTTTTCGTGTGTCATTTAAATCTTATTTATCAAGAATATTTTTGTAAATAAAATTATTTTCGTCTATTTTATATTTTATTTATTTTTCTTTTATATATTTACCATATTTGTCTTTATTTACACAATTTTTCCAAGAATGAATGTAACTTAAGAATTTACATAATTAATGAATACGAAAATATTACTGCCAACACAGTTAAGCATATATTACAAATATAGACGCTTCAATTAAAAATAAAACATATTTGACAATAAAAAATCTAGTTTGATATTTGCTAAAAATATTGTTAAATATTACCACCTATAATGGTGCCCTTCATTTAGTCACACTGCAGAGGTAATTTAATATTGAACAAATTATGTTTTAATGTTTCCTTAATAATTAAAAGGAAATGTTAAATTAATATAAAAATAAAGATTTTTGCCATAAGTATTAAGTAATTCTAAGGTAAATAATAACTGAAACTTTTATTGTAAAAAAAATTGTTTTGACTGATTCTTCAATTATTTAATTATGATTAGTCACTACACACAGAGTTGGCAAAACCTCATGACTACCTGCTACCCAGTACTAATATCGCGTTTCGTCTGGCTTTGATGACAGCAATAATTCTTAAGATCTATCTACAGATATATTGTGCGATGGCTCTGAGTTGTACTACGTTACAATTTGTTGTGCTGCAGCTCTTCTGTTGCTGCAAACAATGTACGTGAGCCGCCTGGCACCTCTATTGCTCACCAGAAAATTTCAGCCAAAAATCCCTTTTTTGCTAGACGATTTTTGGCTTGGATGCAATTCTTTGAAGACTAGAGATACACTGTAAACAAAGAAAAATGTTTCTTAATCATGGAAAATATAATATAACCCCGAACGAAAATATTCAATAACCCCTTTCGAGTTAATCAAGATTTCAAAAAGCCTTCTTTATCTTCAGAAGCCCCAGAATAATATATTTTGATATTTAAAAAACCATTTACAAAAACAAAGGTTTTTTTTTTTTTTTTTTTTTTTTTTTTTGTCATTAATTTTTGGAAACGTTTCCGAGTACTTTGAAGAGTGCATTAATCAGTTTTCTTAACCTGGTATGTAAGTTTTTCAAATGCTATTAATTCACAAGTAAATATTTGCATGTTCAACAAATATGTTTTACAGACAAACTTAATAATGTAACAGCATTAACTTAAAAATTAATATTATTTTTTTACTCTTGTTAGTATAAATTCAGTTAAGCAGGTGAAAAGGTTTAATTGAAAATGTATAGCATTCTAAAAACAGATATTACGGTTTGAGGAAACTGATCAACACGCTATAAAAACTACTCGGAAACGTTTCCGAAAACAAGTGGCAGGAAAAGATTTTTTTTCTTATAAATGCGTCTTTAATAATCGCAAGTACACTATATGGCAAATGATGTCCGGTCCCTTGCGATTTTAGACATTTTGTTAAATATCTGGAAAGATACATGAGGATTTATCCTGAAACTTCAGGAGTGTAAACAACGTGATAAACATCATATATTTACGCGAAGTTTTTTTCCCGAAACCTCATAAGGGGTCGTCAACAAATTGAAGAAAAACGAATATCTTTTGGCTAACCCTGTAAAAACTAATATCTCAAAAGCGTTGAAACGGTAGAACATGCTTAGGAGGCATTTTTTTTAATAAACTATGTTCATTTTTATGAGGATAGCACGTATATTCGTGGAGAAATTTAGGTTTTTATAAAAAAAATCCCAAATTTCATCATGTGATTTGCTTATAATTTTTAGAGTTCTTAATACAAAAGAATTTTTCAGGAATGATGACACACAACATTATATACAATACCTTGCAATCAGAATTAAAAAATAATAAATATTGGATGAAAAATGAGCAAGTTCACTAAATATAGTTTCACTGCGCATGCGCGAATTCAATCAAAATATACTGTGCATAATATATTAGCTAAATGTATTGACCAACTTTTGTGAAAGTCTCAAAAACATAGCTTGAAAATTCTGACAGTAATCGTCGATAGAATAAGCTCGAAATTCGCTGTTCCCAAAAGGAAGCAAAAAGATAAGGGGTTGTATCCAAATATACTAGCTTATGAAAGTTCACATAATAAGAATGAAGTGTCTCTCATTGTATATTTGGATACCGGCAATCATCATTTTGCTTCCTTTTTGGAACAGCGAATTTCAAGCTTATTCTATCGACTATCACTATCAGAATTTTCAAGCTATGTTTTTGAAACTTTCACAAAAGTTGCTCTATACATTTAGCTAATATATTATGCACAGTATATTTTGATTGCATTCGCGCATGAGCAGTGAAACAATATTTAGTGAACCTGCTCATTTTTCATCCAATATTTATTATGTTTTAATTCTGAATGCAGGGTATTGTATATAATGTTGTTTGTCATCGTTCCTGAAAAGAACATTCTTCTATATTAAAGAACTCTGGAAATTATAAGCAAAACACTAGGTGAAATTTGGGATTGTTTTTATAAAAACGTTTATTTCTCCACGACTATACGTGCTATCCTCATAAAAATGAACATAGTTTATTTAAAGAAGACTACTAAGCATGTGTTACCGTTTCAACTCTTTTACAATATTAGTTTTTACAGGGTTATCCAAAAGATATTCGCTTTTCTTCAATTTATTGACGGGCCCTTATGGGGTTTCGGGAAAAAAACTTCGGGTAAATATATGATGTTTATCATGTTGTTTACACGACTGAAGTTTCAGGATAATTCTTTATGTATTTTTCTAGATATTGAACAAAACATCTAAAATCGCAAGTGACCGGTCATCATTGGCCATATAGTGTATAATGTTCCCGCGGTTTCAAAAGATATAGGTCGATTTTCGGAATCAAGGCTAACTCGGAAGAAATTATTGTATATTTTCATTCGTGGTTATATTATATGTTCGTAGATTAAGAAAAAAAAATTCGTTTTTTACAGTGTACTCTTGCACGAGAAAAAAGCAAGAAAGTTAGCCATTTCTGATAAACTGGTATCGGTCCTTCGTGCGTCCACAATTATGTCTCCTTCAAAGTCACTCCAGTCCCTTATTTTTGCTTATTCAGGGATAGGCAAAATGCTCAGGTGCTTCTGACCAGCAAGGGGAATATTTTTATCAGGAGGTTCTAAATTACGAGACCAACTCGAGTAGCGATGGCATAACGTATGGATAAGCGATGCAGCGAGGAAATAGTAAATATCCCAGCATCTTACATCCGTCCGGCATGAATTTGCTACACTGCGCAGTGCTGAACCGCCTCATCAAAAATCAATTAGCAACCAGCCAACTAAGAAAAATCAATTAAAGCAACAAGACGCACTGAAGCCACGTCGGCCTATAGATTTAATAAACACATCTTCGCCAAGCGGAGAGCAGGCAAATCTTCGCCCCGTTGCCAGGTATCAACTCGTTAAGCAAGGCAAAATCCTGGCAGGTAGGGCCTGGTCAGCGGTATAAAAAAAGTATTTTTATCAGAAAATTCAGTTTATTGCATCAGCACATATGCTGCGCGACCGAGTCCAACTGTGTATAGATTGCACCACACACTAGAACAATATTGAACCATGACCTGGTAAAATGTTGAATAATAAACTAATAAAATGTTGAAAATGTTTATATTTATACTTTGCTAGCAATGCCTATTTATACAAGTACCTCCGTTTAAAAAGAAATTCCACTCGCCACAAACAGCTAAACCAAACTTCACACCTTTTGAGTTGTAGCCACAAGTCTGACTACTAGACAAGCAACGAGTTATAAAGAGTGTTATAAAGAGTGTGATCGGGTTATAAAGAGCATATTGAAAGTGCTTAAAACTCTATGTTCTGTGTGGCTATTATATACCGCCATATGATGGTAAAAAAATGAGACACTGTTGATGTTGAAACATCATCATCATTATATATTTTACTGTTGCCAACATCCCTTTTTCTATGCAGACACATAGACTCATGGACAGACATTTTCTAAAATCAGTCAAATCGTGTTCAGGTACTTCTAAAGCATATACATAGCATATATAGACGTCGAAACAAGAAATTGTAATTTTTCACGAATCAAATATTTTTTTCTTGTATAGATAGAATAAAATAATAATAATATATAAAAATATAGTGCACTTGATGTTCTTTAATGATTCTGTTTTTACAAGGAAAAGGTTAAAAATATACAAATCTTAAATACCATATTTTTAACAGTTATCTTCAACTTATTTAATCGCAGAATTAAATAAAGCAAAGACTATTATTAAAAAAAAGGGCATTCAATGTTTGTAAACCTTAAACCTATAGGCGTGTAAAATAAGTGTATATTTATATATTTCAAAAATTAATTTAGTAATTGAGATTCAAAGTATTCATTGAATAAAAAAAAATCTAAATAAATTTATTCAAAAAATTAGTTTTTATTGAATTTTCGGATATATTACATTTTTTTAAAAGTATAAATTATGCTGGTATGTTAGCTAAAAGTTTGAATCTCTATATAGAATCCTTAGGGTGTCCCACTCAACAACTTGAAATGTCAAGTTTAACTTTAGCCATTCTAGTCACGTAGCTTTTCCATTTGGTACAACAAGGCTTAATTATACTTAAGTGTAGAAATTCAATTCTATTATCTTCAGTAAATTGACGAAGCGAATAACATTTACCAGTAAAGCTTTAAATCTTTAGGATAAAAACGACATGCTTTCAGATGTTCCATTTTTTTATTTTTTAATGGACTGACATCTTGCAAATTCTTTAATTATTGAAACTTTTGAATTACGTTTTTTACGTTAAAATTATATGAAAAATTCAAACGTATGTAAAATAAATACAGAAAAAAATATAAAATAGACAATAATGCTTTTTTCTTTCAAAAATTAACTTTAAAAAAGATATTTAACATGCAATAAAAAAATTTAAATAATGTCACAAAATACAAAATGTAATTAATATTATTCCAAAGTTCAATTCTGTATGGACTATTATACATAAGGAAATTCTTCAAAAAAACTTTTAGAAAGAGTACATTCTGCTAGTAAGTATATAAAAGCTTTAATTCATATTTGATATCCCTAGAGCAGGAGTGGGAACCCACGACGCACATAAGATAGGTGGCAGGCGACAGAACATTTTCAGTACTGTTTTAACGCAGGTTTTTTAATCTAAATACAGTGAAATTATACAGGAATTTAGTCGCTCAGCTTGTGTAAATTTGATTGGATAGAAAATGGAGAAATCCAATCTTGTTCAATATAGGCTATAAAAATTATCAAATTGCGAGAAAATTTGGAGATTATTGGTAATACCCACCGGTAATCAGGCCCTGCCTGTATTAGAGTATAACGTCATCCGCTTCGGGAAAAAAAATTAAATTGAACCCATAAGAAACAATATTTAATTTAATCTAATAAAGCAGACATTTTAGGCTACGCGTAAAATATCACTGCTTTTATCAATCTATTGTGTCAGTTTCTTCTAAACATTTGAATTTCAGTTTTGTTTTTTAATCATAAATATAAAATGAACCCGTACGGCGAAATCATACTTAATCCTTTTTTTTTTGGGATAATTATCGTTTAGCACGATATTACTCGTTTTTTTTTTTTTTTTTTTTTTTTTCTTTTTTTGCCGTGCTACGTTTGTATGTAACACAAATTTTGTGGGCCCTCAAACTCACGCACTACTGCATACAATATAAAAAAATTTGGTACTTCTCTTATCCCGTCGACCATTTTTCATAACAAAAAATTATCGCCAAACTGTAAGATTAAACGCCAAAAATGCAGTCCCATTTACTTGATGTCAGAAGCATCTAACGTGTTTGTTATGTCATCAAGTGGTTTTTAATCCGACATTTGCGTGTATTTTTCATTATGTGTTACTGATTTATTTCATTAATTAAAATAACAATTGTGTCCTTAAATTCTTATATTTTATTTATTTATTTATTTTGATATTCCAATGGCAGCGTTCTCCCATTTATTTCGCGTTACAGTTTGGCGATAGTTTTTTGTTATGAAAAATCGACGGGATAATAGAGAAGTACCAAAAATTTCATATGAAGTTCTAACCTTATGTGAACTGGAGGCAAAATCCCCCAAGAGAGGATGCCGCTAATCGATGATTTGTTCGATTTATGTGATGCTTGTATTTCAAATTTATGAAGACAAAATTCAACAAAACATCAAATTTAGAATCTTTGTAACAAGAATATATTTTCATTCAATTTTGGTTACGGTTTAATTTTGGTTATCTAAGAGAGGTTGCCGACATTCGATCCTGGATGGAAAACCCCATCCAGATATCGTTTCTTATAAGGCTTTGCAATTTTTTTATATTTTCTATTAACTTTTACTTTGGCGCGGCTTGTCCCTAATAGGACCTTGTGCCATTAAACCTCATACAACCAACTAACCAAGAAACCGAAATTTGATAATTTCAATAGTTTAAATGCACAGCATTCAACGAAACTTCACACTTAACATCCTGATCATGGAAATATGTTGTCATTCAGTTTTGGCTCAGACGTCTCAGACGGGGTGCCAAAATTCATTGATTTGTTTGAGAAATATGATGTTTCTCCAGTTTAAATGCACACAATTTAAAGAACCTTTACCTCTAGAATCCTCATCGTGGGAATAGATTATCATTTAATTTTTGTTGTGGACTCTAAGAGGGGTGGCGAAATTCGATGATTTGTTCGAAATATGCCATTCTTATATCTCTAGTTTGAATGCCTCAAATAAATTTGTTTTTCCTGATTTAAAAGTCTTCACTGTCCGCGATTCCCTAACAATATTATTTTTTTATATATTAGAAAACCCTATTTTCTAAATCGGTGTAATTTAATGTACTATTTAATTGATTTGATTTACATAAACGAACATTTTGTGACAGCCACAACATGCTTTTATGTTTTACATATTTTACACACATTTCACTGTTTCATATAACTTTTATTAAACAAATGTTACATAATAATTTGAATAATTAAGTGATGTACTGATTATTATTATTATTGTTGTTGTTGTTGTTATTGCCACTCCATTCAAAGAGATTTAGAGTTTTGATTAAGTTATTCGCTTGATCAATTTACTGAAGATATTAGAAGTGAAGTCCTGCACTTAAGTATAATTAAAGGTTGCAGTGCCAAATGGAAAGCTACGTGACGAACATTATTATAGTAAAACTTGACAGTTTAAGTGTTTAAGTGGAACATCCTAGTGATCTAGATATACATTCAATAATTTAGATAACATGCTAGGAGAGTATACTCTTTATTAAAAGAAACTGCTATTGATTTTATTAGATAAAAACATATTTTATAAATAACATACGTTTTTATATTCATGCGACAAAAAATTATTACTGTCACTTATCACATAAATAAATACATTTTGAGGTTTAATAGTTTCAAAGATTTTTCATTGGGTTGATTTTAACCATCAAATAAATGGGACTTAAATTTTGATTTTATTGATTTTTGTTTTTTGAAAAAAATCAATTTTTATCATTACCGCTTTTTTATGTAAATACAAGGTGATATTTTCTGAACTGAATCTGAAAAAAAATATATCGAAATTATTAGGCAACAAAAATATCCGGGCGCGTACAGTTGTATAAAAATTTTGCAACAGAATTTCTAGCCTAATTTATTTGCAGATATTATAAATTCTGCGACTAACAGCAAAAATATTTTTAATTTGAAAAAAATATATGAATTAAAGATTTCTAATCAGAAATAGTGGTGCCATACTCTTTGAAAATTCTAAGAAGTGTACAAAGCTTGAAATTTAAAATATCAATGTTATATGCTTAAAAATTTTCTTACGTAAAACAAGTTATAATTTATCTAATGCATATAAAGTTATAAGTAACATAAATCAATAAATATGTTTCTTACAATAAAATCACCAAACATGGTGCACAATGATTTTGATGATTTTAAAGTAAATGTAGGAATCATACACCTAACTATTCAGTTGTAAGGTTTTCTTCAAATGGGCCTTACTTTTTGAGAAAATGGTTTTAATGTTAAGCATACGTTTCAAATACCCTTTAGTTTGACATTCTGTAAGAGATCATCATGGCGCCGAGGTAGCGTCCGCGTTCACGGTCCCGGAGGCGAGGGTCTTATCCTACCCTTGCCTTTTTTCTTTTTCAATTATTTTTATATTTTTGGCACGTTATACGTTTTAAGCAGAGTTATGAATTTTTAGATCTTACTTTCTTTATTTAAAAAAATATATATATATATATATATTTTACCTGAAATTTCTAAAATTTCTGTCGTTGAAATACGAAACTAATTTATGCCTAGATATCTCGCTTTTTTAAAACTTACTATTATTGTTTACATTTATGTGTATATATTTATCTATCTATCGCAGTTATGAAATAATGCATAATATTTTTTTCTTATATTTTCCATTTTAAAAAAGGTATTTAATTATCTAGGAAAAAAATAACAAAATAATACATCCTTTTAATGTTTGATTTTTTATAAATATATAGCAATATGAAAACTGATGAAATACGAAAATGTTTATAATTACCGACATCGACATTTTTAGTTTAGCAAAAATCCTACCTCTGCAAATTCGTTTAATTCATCTTTTTCATTCATCATTATCATTTCATCGTAATACATAATTAGCCGAACGACCAATGTTGCTAATATTGAGCTATAGAATTCTTCAGCCATACCAATAGAAGCACTAGAAATGGCAACAGGTGGTGAACTTGAAAAGCGATCATCATTTTCTAACAATGTCTCGCAATATTTTACAGTATTTGTAATTTAATCTTTTAGTTTCTCTTTCAAACTAGAATTTTTCTATATCAGTCCTGGTTCCTTCCATTATATTACAATCTATAGCCTTCTTTCAACTTTCGTTCGGAAAATTTTCCTATATATAGCATTATTTCACACCTTGTTACTGTCTGCAAAAATTGCTAATCGATATCAATTAAAAGAAAATTCTATTTATTCTGATATTGCCATCTGCACCACAGCAGACGATAAAAAAAATTATATGCATGGTAATTTTTTTCTCTCATTTACAGACGATTTTTGCATTTCCAGTTGAATTTTTGAGCTCGTTCAGAGACCGAAACACGGGTTACTCGTATAATTGGGGAATGATGTCATCTGATTTTCTCAGGGTAAAGTTGGATTAAAACGGCTGTGAACGCTTTTGGGTAGTGTCATGGGCATGTTTATAATCAAACACTTCCGTCAACCAATCCACCATTACATTTTGATTGTACAAACATTGCAGGAACCATCCTAGTCGACGTTGGCCAATTATATCATAGTCTTGTTAAAGATAGACCAATCAAATGGTCAGGACTCAAGTGTACAGTAGGAGTCATAAAAAACAACAGTTAACAGTTGCAGTTAGCTATAAAGCAAACAAACACATCAGATTTCCCAACCACGTGATCACTTTACCCAGCAAAATTCTCCAGGTAATATGGGTTACCCGAAGTCTGGGTAATTTCCGGCTCTGAACGCTACGGGGAAACTCGCAAAATGTCATTTGATACGGCCTCTGAACGCTTCGGGTTACCCTGCGTTACCCTATGTAACTCGGGGTTCGGTCTGTGTATGACGGCGACAGTGTTTTTCCTTGTTATAATGAATAAAAAAATTGAATAGGTCATTCTTTATTTGTGTAAATGAAAAATGATGTTGAGTTTGAACTTTGCAGATAAATGTATTTAGTGGACATTAAAAATGTATACAACTGGTAAAAACTTACATAAAAGCGTTACAGCCTTAATATTGTATTGCGCGTTTGATGATATATGCTATTAACATTATCTAATCATAAGTACGTTTTGGAAATTCGACGTGAAAAATATTTTGTAGACGTTATACAAGAAAATGATAAAATTTCTTTTAAAATTCCATAAAGTAAAGAAAAAAATTCCTGTCGGTTCGGCCTACAGGCACAGGTATATTTCGAGGGCACAGACCGTGAGGCACCTGTTTATTGGGAATTAAGAAGAAGGAATTTTTTGCCCTATCGCAGCAATTGGGACCATGCATTTCGAAATTTATCTGAGTCTGTAGGCGGAGCCGGCAGGGTTTTTTTTGTTTTGTTTTTAATTTAATTTGTTGTGACAGTTGGTCCTATCAAAAACTTGTCAGTATAAAAGTTGTAGATAATATTAAGAGGATTTATAATAAATTCAAGAGGATTTGATATCTTGTGAATTGACGAAGTTGTGAATTTTGTTTCTTCTTAAAACCCTATATTTTTCGCCCTTGAGGCCATTTTTAATGATATGAAAAATCTGTCAGGCAAAAACTTTTGGCCTTTTTCCTAGAAGTAATAATACCTTTAAACTGATTCGATATGTATCATAACTAAGACGTTATGTTTTTTCTCTGTTTTCACAAAAACCGTCTCCATTTCCACTCCCTTGGCCCGATTTTGCCTATTAATGAACTTGACCGAGGTTTTCTGCTCCTTGATTTTATGTATCAGTTTGGAAGAGATTTGTGCATAATCATGGAACTTATTGTGTCCCTAAAAAGGTTATATAGATAGATAGATAATGTTTTGAATCGGGATGGTTTTGGGTTCTAGGGGTCATAATCGGCATAGATCTGCAAAAATGTTTCAGAAATTCCAACATAGGGGAGAATGTAATAGGCAGTATTTCTTACGAAATTTAGATAAAAATAATATTTCAGAACTGTGCTTAAAGTACAAAAAGGTAAATAAAATTAATAAAACGGAACAGATGTGTTACACTCACGCTAAAATGTAAACAAAAGATTGGCGACTGTTTGGTTGGCGCGATTTCCAAGACTGCGCCAAACGAATAACTTAATACAATGGCTAAGTTGCCATTAAAGGAAAAAATCCCCTAAATTTGGCGACTTTTTTCTTTTTTTTAACCGATTAATTTTTTTTTTTTTTTTTTAGCGTGAGTGTAAAGCATCTAAGCCAATAAAACAATTCTAGACAAAAATTAGTTTAGAGTTTCGTCAATAGAAGTATTAGCTTAAAAAATGAAGAAAAAATATACATTTTCATGTAAAATTCGAAAATGTAAATATCATTTATTAGGAAAATATAAAAAAGTTCACAATACTGCTTAAAAAATATACGTTTCAAAAATATAAAATTAATTAAAAAATGAAAAGTACAGAGTAGCATAGAAACCTCACCTCCGCGAGCGCTACATCGGTGCCATGGAGACCGCGTATCGGATGCTAATTTAATTGTTGTTTGAAATGTCTGCTGAACTTTAACCCCCAATGTTTTTAAAACTAAAGCCCATTTGAAGAAAACTTTTCACCTGAATAGTTAGGGTATGACCCCTGCAACATATTTTAAAATCATAAAAATCCGTGCGCCTTTTGTTAGATGCCACATTCTGAGCGCGTTCAGAGACCGCGCGTTTAGAGACCCGCGTTCAGAGAAGTTTCTCAGATAAAGTTGGGTTAAAACGGCTGTGAATCGTTTGGGTAAAGTTGTGGGTATGTTTACAAACAAGCATGTCTGTCAACCAATCTACCACTACATTTTTATCATAGCGATCATTGCAGGAATCATCCTGGTGACGTTGTCCTATTATATCATAGACCTGTTAAACGTAGACCAATCAAATGGTCAGAACTTAAGTGTGCAGTAGAAGCCATACAAAACGACAGTTAACAGTTGCAGTTAGTTATAAAGCGAATAAAAAAAACATGTTTCCCAACCACAGGATCCCGTTACCCCACAAAATTCTGTTGGTAATGTGGGTTACCAGAAACCCGAGTAATTTCCTCTCTGAGCGCTATAAGTAACCTGCAAAAAGTCAAGTGATATCGGTTTCTGAACGCTTCGTGTTACCCTAGTAACTTATGACCTAGTAACATCATGATGCTGCATACAGAGCCTGGATTTATCAAAGGCGACGTGAGACGCCATTCCTGCGTCATATACAGCATCATGATGCCAGCATTCATGTTTGGCGGCATCGTGGAAAACGCGCATTGCCAGCTTGCATTCGAATCGTCATACTGTCATATCACCTGGAGTGACGGTATGAAGTGTCATTGGATACACGTCTCGGTAACCTCTTGTTCGCATTGCCGGCAATTTCAACAGCAGCCGTTGCATTTATGATGTGTTACGGCCTATGGTTCAGCCTTATCTTCGATGCCTCCGCAACTCTACGGTTTAGAAAGAAAATGCCCGACCGCATGTTGGTCGTACTATCCTGACCTTCCTTGATACAGAACATGTTCGACTTTTGCCCTGGCCGGCACGTTCTCCTGATTTCTCACCAATTCAAAATGTCCTGTCAATGGCTTTTGAGCGACTGCCCCCCCACTCGTCCGTCACTACGGTTGATGAACTGGGGCATAGTGTTGAAGCTGCATGGACTGATGTACCCGTACATGGCATTCAATCTATGTTCGACTCCATGGTTAGGCAGATAAATGTTGTTATTGCGGCCAGAGGAGTGTGCTTTGGGTAGTGTTTTCTCAGGATCTATATCTCCTAATTTTCTGAAGATGTAATCACCTGTCCTTCCCATTATAATGTATTTGTCCAATAAATATCATTCTGTTTATCAGGTTTCTCTCACAGCCGCAAGAGTTGAAAGATATTCTTAAGGGATTAGCGTATTGTATCTGTATCTATTGTGTACCGTTAGAGTCTGGTTTAAGAAAAATCTTAATCCGGAGGGTAGCGACTTGGATATAATGAAAGAGGTATTTCCATTGCAATGTGGTCTTTGATAGATAAGAACGAGAGTGCACCCTTTTATTTAGGAAGACAGATCAGTCAAGAGGGAGGAACGGTTGTCACTTACAGAACGGTTAGAAAAAGAAGCGTTAGTAGTAGAACGGGAAAAGTTAGAAAGGGAGGAAAAGTTACAACGAGAAAAGTTAGAAAGGGAGGAAAAGTTACAACGAGAAAAGTTAGAAAGGGAGGAAAATTTAAAGTTACAACGGGAAAAGTTAGAAAGGGATGAGAGGTTAGAACGAGAAAAGGTAGAAAGGGAGGAAAAGTTACAACGAGAAAAGTTAGATAGAGAAGAAAGGTCTGAAAAATTGAGATTGGAACATGAGTTAGAGTTGGAAAGGATAAAAATTCAGAGTTCGGCAAATAACTCTAATGGGACTAGAAAACCTAATCATGAGAGTAGCCTAGAGAAATTGATTAAAAGTGTTAAAACTTTGTCTATCAAAGTTCCAGAAGGGACTGAGCGATGGAATCTGTTTTTTAGCAGTTTAGAACGAGCATTCCAAACAAAAAATGTACCGGAAACCCAGCAGGCCGAAATTTTACTAAATATGCTAGGGGATAAGGCCGATAATTTGCTAATATACACGACTAGGGAACAAATTGAGAGTTATGAGAAGTTAAAGGAATTAGTTCTAAGGGAACACGAGCCGACACCGAAGGCGTGTTTGGAAAACTTTAAGAAGGCTAGAAGGAATCAAAATGAAACTCATGTATTATTTGTATCGCGTTTAATAGCAACGTGGGAAAATTATTGTAAGATTAGAGGTGCAGATACGTATGAGGTTAATCAGTTAATTGTCACGGATAAGTTGTTAAATACCCTAGATGAGGAAACCGCGACGCATATTGGATTAACTCAGCACAGTAATTGGTTAGAAGTTTCGAAAATTGCTAAGGAATGTGATAATTTCTTTGATGCTAAACAAAAATCTTATGCGGTAATTTATAAGGGTTATAAAGGTAAAGAAAGGTATGTTAATAATGAAGATTCTAGAAGGACAAAAGATGAGGGATTTAGTAGTAATTGGAGACAAAATGGGAATAATGAAGTTAGTCCATTTTTGGGTAGAAAACCTGAATATAAGAAACCTAATGATACGACGCCTATCTGTTTCAAGTGTGGTTTACGAGAACATGTACAGCGATTTTGTACAAAAGGAAATAATGAGGGAATTAATCAAATTAATAACCGACAAGAACCAAGGGCTAGTATCAATAATGTCTCAGTGCGAGGAATTAAAGAATTACCAAGGGGAGCGAGTATGGCAAGAATCGGAGCAAGAGGGAATTGGAGAGCTAAAGTTATTGGAGAGAAGTTAAATAAACTCGAGAAAGTGGAGGTTAGTGTAAATGGGAAAATAGCAAAAGGATTAGTGGATTCTGGTTGCGAAATTAGCGTCGTTCATAAAGATTTAGTACCAGCAGAGAAACTAAGAGGGGCTGGTAGCATCTATTTACAAGGGATATTTGGTAAGGCAGTTAAATCGCCGTTAATTCAATTACCTTTAGCTATTCCAAAACGCGGTCAAACTAATGTAATTCATCAGGATGTACTTTGCGCGATAATTGATAATAGTAAGGAACAGGTAATTTTACATCCTGACGTGGCTAATGAATTGTCAGGGTTAAACAACGAGAAATCATTAAGAGAATCGGTAGAAAGGGAATGTAAGGAAGATAGTAGGAATAAAGTGAAGGAAGGGGAAAGGATTAGAAATGGTAATAATAACCGTTATGTCGTAGAAACGAGATCGGAAAATTTACAAAGTCAGGAGAAGGAAAAAGACGAGATAGAGAAAAGTAAGATTAATCAAGTTACGGAAAGTAGTTTAAATGTATTTCAGGAATCCCAAATGAATTGTAAAGATTTAGAGAAAGCTTGGGAATTAGCTGAAAATGATAAAGGATCTTACTATCTTGTTAATGGGTTATTATATCATAAAGAGAAATTGGTAGATGAAACGGTAGCTCAATTAGTAATACCTAAAATTAGAAGGGAGGAAATTCTAAAACTAGCGCATACCTCCATATAGGAGAACATCACGCGGTTAAGAAAATGTTAGAAAGAATCAAGCATTCATTTTATTGGGAAAATATGGTAGAGGAAGCTAAAACGTTTTGCGAATCATGTGTAAAATGTCGTTTAACGAGGGAAATGAATGTGAGTAATAAGGAGAAAGAGGAAATATGTCGACCTGCAGTTATAGTTGAGTTAGGGGACGGGAGTAAGAAACTGGTGTATCAAGATGAAATGAGAGCATTTATGGCTAAAAATAAAGTAGTCGATATTGTCTTGGATAGTGACGGGGAGTTTGAAGACTGTAGGAAAGATCTGTTGTTAGACAGAGAACAACCGGAAAATAAAGACAGGAAGGGATTCGAAATAAAAGGGTTAACCAATATTCAAGTTAGTGACATAAAATCAATCTTAAGGAAAAATAAGGAATTATTTATGGGTCCTATCCAAATGGTTGAAATGGAAAAAAATCGGATTGGTCTTAAACCGGAAAGGGGTAAGATAAGGCAGAAATTGTACAATGTTATCATCACGTACAAAGAGGACCTGGAAAGGCAAGTGCCTGATTGGTTAGAGGAAGATTTAATTGGGACATCAGAGGCAGAAGTTAGCCATTCAAGCGGGTGCATTACGAAAAGGGATGTACCAATTAAGTTAACGAGGAAGGACTGGAGGGAAAAGGTAGTACCGCCTCCAGCAATATCAGCCTAAGGACTGACATTGAAATGACATAATACTAGTGTAACTTTATTTTTTTGTGTATTTATAATTGTATGTACATCCTGTGTTTATAAAAGTGTATTAGCATATTGTGTATTTTTTCTGTAGTTATCACATTAGTATATGGTTCGTTAGAGATGTCAGTAGTTAAATTTTCAGACACCTTGAAATATTTATGTAATTGTAGTAATGAAGAAACCTATCAAGGAACTGTTGAACTCTTCTCAGACATTACATAGTTTAAGGAAAATTAGCCCCTAAAAGGCATATTTTCCACTAAGGTGGGGGGTGTCAGGTTTCTCTCAAACCTGCAAGAGTTGAGAGCTATCATTAAGGGATTAGCGTATTGTATCTGTATCTATTGTGTACCGTTAGAGTCTGGTTTAAGAAAAATCTTAATCCGGAGGGTGGCGACTTGGACATAATGAAAGAGGTATTTCCATTGCAATGTGGTCTTTGATAGATAAGAACGAGAGTGCACCCTTTTATTTAGGAAGACAGATCAGTCAAGAGGGAGGAACGGTTGTCAAGCGACCCTTGGAAATAAAACAGCAGCCCCGTAGAGAGAGAGCGGGTGCGCTGGGGAATGAGCAGAGGTGAAGTTAGTTCAAACGTAGTAGTGAAGGTGTAAGGTCGTTGAGAGTTGACGATCTGAGCCACGTGTGTTTAACGGTATCTCTCGAAAGAAAGAGAGAGCGGGTGTGAGATGAATAGAAATCTCAGTGCGGAATGAATTGACGTAGTCTAACGGTACACGTAAAGCGTTTCTGTAATTATTTTGATTTAATATTAAACTGGATACTTTACCTCCGAGTTTAAGTGTAAATATTGTTAATAAAGTGTTTGTTTAAGTGTAATAGAAAGAGTTAGGTTTTTCTTGAATACACATCACGTATTGTGTCCGATATCACGTATTCATATCGGTGGTGGCAGCATATCAAAAGACCGGATTATATTTCGAAGTTGTGTGGACGGAGAAGTGGAATCCGACACTGTTATTTGCATTCCTTCATGGTGTAGCATTTTGGATGGCTAGTAGTGTATATATATATATATATATATATATATATTTGGATATTTGGATAGATGGATGACGCATGTATGAATATCCTTTATTTGTATATTTTGTAAATTTACGCGCAGTAATTTTTTATACAAAATTTTAAAAAATATTAAGCTGGATTGTAAATTGAAATCAGTAATATACAAAAAAGAAAACCTCATCACATAAGGGATGAGAAAACGTTTTTTTTTTTTTTTTTTTCAGATTTAAAAAAAATGTACAATTCTGAATCGAGAATAAACCGAGTGAAAATGTTCCAATTAAATTTCCTAGCTACAATTAATTAACCTACTTACTTTCGAAATGATATGTGTACTTTAAAGCAGACTCGAATTTATTTTTAAACTTTGCATACCCTTTTATGCATAACTGTGTTTTTACTACTCGCGCGCTGTAAAAATTAAAATAAAATAATTAAAAATTCCTTTGCAAACAGATACTTTCTTTTGCACATATACTATGTATAAAACCTCTACCCAGCGTTTTGTCAATTAAAGACCACAGATTTTATTTGTTGTGATTAAAATGGGCTTTTAATGGGCATCACGTAAAGATCCCTCTACAAATTTTAAAATATAGGATAAAAGGTGAGAATTGGGGACGCGTGTTTTATTATTTTTTTAATATAACTATACCCTCTTGGTTTAGGACAAATACGAATACTAGTAGGATAACGTTTACTATCTATAATTTCTATTATTTTGCATTTCTCCTGAACCGAAAGGGTAATAACTATATAAAAATAAACTAAACAACGCGTCTCAAATTCTCCCCGTTTACGCTACAGTTAAAAAATTTATCCGAAAATTTATGATCAATAAAAATGTAGTTTTCGTGATGATTTTCATTTTCGAAGTTTACAAAATATAAGAAATTTAAAATAATGTCTGCATAAAATATTATCATTGTGATAATTCTTTATTTATACACTAGTAGATATCTTTAAAAAAATATATCTATTGATTAATTACTATTTCAATAGTACAAGTTATAACCGAATACATCGATGAAACTGCGTTTGTTATAACGGGAAACTAAACAAAAATACTCATTTCCAAGGTCATAAGAATTTCATGATTATCAACATAGGGCGTGCCTCGAAATAAGTCTTAAGAATTATTTTCCTTAAGTGAGATGTTTTATTGTTTGTAATAGTTAATGATTTAGTTAGTGGTTTAAGAAACTGTTGTTTCTTGTTCTCCATTTATTTCATACAAAATTATAATGCATGACAAATTGCACACGTGTGCCATCATTATAACGTTGAAGTTATATACATGTTTTTCACATTTTCACACTACTACATGTGGTACGGGTTGTCAGGGAACTGTTTGTGTTCAGAAAAATGACTTCCAGGGAAGAAAAAGATGTTGTGCGTCGTCTTTTACGAGGTGGCATTTCTTTAAGACCAAGAAGACAAAAGCAAATGAAGATAACATACCTGTGACAAAATCAACCTTGTCACGGATTGTAAAACGTACAAGCAACTTGTGAGATAAAAAAAAAAGAAACAGCAGTCCATGTTTAAAACTATCCACAAACAAAAGAGAGTCGATTGGCCCAAATATCATCAAACCTGGAAGGACCAGAAGCATCGTGTTATATTCTCAGATGAGAAAAAAATTAATTTGGATAACCCAGTCTGCCTTGCATTCTATTGGCATGATCTGAGGGAAGAAGAGGAAATTTTCTCCAAAAAACAGCATTAATGATGTGGGGAGGCTTCGGCTATGGTGGTAAACTTAACCTGGCTTTTCCCTCAGGCCACATGAAGGCTATTGATTACCAATAAATACTAGTAACCGATTTATTTCCATTTGAAGAGAAAATTGGTGGCATAAGTTGGATTTTCCATCAGGATAACGTCCCCTTTCACGTTGCAAAATCCTCTTGGGAATGGCTTTTGGATAATGGAGTGCATGTCATGGAATGGCCTGCACTTTCTCCTGAACTAAATCCTCAAGAAAATGTATGGGGTATCCTCAGTAGGGCTATACATGTCAATGGCTGACAGCTTCAGTGTGTGGCAGAATTGAAGGCCGCCATCAATGAAGCCTGGGATATTATTTATGCTACTGATGTCCAGGGGTTCGTAAATGGTATGTCATATCGTATGTTCCAAGTCATATATAAGCTTTTTGGATATATCGGCTATTAACAATAGTGACTTTATTCCGGTTTGACAATTTTTATCGTCTTTTTTTACACATTCATCTATAGGTGTGTTCGTAATTATATAAATACGTAGCACTTATAATCGCCATCTGGTCCGTCCGTCTGCCCGTCTTTCTGCATATAACAGCGCCAAAACTACCAATCCGAAGGGTTTGAAATTTAATATATATAATCGTTGCATAATTTTGTCGAGTCATTTCAAATTTTATGAAAATTGAATCAAAACTTAAAAATGTATAAATAAAAGTTACCTTTATTCTATTAAAGTCAATCCTACGTAATTAATCCAATGATATCCCATGATAGGTAATGAATCTAGGTTTCGATGGTTATTACGTCATACTTAACTTATTTCCGTCTTATTTGACATTATTTCCGTTTTAACGAATTTGTATACTAATTTTTTTTAATTATTGCAATCATATAATCTATCGGTAGTTTTTTGGATAGGTGTTTCCGGAGAAATAGATATTAAATGCAAAAATAGTCTAAATATGGATTTCAAATGCTGAAATTTTCAAAGATAAGCTTAAGTTTCCAATTGGAATTTGCAGTAAATGTCAACAAGAGATAAAATGTTGCCATCTTAAAGTGTACTTATTTTATTACGAAAATTAATCATAAAATAATAACAGACGACATAATTCATTTCACTGAAATAATAACGATGATTTATTTACATTGTGTTGTATTGGATATTTGAGCATAGTATAATTTTAATGTAACAGAATTGTAATTAATTGTTTGTAAAAGTGTATTGAAACTTAAAATCATAAAATAAAATTTATATCTATAATATGAAAATCTACACATAAAATAAATTTTGTATTCATGTATTTTTGCATAATCGTGCAAGAGCTATTTCACCAAGATCTGAATATTCATAAAATTAGTTATAGTACTAACTGTTATTTAACGTTATTTGTCACTTTTGACGTACAATTTCCAACTTGGTTTTTCCTGACCAGTTGGGCAGGCAGTGAGTTATTCCTTATATATATGTATTTGTATATAGACTTTCTTAATATATTTGTTTTGTTCTTATTGGTTTGTTTCGTGTCCAGTTACATCACACAATCACGGTGGCTTTATTTCGGTGGGACACACCTTATGACATCATAGTCATAACGAGACCTAAAGAGTGGAGCTGAATGTCATCTATTCTGTAGGATGGTTGCTGTGAAACAAAAATAGAAGTGGACTTACTACAGGGAGTGTGGAGTACGTCTCCCTCCAATAATTTGGAAATATAATTAACTTTCACTTATTTATGAAATAAACTTAATTAAATAGCAAAATTTATGTTTCTAAAATATACCAAAATTACATTTTTAAATAAATATTTAGTAACATTCATTAAATTTAGTATTTATTTTATCCTTCGAAGAGGTTACAAATTAATGTCCTTTATAATAAGTTTAATTAATATCTAAAAAATAGTATAGAATAAAATTGAAAAAGGAAAAATAATTAATTTATTGACATTTCCTGATAAAATTAAATGAGACATTGCATGCCATATTCTAATTAAATTTTCTTTCCAATCACAGAGATCAAATTGAAAAAAAAATTAATACTTCAGAGAAAGAATGTTTATTAATAAGTTTATAAAATATAATATTTAATTTTTTCCGCGCCGCTACTCTTTTTAAATTTGAATTTGTTTTTAAATCATCAATAAAACACACACACATACACACACACACATATATATATATATATACAGGGTGTCCCAAAAGTCTGCGTACAACTTCAAAAATTTATTACAAAAATTAATAATAGGCCTACAGCAAAAATAATTACAACAGTACATAGAGTAACTTAAAAATCTTTTTTCTACTACCTTAGTATACTTGTACATGAGATCCTTTCGTTGCACGAAGAATATCAAGTCGATATTCCAATTCTATCCACGTGCGTTTCAGCATGCTAACATCAACAGTAGTTACAACTGTTTGATGAAATCCGAACAAAAGTGAATAGTCTCATGGAATTGAAACAACAGATCCAAACAGCAGTAGCTACTGTTGATGTTAGCATGAAAAACGTTCGTGGATTGAATTGGAATATCGTCTTGATATTTTTCGTGCTACGAAAGGTTTTCATGTTGACGTTCACTAAGGCAGTAGAAAAAAAAATTAAGTTACTCTATGCACTGTTGTAATTATTTTTGCTGTAGGCCTATTATTTTTTTAAAATAAATTTTTGAAGTTGTACGGAGACTTTTGGGACACCCTGTATATATTTATAAACGAAATAAAATTTCAAAACAATAGCATCTATGTGATAAGCGCTATAGCCGCAAGCAACCACACAATATATATATATATATATATATATATATATATATATATATTAAAAATATTCTATATATACGTATGTATTTATTTATTTACAGCATAATCATTTATGTTGGTGAAATAACTGATTAAAAGTAGTTTTCAGAATAGAAATAATGAAATATTAGATAAAAATTAACCCTGTTTATTAAAAGATACGCGCATTTTTGATTTAAGATATAGTTAAAATTTTAAAATTTAGATAGGTAATGAGAATTTTACAATTTTGTTTCACTGGATATTTTACATAAATTGAAAATAGACATACGTTCTATTATTAATACGAAATTCAATATCTGACCACAGAAATTTCTGTTTACTTGATTTTTCAAAAATGTTATCTTTATTTTTTTTTTCCTTAAGTCAGAATGTTTTCCAAGATAGTCTTGCGAAATGTGTGAAATATGGGGGGAAAAAATATATGTCAACAAACATCTAGTTTTAATTGTGAAAATTAAGGCATACATTAATAAGAACTCTAATTAAGATTAAAACCTGTAAGTATTTAGTTCTGAGTACCATTAATAAGAAAGAAAGTTATAATGCCATACATGACAGTTGTTATTTTTTATTAAGTATCAATTTATTATCCCTTCCATGTGACGTAAGTGTATAATGTGTTCTACTTATTTAATGTTTTAATTTCAGAATTTTTTTCTCTGTATTTAACGAGAACTATTTCCATTAGTTTTGTATTTTCTATATGATGCTTTTTATAGGATAATCAATTAACGTTTCAAAATTAAAAGCATTCGAACACGCAATATTTTATTAATTTTATTGTATTCATTATACGAAGCATTTCTTAGCCTAAATGAATAACATGAATAAAATAGTAATGAAATAAATTAATTTTAAAATTCTTTATACAGTGTCTGAATGCATTTAGCAGATTGTAAATACCACATTTCATTTAATTAAATGCATAAATTATTGCATAATTAAATGCCCTTTGACCGCCGAGCAAAATGGCAAAATTATAATGTTGTTTTCTCTCTATATATTTTTTTTAATTCGAAAATAAGATGATTTTTCAACCTTGTTATAAAAAACTTAATCATTTATATCAATATAGTCCTTGAGAGTATTAATCATTACTCAATTTTTTTTAATTGCATTATATCTGTAGAATTATATTAATTTAAAAATTGCTTTTATTGCAGTGAAACCTACAGCAGGACGGTTATATCAATTCACGGCAGAGAGAAGGTAAGGAGTTCCGAGGGTCAAAAACTTTATTTTCTTTAATTATAGGACTTTAGCAATAACTTTTTTTTTTCTGAAATGTGTCTTTCGACAAAGATTACTTTTCAGACATAAAGTTTATGAAATCTTTCAATTTTTTTCTATAGAAATTTAAAATTTAAAATTTTAAACTTATTTAATTTTTAATATACCTACCTCATGAACCAATTGCGGATTTCTGTACATTTTTCACTGTTTTATGTAGAAAAGGTTTCTTATTAATATGTCTTCGGGATTTATAAAAATTATTACTAAAAAATTTATAATAAATTTAAAAGTAAAAAAAGAGGATTTTTGAGAGTGATTTTTACTTCAAGAACTATATTTTCAAAAATGAAATCAAAAATCCCGAAGTCAATTTATTAAAATCATAACATAAAAAATCTGTACCAAATTCCATACACTTATCTTGCAAGAAAGTTTAGATATATCCTTTTACACATGACAAATTATGAAAAATATTCTGAGATAAATGGACTTAAAGTTTCATTTATGAGCGGGGCAGGACTGATTTCACAACACAAAAATTGCTATATCTGCTGATGTAATCATCGTAGAAATACGCGGTTTACTTTATTGAATTTACTTAACTTTCTTATATTTTACTAGAAAAAAAAATGCATTTTTCTGAGAATTTCAACCCCCGGCAGACGCCCCTTTAGAGACGTAAATGCACCCACAGCACAGTTTTTAAATTTTTAGAAAATTTAAAGTGCGTAGCAACAAGATATGTTATAAAATTGTGATTACCGTGATACAGTTGTAATTGAAGATTGGATAACCAGAAGCTTGGAATTTGGCATGGTGGTTATTTTTAAAATGTGCGTGAACGATTCTAAGTATGGTTTCGGAAAAATTCGAAATATCAAATATAAAATTAAAAATGAGCGGAAAATCTTCAAAATAATTTCTAAATTACAATTTATATGGAATTAATTTTAGTCCTGGTTAATTTAAGTCTCATGTTCGCCTAATGCAGTATAAGAATGAAGTTTACCCAAGTTGTGGCTTAATTAGTAACTATTTTAGTTAGTATTATTAGTTAGTATTATTAATTAGTAAGTATTTTTTTAACTATCCATAGCAGTAGAATTTCCTCTATTGACCTTCTCACCGCCGTGAACTGATATATCCGTTCACTGTGCTGCGGGTTTTACTGCAATATTAGCATTATATAAATTAATATAATTCTACTAATACAATGTAGTTTTAAAACATTAAATAATGATTAATAGTGTCAAGGATTATATTCATATACGTGATTAAGTTTTTATATCATGTTTTTTTAGTATTTAACAAAAAATTACAGAAAAAATAACATTTCAATTTTGCCCTTTTGCTCGGCGGTCAGAGGGTTAAAACTAGGTACATGAATACCACTTGGTATGGACAATTACGCGAGCAAACCGCGAGTTTTCCTAGTATTGTACACTGCAAAAAATAATTGTTGATTTTACAGTATAAAACTGGCACCCAGCTGCCAGTATTATACTGCAAAATCAACAATTATTTTTTGCAGTGTAGTTAAAAAAAATTTGTGAAAATCGGGATCTTAACTTTGAACGACCGCCATCCTGTTCAAAATCAATTTGTCCGTAAACCGAACGATTACTCTCTAGATTTAAGTGCCCTGAGTAAAGACATTATGCATTTTATAATATCAGATTGCATTTGATAGAGTTACTGCTATCACCGTAAACAGCTACCAGAACGACACCATCTTCGGGCAGCGGATTTGCTGGGGACACCCAACTTCATTTCGCCATTACAAAAATCAATTTCTTTTCTTTAAAGTTTAATAAACAAATTACAAACAGAGTTTTTCAAATATCTTGTTTAATTTTCCTGAAAAGAATTCACAAAAATACAAGTTTTTTTGTTTTTTTTTTCTCAGAGCTTGCAGATAGGTATAATTTCTTAAGAATCAAACAGATAGAATATGTTTTGTACGGCTGAACGCTTAAGTCAAGAAATTATTTATTTATTTGTAAACTGTAATAACATGGGTGAGGTATAAATCTCTTACTTATTTTTCACTTATTCTTTTGAAATATATTTAAAATAAGTTTTAGTTTAGTTTTACACCAAAGTAATCTATTTATATAAAAAAATCTTATAAGATTAATAAAAAATAATATTTCAAATATTATTGTATATTATTTAGCTCTCTTAAATAATATTTAAAAATACCGCATTACACCGTAATTAGTTACACAGAGAAGAACTTATCGGAATAACTGTATTTGATACCATCTTTTAAATTAAAATTTAAAAAAGAATACTCAAAAGCGACTATTTAATAAAAAATTATTTCCAATTTCAATATTTTACTTTTATATTATTACTTTCATTTTATTTGAGTGTCGCTGATGAGGAAAAATATATTGGATTAAATTATTTCCTCAATATAAACCATAGCAACGCAATTGTTTAAATTGGTTTTTCCACCGCCATATAATTTAAACTCTATCAGACACATATTTCTATTAAGGCGTCTAAGCTTTTTCATCCATCTTCATTATTTACATTTCAAGGGACTAATCCCGCTGAATGAAGAAAGGTTATTGCGAAAGCTGTACTGTTTCACTGGTAATAAAAACTGAAGACATAAAATTCATCAAAGGCTTTTCGAATAATTGAAATTGATTATATTTAGTTTCACTTAATTATTTTGAATTAAAATTACACATAAAAAAAAATACGATTTAAAGAATTTTTGTAATAAAAAATGTAGAAAGAGAAAAAATTATTGGATAAATTATTCACTTATTAATTTTTAAATTCCCTTTGTTTATGGTGATTTCATTCTTTTTAAGCTTATCTAGACATTGTGGATTTAAGAACATTTTAACGGTTTTTGAAACGTGTCTAAAATAAAACAATAATAAAGTGATAATTCACAAAAAATTTTATTCACATTTCAACAACTTAACTGTTATTAATTCTCTTCATTTTATTTGATGAATTTCGCGTCTTTTAAAAAATGCATTGCTTTAAATTACTTCCTCAGTATATGCCACAGAAACGCAATTTTTTTAACTTAATTTTCCAACGTCAGATAATTTAAACATTATCTGAGAAATATTTCCACCAAGGAGTCAGAGATTTTTCATCCATCTTCATTATTTACATTTCAGGATTCTAATCCCAGTAAATGAAGAAACGTTAGGGCAAAAGTTGTATACTGCTGGTTGTAGAAGGTCAATTCAGTCCAATTCATTTAATTATATTAATTTAATTTTCCCTTATCTCTTAATTAAATTCATTTAAAAGCGTTGATATTATATCCTGTAATGATCTCTAATCCGCCGCAGTCGTCTGACGTATTAAACACACCGGCCCCGCTGGTCAATGTCTTAAACTTATTGAATTTATAATTTTCACAGAATTAACATACCCCTGTATAAATACTAGATGAATTTATCATCGCTGATTTTTTGCTAAATGATGCGTGAAAAAGGCTGGGACAGTTTTGCACTCTGCTGGTTTCACGCCTGATTTACTAAAAGATCAGCTATTAGAAATTCGTCTATTATTGAATTTAGCTTTTAAATTTTCCATTGGCGATCTTCCATGATCAGGTCTACTACCGTTCCGGCCAGTAACTGAAAGAATGCACCACAGATTCCGGCGCGTGCCTACTGTTTCGCGAAATAGCGGCGGTAGGGAAAACATCTTAAAAAATGTTTTCTTAAATAAATCATACTTGAAAAGTTTTATAGGCAGGTTTCATTCACGTGCCAGATTGGCTGTCAAAAATAAAAAAAATTATTTTAAAACTTCATTTATTGTAAACATTCCATAAACATCTTATTTTTGACGCACTACTTATTTAGATGTACTTACATTACTAAAGGTACATAATCCCTATAATTTCATGATTTTCAAATCAATAGTTGAAGCTGTTATGTGTACATCATTGTGAGTTATACATTGTGAAAAAAGAAAATGTTTCTTAAACACGAAAATATAATGTAACCAAGAACAAAATTATACAATAACCTCTTGCGAGTTATCCACGATTCCGAAAAGCGTTCATTATCATTAGAAATCTTTGAAACTGATATATTTACCAGATTTTACAAAAAAGCATTTACAAAAACGAAGTTTATTTTGCTGCCACTGATTTTCGGAAACGTTTCCGAGTAGATTTTGTATTGAATTAATCCATTTTCTCAAACCTTAAACTGGTGTCTGGGATGTTATTATCTTTCAATTAAACATATTCAGCTGCAAAATTGAATTTATACATCCAAGAGTAACAAAATAACAATGCTGTTAATTTATCATGTTTGTCTTTAAAATACGTTTGTTGAACATGAAAATGTTTATTTGAAAATTGCCGAAAATCAGTGACAGCAAAAGAAACTTCGTTTATTTTTATTTTTTTTTATTTTTTTTTTTTTAATAATTCCTTAAATCTCGAAAATATATTGTTATCTAAGGTTTCTAAAGAAAAGAACATTTTTCGTAACCATGGATAATTCGGACGGGCATATTATATATTTTTATTCATCCATTGTTATATTATATTTTTGTAGATTAAACAATATTTGTCTCTGCTTTACCAAAGCAGATAAACTAAATAATTCTATAACCTAACATACCATATTTCCAACATATTAACTCGTTCCCGAAAAATTACTCAATTAACAAAGCAAATACGGCGATACGTGATACTACGGCTAAAGAAATTAATTTGTTCCGGAATAACATTTGTTAGATGATATCTTTGTTAACAGTAACGTTATTCCTTTTTCCAATAAAAATGGAACATGGCAGCGTTATGTTGATGCACACAACCAACAAACCGAATCAATCAACGTTAGTAGTGTCAAATAAGCATCGAGAGAAACATTTCTCCCCCTAGGTATCCGTACGTTAAGGTTTCACTGCAATTTCAAATCCGTTAATCAGAATTAAATTTATAAATTATGTTCCTTTACCATGATTATGGTTTAATACGAGCAGCAGACATCATAACAGTATCTATACTAATAAAATAAAGTTTCGCTCTGTGTGTTTGTCTGCGATGGCTAGCAAAATCTAACCCACCTAGAAGTGTGCAAATGTAGGTGTGGATAGTCCATAGTCTGGCCATGTGCACCTGAGTCTCAGAATTTTAATATTTTGATAATTACACTACATATTAATTATAATCCCATTAAACATCGCATCGAAAATGCCATCTTTTTTATTAAAATGGCTAAATAAAAGCACTCCTGTTCTGGATTTGCAAGCGGAAATAAATGAATTCGAAATTATTTTACTAATTGGCGAATTTTAAGAAAACTAATTAAGATATAAATTTGGAAATTTCTGAGCATATGTAAAAAAAATTCTGCATCCGACTATGGGATTTTTGAAAAATTAGACCGGTAATTTTTCTTAATTTATGCGAAAAACTGCCAAAATCTGCAAGCGCTAGTGAAAAAAATTCGAGAATGTTTCAGACAGGGATCTGCTTTCATTAAAAACTGAACTACAAAGAGATCTTTTTCTCTGGCCGATCCCTCCATTTAGTTTGCGAAAATGAAAGGAAATAATTGCCAATTTTTAATAATGAACAAAAATTTAGATAACTAATTAAATTAAGATATAGATTTGAAATTGAGGATGGGAAGGGGGGGTTATCTGCCGGCTGTTTTAGCGTAGCGTCTTCGTTGTCTGCTAATTATCAGAATTTTTTTAAATTATCGCGTTAATGTAGGTGAAGATGGTTTTCTTGAACAAATTATTCGTTATATTTGCGGGTATGAGGAGGGAGGAGGTTAACGCCTTGCTCTCACATTGTTATTATCTCGGGCCCGGGCAACGCCGGGCGGGTTAGCTAGTTTTTAAATAAATAAAAGTAAAAGTGAATGATGTGGAATATTCTATCAAAATTACAACACACCAATCGCTATATGAATGACGTCAAGCAGAATTAAATTTTTAAATTATGCTCCTTTACGATGATTATGGTTCAATACGAGCAACAGGCATTATAACCGTATTTTTAAATAAATAAAAGTAAAAGTGAATGATGAGGAATCGCCTATCAACCTATACAACACTTTATGAATGACGTCTTTCCACAAACGGGGTACATTACAGAATCATAAATAACTGACAAAACCCGCAGCTTTGACCGCGTAGTTGTTGAAATATTCCAAGTGGTATTTGTGTGTCTTTAAAATGGATGTGGAATTTATTTATTAACAAATATTATGGAAAATTCCATAGAAATTGTAATTTAGAATGTTTTTATAACATTTCCCGCTCATTTCACCCTTTTAAATTTTGAATTTTATTACAAAAGTTCTAACCCAGCATTTGCATCTTAAAAGAAGCAGCCATATCAAATCTGAAGTTTCTATCCTTAACAATTCCGTAGAAGTCGTCATATATAGCGCTTTTCGCGCTTTCACTCTTTGAAATTTCGATTTTTTTAAAAACGTTCTTAGCGTGCATTTGCATCTTAAAAGTCCACCATGCCAAATTCCAGTCTTTTATTCCAACTGTGTGACATAAATCGCAATTTTAGAACTCTTTTTGTCCCTTCACACTTTTTTTTTTTAATTTCGATTTTTTAGGAAACTGTTTTAAGCGAGCCCTGTGTCTTAAAAGTAGCATCCATGTCAAACTACCAGTTTCTCTACTAAACAATTCCACAGAAAGAATCTTAATTTAGAATGGTTTTACAACGCTTTTCGCTTATTTCACAATTTTAAATTTCGAATTGTTTTAGAGACCATTCTTAGTGAACATGTGTATCTTAAAAGAAATCTCCATGCCAAATTTCAAGTTTCTAGTCCCTTTAGTGTCGCAAAAATAGTAAGTTTAGAACTTTTTTGAACCTGCACCCTTTGAAATATCGAGTTCATTTAAAAAACTCTTCTGTGCGTGTATTTGAGTCTTAAAAATAGCAGCGATGTCAAAATTTTAATTTTTATCCTTAACTATCCATAGCAATTATAATTTAGAGAGTTTTTATAACGCTTTTAGTGCATTTCACCTTTTTAAATTTCAAATTTTCCTTAAAACGGCTCTGTGCGACCATTTACGGCTTAAAAGTAATAGATATGGGAAATTTAGAGTTTCTATTCCCTTCCCCCCCCCCCCCTCATTCCATTGAAATCGTAATTTTGAACGATTTCAGAACGATTTCCGCTTATTTCACTCTTTTAAATTTCGATTTGCTTATAAAAAAAAAAAAAAGGCTATTCTGTGTGTACACTTGCGTGTCATATTTCAAGATTCTATCCTTAACAATTCCATAGAAATTGTAATTTAAAACGTTTTTAGAACGCTTTTCGCGCATTTCACCTTTTTAATTTGTGAATTTTTTAGAAACCGTTCTTACAGAGCATTTAGATCTTATAATGAACTGCCATGCCAAATTTAAAATTTTTAGCTGCTTCAATATCCTCAAAATCGCAATTTTAAAACGTTTTTTGCTCATGCACAGTTTTAAATTTCGAATTTAAAAAAAAAAAAAAAACTATTCTGTGCTTGTATTTGCATGTTAAAGATAGTAGCCATGTCAAATTTCCAGTTTCTATCGCTAACAACTCCATAGAATTCGTATTTTAGAACATTTTTAGAAGGATTTCCGCACATTTTACACTTTTATGTTTCGAACTTTTTTAGAAACAATTCGTAGCCAGTATTTGCATCTTAAAAGTGACCCCCATGCCAAACCAATTGTTACATAATGGAGTATTTAAGGTAAAATCCTGGCCAAAATTATTTTTCATGTCTTTTAAAAGTTAAAACTATTTTCATTGACTTACTATTAGTAAATACATTTAATTAATGTTATATATAATACATAAATGTATTCATTTATTTAAAAAATAAATAGATAATACAATGTTTACTTAATGGTTTACTGTTTATAAGAGGGAAGTAATTGTTGATAGGTTTGTTTATTTACAAGTGATGTTTAATTAAATATGGTTTATTTTTATAAATGTTTAATTAAATGTTATTTATTTTACTACATATAAATGGTAAATTATTTATATAAATCAATGTATATAATATATATATTACTTGCATTTAGTATTTAGAAAAGTTGATTATCTATTGTATAGAGATGCTAGTTTTTGAGTGTTTTTAACAGATTTGCAGTCCTCTCAAAAAAACATTGATACCTAAAAATGGCAACAATATGCTAAAATTTAAAAAAAGAATGGCTTTAAAACTATAACCAATACGATTATAATGCAAAAATGGTCCGACAAACCCCAACACAGTTTTAAAAAGCTTTGAATATATTGAATAATATATTTCAGTATATATATTTCAATAAATTATATCTAAAAAGTCTTAAAAATGACCGATTTTCAATTTTAATTATTTTGTATTATATGAAAAGTAAAATTATTTAAGTGCACATGTCAAAGTATGCTTTTAAACACAATAACAAAGCTGAAACATAACAAAAAAGCCGGTCTTATCACAAAGAAGTTTTCAATTCAATTGAGGCTAGGAGACGACGGATATGACTCTTATTCCTGAAATAGACAAAGATCTACACACCAGTTAGTCCGCTATTATAAATATGCTTTTTAAAATAGTTGAATTTTTTTTAATTTCTACCTTTTTGGCCAGGATTATGCATCAAATACTCCACTGTGCGCTATATGAATGACGTCTTTCGACAAACAGGGTGTTTTGCCGTAAATAACAAGAATAAAAAGGTAATCTCGATGATTAAAATCATAAAAAGGTACAGGGTTTAAATATGCTGAAAGTCATTATTTTGAATATTTTATGCACCATTTCTTTAATTTAACTTTTTCTTATTTTCGTTTTATTTCATAAGATACAATTACATAAGAAATATATCGAATTAGCTGTTTGTAAATATCTACCTCAGCAACATAGTCGTTAAAAATTTCCCACCGTCAGGCAATTTAACCTTTATCCGAAAAACATTTTTATTAAAGAGTATCTATTTTCATCCGTCTTCATTTTTTACAGCTCAGTGGAATAATCTAGCTGAAACAAGAAAATTTAACTGCGAACGTTGTATAGATAAATTGGGCATAAATTTTTCGGCTTATAAAAATCATCAAATGGCAAATCGTGAATTTGACTATTGATTATCTCTTAATACTTTCACTGCTATGGCATACAAATATGTGTGCCAAAAATATTTTTTAAAGAGCCATACAACAAAAATACGTGTGGAATCACTATTTTCATTGAAGACAATTTATTGCTATGTAACGGGACTATTTATAATTTATTATCATGTAATTTATTACCCCAGACATATTTAGCGTTTTCAGTTTGGCATTCAACGTACAAAAGAATTAAAAATGGATATTTTTGAATTAAAAATGCTTAAATTAACACTTTGTATTGACAGACTGAGAGGGACTGTTCAAACGAGGAATGTCAGTAGGTGGAGTATAGATGTCCCTCTCGGTACCTTTTATTAAAGTCTCAAAAAAACAATTTTCAGCTGGAGCTGAACCCGCCAGTAAATGCGACAGTCGGAGGGCTAGAAAATGATAATTAAATAAAAAAACATATTATTTCATTAAGCCAAAAACACCAAGAATATGGTAGACCATATTTGCCGGTGCCGGAGCCTTCACGCGACAATGAGCAGGAGGAAATATGATGGTGTGTGCCCTTGAGACCAGCTCCCACGCCACAGGGGCAATGTGGTGCCTCTAAAGAAAGACTACTACTCGCGATAAGGGGCGGTATTACTCGCTGCAATAAACTGAGGCAAGGTGAACATATACAACCAATTTATTAGATTAGATAAGTGTATAAGGTAATAGTGTACTCGTTTGTTTTTGGTGAGATTTATGGAGTATGTTAAAATGTTGTGTAGCCATTCTTTTGGTGGACTGGACGTTTATAAAATTAACAAACACCGTCGTGGTTGGGAACCGACTCGATATACACTGTAAACTTTGTTAATGTCTCACAAAAAAGCCACTGCGTCGCAATCTATGGCGGTCAAACTGTTAATTAGTTTGAATAGTTATTTGTATAGAGACAATGAAAATGTATTTTTTAAGATAACATATTTAGTTTTAAGTTTCCCTTAATTATGTCCATTTTAATTCTACCAGTTCACGTATAAAATCACTATTGAATTAAGCATTTACCGGCGTTTGAAACTTTTCTAAATGAAAACAATACTAAAAGTGAAATTTACAATACTAAAAGTGAAAATTTCAAAAACCTTTATTCAAAATTTCATTAACTTTCATTAAATTTCATTAACTAATTTTAATTTTTATAACTTTTACTGGTGTTGAAACATGAACTGCATTAAATTATTTCCATAAATGTCACAGCAACGGTAGCATTAAAAAATAAATGCCACAGCAACAGAATTGTTTAAATTAGTTTTTACTGTCATGTAATTTAAATTTTATCCGAGAAATATTTCTATTAAAAAGTCTAAGCTATTTCATCCATCTTTATTATTAATATTTCTGAGGAAGAGACCGACTGAATTAATAATTATTAATGCGAAAATTTTAAGGAGAAACACTGGTTTTAAAACGCCGATTCACAAAATTTATCAGACTCGTTTAAATAAGAGAAATTTGATTATACTTTATCTCCTTATTAAGCTCATTTAAAAGCGCATGGAAACTGTTTAGAGATATATTTTAAATTAACTAATAAAGAAAAACAATTTTATTGAGAGAAGGTATTTAAGCGCCGTAGAGGCTAAGACGAGTAAATACATTTTCATCTTTAAATTGCTTTTATTATAAATATATATATTTTTAAATCCTACCGTTTCCATACATACTTTATTATACCTATATTACAAAAAGACCGGTGGAAATTTACAAGCCTGCACTGGTTGGCGCAATTTCAAAAGATCGCCAAATTGGCACGTTTTCGCTTCTCTCTTGGAGTTGCAACCCTCCAAGAGATATTACGCGAATGCGCGCGTCATTCAGGATGGTGACCAAAACAACACAAAAATAATTTTTAATCTGAAATTGCTACAAAAACACAGAAAAACAATCATCGTTAATTTTTATAAATAATAATAAATAAATAATTTTTATAAAAAATTATAAAAAAATAGCTTTTAGTAATAAATTACAAAATTGCAACAAAAATATTTTTTAATAAATGCGCAGCTTTTACATAAATTTAAAGACTATTTGAGCAAGATTTTTTGTTTTCTGTCAGGAGTGGCAAGCCTGACAAAATTATTGCTTGAAACACATATAATTGGAAAATATGTTAATTTACTGTCAAATATCAATCAATCGGTTTTTATTAATTAAATTTGACCATTTGAGGGGGTTAGAATGTCAGTGGAGTAAGTCAATATTTGAAGGGTGTAGATGCAAACTTCACACTCTCCACTTAACCTAGTTTTTAGAAAAATGCAAAAAAAAAAAAAAAAAAAAAAAAAAAAAAACGATTATTATGAATAAACATAATATATTGGCACAATATTTTTGTGATATATTTGTTGCCATAACTTTTGTGAAACTTGTCGTATTGCCATTGCATTAAGTGGTCCAACTTGTTTTGCCCACTAGCGACTCCCTAAGTGAACTATGACTTATTTGACTGTCACACTGAACAGAAATTAATATATGTTCAGTAAAAATATGGTTATCTAGATTTTTCAAATTGTTAACTTACTCCACTGTCATTCTAACCATTTGCCAAACTCATTTGCCAAACAATCAACTTTAATTTAACGTGAAATGTATCATTATAGGTTGAAACAAGACGAATTAAAATTATAGTCTGAGCTATATTTTCTTATAAAAATGATTTAAAACACTAGTTATTTAGAATAATTTACAAGATAAACTATCAAAATACTATCTTTAACATAATTGCACGTGAATTCCAAGTTAAACGAACTATGAACATCGAATGCATTTAAAAAAAAAAAAAATTGCCGTAATTTTAGAATTTATGACAAAAGTTATTTTTTAACTATCTATGCTAATTTAATTTTTTTTTAAAAACGGGTTGCGTTTTCCTGTGTTTTTTTTTTCTTTTTTTTAGCAATTTCCGTTTTAAAATCCTTATCTTCACGTGCGTAAAATAATCTAAGTTAAAGAGGAAGCACAATGGAAATATTGCTGTCACACAAAAAGAGCGAAATAGTAATGTGATTTTGCTTTATTTAACGCATGGAAAGGCAACGCAAAACACTTCTCTGTCGACCAATAAGCAATCTCTGAGCTAACAAACGGACTGAGCATCAGCAAAAATAGAGCGATTTTTAAATCCAAACAAAATCTGTTCGCGGAGCACTTTTATCAAGATTGCCATATTTGGCGCGATTATCATTTTCACAAAACTTGCCAAATAAACGCGTCAACCAGTGGGGGCTCGTAAAACAATGATTTATTAAAAGCAATAAATAGATATCGTTGCAGTGGATCAGAGCAATTGAATTAACGAACATTTAAGTTATAAGATCAGGCACTAAAAGCTGAGTTAAATTCAAACACTAACTTACGTTAAAATGGTTACTTTAAAAGTTTGCAGGAAACGAAGAAGTTCACCTCATATGACTAGAAATTCTGAAAACACTATATGAAAATATCACCTGGCACAATACTGCATATATCACTAAAAGGGAACCCCGTGTGTGGTGATGTTAGTTTGTTACGAAGATTTAAAGCAGTCATTATAGAATTAATAATTTAGCGATGCAAACGTCATTTGAAATTAAGATAAAAATAAAAGTGCATTGATTGATTTTTAATATTACATTTTGACTTTTGATTATATCATGCAGTTATTATAGAAATAACTTAATAAACAAAAGAAAAACGATTTATTTATAATAAAAGATAAAATGATTTAGCTTACACGTTAAATTAGAAAGATGATTTTCTTTTATTTACATGAAATAAAGAAGGGTATATAATTTAAGATTACTTTAACTTAAAAATATATTATTCCACGACATCGAAGCTCTCGGTCGAAAATTCAACTGAAAAGAACAGCTCAAGCTGTCAGCATAAGGCCTTCAAGTCCAAAAGCGATGAACTAGTCATTAGCTCTAGCCTAACTCGTTTTAAATGGTAGGATACGAGCCAAAATCCGACAATACACACTTCTATACTAGCCACCCGGGTCATCCGACCACAAAAACCTGATTAGCATGCCACTGAGTAATATAATCGCGACAATCAGATTCAGAGAGATTCAACCATTGCGAAAGTAAAGAAATAGGTGTCTCTTTTACGCACAAGTGTGTAAATTCAGACAAATTGTTCACACCTCAACAATCTTTTGAATCCTTGACTACCTTCATAAGAGAATATCTATGCACTACGCCACAATTTGGCATCGTGCTTTTCAGTTTTTTATTAATATTTTGACGTAATAAAATCATTTAAATGGAATATATAATGTTGATAGGAAATTTTATCAGATAGATTACACAAATTTATAATCTAAATAATTTAACTGAGTTCGCAATCGTTCAAAATGTATTATATAAATATATGTAATAATACATAGTACATAAAAAATTATTTAATTAATTAAGAATGATAAAATATTATATTAGTTAAATACGACGTATATCTAAAAAAAATTTCCTTTTAATAATTGACAATCGAAAACATATGAATCTGCTAATTGATAAGCCTGCTTGATATATTTTATTCGATGTAAATATTGCGAGAATCTCATATCATTTTATCTCACTAAAAATAAACCTAATTAAATCAGAGAAAGTAAATATAAAATATTTAATTAATGCATAAAAAGTATTAAACTTGATTAAAAATGATGAAACATGGAATGTACTTATTATTTTAAATTATCTTGATCTGTGGTATTTATTTCTTTGTCAAAATGATTTTCTCGCAGCTATGTCTGAGCGAAAACTTCTCCGGTGAACCCTATAATGCCATAGCTTTAATTGCATAATAGTAACTATAGAGGTTTTTTTTTTACTTTACATTAACAGTTTTATTTATATTAAAACTGTATTTAGATTAAATTAGTAAGTTTTTGTGTAATGTTATAAATTCCTTAGACAAGAACTGGTCGATAATATTTCAATAGTAGTATCTAAATAAATGATATTTTAACAAACCTTAATGAGATGTATGATATAATTCTTTGCATTTTTGAAATCTTAAAACGGTCTTGTGAAAGAAAAATAAAAGTTATTTTATGATATTACGTTAAAATGCTTATCTTAATATTTTGATTTCATTTAATATTCAGAATAACCTTTTTTTCTGAAAATGTTTCTATATGAGTTTCAATAAATAACATACGGCAAAACATTTATAAGAATTTTTTAAAATTTTATTTACCATCTACTATGACTAAAAACATATAATTTAAAATTCATTAATGAACTGTTTATGAAGCCTATAATCTATTATATAGTCCAATTTGCGCTGCATATTTATAGACATTAATGCACTTAAAATTTTATATATTTTTTTACTTTCTTCTATCTATAATAGAAGAAAGTATTGTAATCGAAATTTTTTTCGACTTCCAGTTTTCGACGGATTTACACGTTTCACGGGTCAGAGATTCCGAAAAACATGTTTTTACAAAATGTCTGTCTGTCCGTCTGTCCGTCTGTGTGTCTTCATTGTACCATCTAAAAGTGTATGAAGTTATGCTTCAAATTGAACCAAATTTTTTTCTAAGTTTTTGGCTAGGGCAAGCAAGTTCTATCAGAATTTGGGGATATTTTGACGAAAGGGGGCGCTGTGATCGATATTTTGGTTCCATTTTCACTATTGTACCATCTAAAAGTGTATGAAGTTATGCTTCAAATTGAACCAAATTTTTTTTCTAAGTTTTTGGCTATGGCAAGCAGGTTCTATCATAATTTGGGGATATTTCGACGAAAGGGGGCGCTGTGATAGCCATTTAAAGATTTCAAATTCAAAAAGATGTGCAAATTCAAAAAAATTAGAAATCCTAAAACTTTTTTTCGTTAAATGTTCGGCCTTGATCGGGAGATTCCGGAGCTATTTTTGTTTTGCCTCTATCTTAAAAAATGACTGAGATATAGCGGTTTGAAATTTTAGGGTGGCTGACATTTTCAAACAAGACAGCAGAATTCATCCATAATCGGGTTTAATTTATGAGTTATAGTTAACATGGTTTCTGCAAATTTTCTTTCATTGTTGTAACCATTGTTCCTATTCTTATATGCTTAACACTATATACTTATATTCGCCAACGTCAAATTCTCGCCAAACTTAGCGACAGTTGGCGGAATATCGCCAAATTTGGCGACCAAAATAAGTTGCCATAAATGAAGCCAACTTGGCTGTAGAGGACTAATTTGGCGATATTCTCATTCAAATTCAATGTTGACGAGAATTGGGATTGAATCTTCTTCATTTAGGCTCCGCGCATTTTACCTTCGTGTTTTCAGTAAAATTAGCTAAAATCGTAAAACCAAGGAATAGGGAGGCTATCTGTTCCTGTCGGTACAGGCCAGAAGGACTTTTCGTAGTTTAGTATACATCGGTTGTTCGCATCCCTGTAACCCGACGATTCGTAAGCAGCTGACGTACAACATGACGAAACAGACTGACGAAATATATTGATTTTATTGACGATGTGATAGCGAATTTTGAAGTATTAACATGACTGAGATAGAAGAAAGTTTTGGTATTGGCACATCCGACTAGTTTTATTTTATGTGGCTGAACAGAACAGTACAAAACTAATGCTGATGTTGATAACGTAAAACGCCGCAATAAAAATACTCAAGGTATAGGTGTTTCTATAGATACGAAATATCAGACATTTGAAAATTTTACTAATCATGAATTACAACAGTTTTTCAGCATATTCAACATATGATTTTTCTTGGCATTCAAATACAGAAAATAAGTTAAATTAAAATATTTTTCTCGATATAATTTTTTCTTTCAAATTTCAACTGTTCCTGTGTCTCTCTTTCTCCGTATACATACGTATATATATTTTTTTTTCTGAATAACTTAACGCTACATGAGCTTTTTCCAACTCCATTTATGTGACATAAAGGAAAAACAAATATGCCACACACTTTCCGAATTTTGATTGTACTTATTTTAGTTCATCATGTATTTAAATTTAAAAACATACACTCTAAGAAAAAACTGTAAATTTTTGAGCGTTTGCCCTTCAATTTTCACGGGCAACAGCCTTATTTGATGAAAAACGGTCTGATCCACTAAATAAGCGGCCTTATCCTTCTTTAGATACTTTGAAAATTAAGAGCAATCCACATATTCTTACAGTTCTAGCCCATATGTTAGCAAAAATACGGTACGACCCCATACATTGTCCTCCGCTAGGGTGTAATCCTTCATTTTACTCGTGTTTCGAAAATTTTAACCCGCCTAAAAAGCGATTCTGTGATGATTATCTAACGTTCTACGTGCTGCGGAGCAGTAAGTAAAGTGTTATTGTGTTTTAAAGTGCATTATATCCTGTGCATTATAATGCTGTATTACTTTGCCCCGTAAAATTACGGGCTGCACAAAATGATGTGCATGGATTGTTTTTTTTTTTTTTTTTTTTTTACGGAGTATGACTGGAATCTCTGCCCGTAATTTTACTGCAATTTTTTTTACATTGTATACGTACTTTCAGTGAAATCAAAATTATTTTCTTTTCTTATGAGAAAATTAAACACTAGAACAAAGTACATTGGTTGGATAATAATTTAGGTGATCATTTTATTGCTGTGTGACAATTAATTAGCACACAATACTGAAAACAATATTTCTACTCCATTCATAGTTACATTTGTTTTCAAACTTGACATGTATAAACACTTAAAAGGAAATGACATTTGAAATAATGAGTTTATTATGTAACATAGCATTCCTTGAAATTTCCAGAAACTAAATGAAAAGAGTCATTAATCTATTATTGCGATAATATTTGCACGTTCTCTGCATTGAATTTACAGATATAAATGATTTTCAAATGATCATAATTATTTTATTTCATTTTTCAAAGTAGAAATATTAAGAGATGTTCAGAAAAAAAAATCAAGGAAGTTATTTACTTTAAAATAATAAATGGTAACGAAAAAACTGAACTAAAATTTTAACATTCTCTGCCTTATTTATATAAGAAACCATCCTCTGCATATTTTACTTTTAAATGAGTGCTTCTTTAAATTCCTAATTATCTTTAAAAGTAAAAAGAAACGTGAAAGTAATATCTTTATTCGTAATTTGCATAAAGCTGTTTCTTTCAGTTTCGGAAGATGGGAGATGGGAGAAATTATTATGTTTTTATATCCATTTTTATAACAAAAAATTGTGAGCCTTGATCGCATTTATTTTAGTTCTTCAGATAATTAAAATAAATAGATATATTCATTTTCAGAAGGATAAAACTTAGTTTATTTTTTTAAAGAAAATAAAACAATGGAATAAAGTATATGGATTGCATAATCTATAGGTCGTCCAAATGAAAGTGAGACTGCCGTTTGTTTGACAAATGGTTTAATGGTATCCATATGTTATGCATACGAAGTAAAGATTGATACATACGGAACATAATAACTAGATATAGTTTTCGTGCAAAGGTTGAAACACGTTTCGGGGCGGTTTATGTGATTTTGAATAGCTTGAGCGAAGCAACTAATGGTGCTGGGTGCGGAACCATTTTTCGGTCCAGATCTCATAATTGTTTGCGAATTAAGATCTTGCTTGAGTTCTCGAAAGACATGGTAATTGCACTGTGAGAAGTCGGGGCTATACGGGGGAAGTTCTCAAATTCATCATCGACATATCTGCAACCAATCTTTGCACATGTTAGCCACATGAGGGCGAGCATTATCATGCAGAAAATTAACACATTTTGACGGCATGTTCGAAAGTACTTGATTGTTGTTTTCAATTTCTGTAAGGTTATGCATGTGGCACTGAGAATGTTTGACGGCATCGTCATACAAAGTGTTCCATCCACGTTGCTTCCACGCTGGCTCAAAGCCAACTACTCCATTTCGCGAGGCTAACGAAGAAGACAATCTGCCGAGAAGCATTATACGTGTCTCTTTTTCAAACCGCTTGAGTCGCATGATTCTCGAATACATAAATGCAGGTGCACGAAAAAAACATCACATGACAATAGTGGCCTAATGCGAAAGGTTGTGCGACAGTCTGCCTCTTTCGTTAGCCTCGTACATTCCGCTGATAACATCTATTTTCGTCACACTTAGAATCCTCTATTGCCGCATATGCAGCTTTCCATCTCTTCAAACGTGGATGCACTATCGAAAGTTTCACTTTTTAAAGCGACTCTTATAGTTTTAGCATTAATTTTGTTGTAATAAGAGAAGTAATTAGCATATATTTCTAAACTCATGAAAATTTATAATATAGAAAAATCAACGAAAGTAATAATTCTACACCTTTCATGATTGTAGTTTTGTTTCAAACACAACACATACAGACAATTAAAAATTGTAATTTTAAATAAATATTGTGTAACTGTACCTGGCATCCCATTTAAATTCCCTGAAACAAAAGAAAATCATTCAGGAAAATAGAACTATAATTAGCATACAAATTGTCTTTAGTAAATATATAAATATTAAATAATTTCACTTAAACACATACCTCTTTATTACATATTTAAATAAAAAATTCGAAATTTTCACAAAAGAAAATCTTCAAACGAAAAATCTGAAAATGAATTTTAAAATTCTACTTTATTTTTATACGAAAACATCGTCTGCATATTTTACTTTTAAATGAGTGTTTACTTTAAATTATTAAACAACTGTTTTAAAAGAAACCTGATATTTCTCGCTCTATATTGTAATTTTAATAAAGGCTTAAATATTTGAGAAATATTTATCTTTTTTCTGCGTTAAGGAAGCAAAACATTTTTAATTAAAAACTTGATCAGAAAAAGCGTATTTTTTTATATCCTTCAGCAACAATAAACAATAAGAAAAAAAATAAAAATGGCAGAAGGTTAAGTGGTTAAATTTTTGAAAGAGGACCCGTAAGAAAATATGCTTATTTATAGAGTTATGTTTCACTGTAAACATTTATTCTGATAAAAAAAATTACAAAATATTTTGGGCTATTCTTTAAAATGTAATACAATACAAAAGTGTAAGTCGCTATTATTTCCTGCTAATTGAAATAAAGTTAATTCGGTGCTCACGGAGTACCATTTCAATTAGTAGCCTAGGCGGACATCTTGCCATCAGCGTTCGACTAGATTGCATATTGGAGATGGGATTTTACTGAAGGTATCTTGACTTGCTGCATTGCCACGGTTGTAAATTACGTTTTGAGTTCTTTATAATTGATATTTGAAGTTGTATTTTTGAAGAGTGAAGTTTCGTGGGAATTGATTTATTTTGGCTTAAGGAAAATTAGTACAGTCTTTCACAGAATCCTTGCCCACTTAATAGTTTAATAAACTTGACATTTGAATTTTATACGTCTTGTGCCCTGTTTCGGCTGACCAGCATTGTTCATTGTCACTAACAGCGACATGGCTGTTACAGCCTTACAGACTTCAGCTATGTTCGTATAGAACAGATTAAGCTCCTTGGCGGCGAAGGTGGAACTACGAGAGTATCTCGGGTTCTATGGGCCTGATTACGACGCGGTTTGGCTCATTCGACTTGGTATCGATAGCCCTAAATATTTTAGTTGGACTTTCTACCGCTAGGGGGCTCTTTCCTTCCTTGGGTTCTATGGGCCCGATTTAGACGGGATTTGACTTGATTTCGATAACCTTGCAGATTTCAGTCATGTTCGGATAGAGCAGATTGTTATTATCACGGACCCGGGACACGCCGGGCAAGTAAGCTAGTCTTAAATAAATTTTTTAGCGATCGTCTTTTATAATAATTCCCTTTGATTGTATTAATGCAATAAAGTTCGTAAAAAAAGTATGGTGCATTGCTTTATGTATCAATCTATTTAAGAGGTACTTTTTAAATGAAATGCATTTGGCAATGAAAAATTTTATTATTTTTTAATTGTTAATGCTTTACTTTTATTTCCAAGTGAAAACAGTGGATAAATTTCATTGACTCCTATACCAACCTTAAACCATTGTATTATCAAGTGAATAAAATATTCCCAGAATTTTGCTGGACATCATTTGAAACATAACATTGCTTGGCTACATGTAATTGCTTATTATACTAAATAAAACATTCTTATGTTTCTTTCAAAAAGTATTCCATTTCTTAAATAAAAAAAATTCTAAAATGAAACTAGAAAATTTTTTGTTTAAAAACGAGATAAAGATATTATTTTAACCCTCTGAGCGTTTTGAAAAAGGGTAAAATTGTAATGTTGTTTTCTCAGCATTTTGTTTTAAATGCTAAAAAAATAGGATTCTTTCAGCATTATAAATAAAACTTAATTACAAATATGAATGTAACCCTTGAAAGTATTAATCATTCTTCAATGTTTTGAAAATTCATTAAATCTATAGAATTATATTATTTTAAACATTGAATATATTGCAGTGAAACCTGGAGCTTAGTGAACGGAATATTACGTTCTACACGCTTAGAGGGTTAAAGAAGAGTTATTTTGTTACTGATTTTAAGTTTGAAAATATAATCAATTGCATTCTTCTCTAACTTCATTTAATTTCGCAAAATCATTAGTTTTAGTAAGAAACTTTTGTTAAAAGAGTTTCTCTGCCTATTTTCATATGAAACGTTTATAGAATCAAACAGCAGATTTGAACATTAAAGAAACAAACGAAACGCTGACAAACAAGTGGGAGTTTTGAGATACATATGATGTGATGTTCGAGCTATAGATAATCTATCTTTTACAGAATAGAACTACTTATGGTGCGTTATATTAACATCTAAAGACACGGGAAGCGTACTAAATTCGCCATTCAGTGAAAAAACAGTTATGAATCTTAAACTATTTCCTTTGTTAACATTTGCGCTTCATTTACCGTCTTCCCAAAGTCTCTTTAATTTTCAAGCTATGTTTAAAGTTGAAAATTGCATTTTGTTTTTGGCTCTGTTACATTTTTTTTTAATGGCAAGTCATCACTGATGTACGGAATATGCCATCCGTGTATTTGTGTAGTATATTCTATTTTCTTTCTTTATCAAACCTTTTTTTTTTTTGGATAAATGAGATGTCTATTACTTTTATACTATTACTAGACAATATACACTAATCCTCTTTAGCGTCAAAAGTTCATATTTAGGTTTTAAAATGCGTTGGCGCATGGAGTACTTAACCCCTACCTTTATGTTACTACAAACCGCTCGTGTTATATTAATCCTAATTAATTTTTTTTCTTAGATTTTCATGTTCATTACTTTAATACTACTGCTATACATTGCATTAAACTAGGATATCATTAAAAGTGGTTATTTAGGTCTTAAAAGCTAATGGCACATTGCGAGTGAGCCTCACGTCTTGTTATGTTATTACAAATCGCCCATGTCTTTAAAGATTAAAGATAGTCGAAACTTAGTTATCTTCTACATAAGGGGCTCATTGGTTTGCCACAATCAAAATGAAAAATCACGTTTGTACTTTCGAAAATAATTAATTGCCTGCATCTTTTTTCATTAGTAGCGGATAAGAACTATACTAGCAATTTTAAAAACGATGCTGGTAAAGAATGTTCAATTCGTTGATATACTGATGAATTATATGAAAGAATATTGAAAAGGAATGGGATATGTAGGGGTTATTGCCAAATACAGGTACCGCAGTCCTTTCGCTTAATTTTCGAAATGACAGTATTATTTATATTTTTTTATCTTTATCAAATAATTGAAAATAACAGTAGTAACAGTCTTGGAAAAAAAGCGAGGGAGGTGCTCACAGTCAATTAGACATGGTCTGTGTCACCCAGAGCAAATGTTATGAATCTCTATTTTTATGGCGAAAGATGTATTTTACTTTATTTAAATTTTTCTACCTACGGATCATTAGACAATATATAAAATTAAGCAACTTATTTAATGACTAAAACTGTAATAGCGTTTTGAAATTCAGGTAAACAAATTGTCGGGTGTTTTATTACAAATATTTGAAAAAAATAGTTTTGCGAATTGGTCAGATAACAACATTGAACCTCCTGTAGTCAAATAATTCCCTTTCTTAATACATTTAAACATAGTTTAAAATACATTAAATGGAGTTCCGAAAGTAAATAACACTTGATAGATTGAGAAAGTACCAAAACCAACGTGTTATTGTCTAACAGTTTTTAGATTAATTTGTTTAATCTTTTAAACATTTAACAAGTTTGGAACACATTGACATAACCTTGCGTATGCAAGACTTACTTTCGTCTAGATCCTCAAACACCAGGCCTTGGTTCCCGTAATTTGGTCGTGGCATTAATGGTACTTTTATGTTTACATTATCATAACTGCTGACATTTACACATTTTTCTTACCATTAAAATTTAATATTAAAGTATTGAGGTGTAAAAATGCATAACAGTTCACAGCTATGTTTCACTTGAATTTAATATATCGTTTATTCCGGCGTATAATTTACAGTTTTGAAAAAAAATATATCAAAATTCATAGATGTGCGCTATACGCCGCGCACTAATTAAAACTTTAACAGTTCAAAAACTGGAAGCATAATAATTCAAATTTCTACTTTATATAAACAAGAAAATATAACTTTCTCATTTCAGTGAAGCAATGAACGATGCCAAATACTTCATGGAGATTCAGACTAACAGAAGTATCATAGACTCAGATGACTCATTTGACTCAGAAGTATCATATGTTATATATGTTTGCTAAATGCCTGAGGAATTTCCTTTATAAAGAAGGATATTGCATAATACGATGGATATATCCAAAAATAGAAAAATATGGTTCGAAATTACAGGTGCGCGCTACGCGCCTAAAAATACGCTGTTTGTTATATGAAGATATCCATATCATTCAATAGACAAGTTATATAAGACATCTGTCCATAGGAGGGGAAGGGGTTATTCATTAGTGGCTGTACTTGTAGTGGGTGGACCTCAATATTCTAGGTAAGGTCTTGTGCGTTCCTAGAGTTCTTTGTAAAAAAAAACCTCTTTAAAAAAATTATTAAAATAGAGGAAAAACCTCCGACTTCGGTTACACCTTCGGGAAATATGTATCAAAAATTCGTTTTACCTTTTATGGTATAATTATATCTGGTTACACTAAAGGAAGAAAACCACTATTTGATTGCTTCCAAAGGTTAGACGCAATTTATTTATTATTTGAAGAAAAATAAATATAGCTTTCTATATTTTTTCCTTTTTAGCAAGTTTTACTATTACTAATTTTTCTTTTTTATTATTTTTAATTATTAAATAAACAAGTTTAATTTTTCCATACGGACAAATGTTTTCTTTGGAGTGCAAAAATGTTTTACCTGTTTTCAGGAATTTTTATTAATAATCACTCTAAAAAAAATTTCGTCAAAAAACGCACAAAATTGCTGGAACAATCCCGTGATTTGAAGATATTTTCTGCTATTTGAAGACACTTGCGTCTTTTAACAAGATAATTTCAGAAAATTTTAAGCTTAGTTTTGAAAATGCTTTTGTGTTTAGAGAGGAAAAAGACATACTTAAATATTTTGCTTCTAATGTGAAAAAGTGCTAAGCAGCACAGTTTCAAGAGTACTCCCGTAAATCGACGAAAATATTGCTTTAGATTGGTGGATTTCAAGTAATTTTTACGTTAGATTGGTGATTTTTCTTCGTTTGAGTAAAAAATGAGCAAAACAAAGCTAAAATGTCCGTGTTAACAAAATTTAATCAACAAACATTTTTGTTCAATTCACATATTTTTTTTAGAATGAAAGTCCAATAAAATACAAACTTCATTTAATATAGTTACTATAAATCGACCAAATAATCGGTTTTAGCCCAAATTTTGGTAAATATTTGGTTTCGGTGAAAAAATGCCGCGAACATTCCGTGCATACCGACACTGTAGTCAGATTTCAATAAACACGGGGCGGCAAAAGTATGGCACACGTGACACAGGTGGCATGCGAGCAAAATATATTGAGCACGGCAAAATATTGCTGAGAATTAACATGAAAAATCAGATCAAGGAAACCTCGAAGAGATATTTTCGGTAATAAACTCATTAAAGAAGCAGTTTCCATCAATATTTAGTTAGTTAATAGGGTTTGTGGAAGCACTAAGATTTATGATATATTCTAAGTGAGTCATATTGATTAGATGAGCTTGTCTCAATTAGATTAGTTAGAAACTGAAATTTAACGTATTGATTTCCAATTTGACTAAATATGGGCTCAAAGATTTATCAAATTAAGAGAAATTTATAGACTAAAGAAAATGAAAGATTATCAGACGTTGAAAGTTAAAATGTCTGTGTTATATAAAAACATAATTTCTTGAAATTCGATTCCATACAGATGGCATTTTAAGAAATTTGCTTGTTTGCGTTTTTTTCTCTCTACCTAATCAATTTATCATTTCCTGAAATGAATAATATTAAAAATCCATAGTAAAACCGTTTGGCTGATGTCTCTAGTTCAGCATGTATTCTATTACAAGTAAATGAATATGAACCATATAACAATTATTTGGCAACAATTTACATTAATAGAAAGCACTTTAATTTCTTTATTACTTTTTAACTGTTATCAGGGTTCGTACGGATCATGGATTTTCCCAGGAGTTTCACCAGTATTTTCTGTATAGAAAAAGAAATCTAGGTTAAACTCGTGGCACTTCGCCTTCTTTTAAGGTATCATTTTCTGTAAGAAAATACTGGTACCGAAGAATTTCTTGGTCGCAAAATTCCAGGAGCCGTACGAATCCCGTGTTATTATAATTATTACAGTAACATCTAAAAGTATGGTTAACATATATTTGTAATACTGTCATATACGTTTTCTGACATATATAGTCTTTATAAAAACTTTCAATCAAACTTGTTTCATTGTTTTTTGTACTTTTTATTATTTTTAACTCCAGTATACTGATTGGTATATCATACTAAATGCCATTTTTCCAACTGAGTGTGAAAAAGTGTCCAGACTGGAATCCGAACCCAAGACTTTTGATTTAAATTTACAACGCTCTGCTTATTCAGCTACATGGACCGACAACCGGCCGACAGAATTCAGTAAGACAACGTTATTGGCAATAGCATCTGGTCTGCCAAGTAGGCAACAAAATATACTGCAAGTAATTGAAATCCGTTAAACATGGGATACACTTTTCGGTCTAGCTCCTGTCCTAGACACTTTTTCTCTCATTTGAAAAAAAAATGTCAATTCGTATGACATTATTTTTTGATATACTAAATCTTTTTTCGTTATTTATACGTCATCGTTTTATAACGCGTCATATTTTTTTACATCGTTTGGCACGAGGACATGAAAAGCTTCGGCAACCCTTAATAAATGCTTGCCTATAGAAGAACCCATGCAGATTGCAGAACACATTCTCCTTTCTGGTAATTTTAATTCATGCTATAATTGTGTAGTAATTCAAACAGCATTGATTACAGTAAAGCATTGAATAATAACAATTGATGTTACTTCTTTGTAATAACGGAAATTAAACAAGATGTATGTGACTAAAATACATTGACGGAAGTTGAAATTGCACTGTATCTGAATACGAAACAATCTGTAAGTATTCATTATTGTTTGTTTTATTTGTAGTCCTTTACATATGTTTGTTTCTGCAAATTCCTAATACAGTTTTCGCTTAAAAAATAGCTTTCTTCTATTTAGTAATCGCATACTTTTTATAATTAACCGCTTATTATAATCATTGTTTATATAACTGTTTATATGTTTTATAATCACTGTTTATTATAATGAATGTTTAATTTTAGGATGTTCTTCTAAAATTAAAAGCAAATGACTAACATTATCAACATAAATTTGACATTTCGGGTGTGTCTTTGAAGAAGTACTGGGATTCCAAAAATGGGATAATGTTTTAGGTTTGCACAACTGCAACAAAAATAACATTTTCCAAATATCTGTACCAATTCTTATAATAATATCTTCAATGTATAAAAGTGACTTATTTCATTCATTCAGTTCATCATTTAATGTTCATCGACACATTTAATAATACAAAATGTCAAAATACTCTTAGTGAAAAATACATTTTGTTTTGAGTAAATTTAATTTGTTTGATTATATTGCCTTAAAATTCAAACTTCCGCTTAATTAAATATACAGGGTGGGCCAAAAGTTCCGCATCATAGGAAACACATATATTGTTACAATATGTTCTCAATATGATTGCCTCCGTTGTCAAAACACAACTGCAGGCGATCGTTCAAGTTCCTCAGAATGTTGGCCACTAAAATTGGCGTTATGGCATGGCACTCAGTAGCAATTCGCACACGCCAATGGTTTTTATCCGTGATCTTCTCACTGTAAACTTTAGATTTATGGTAACCCCATACACCAAACTCTACACGCTCTTCAGTAGTTAGCCTGTTCACCTACAAATTAAAAAAAATTAAAAACCAAATTAAAAAACTCCTATGATGCGGGACTTTTGGCCCACCCTGTAATTAACTTTATTACATTTTAACAATATTTAATTTTATGGAACATTGTTGGAGTAATTCTGTATGGTATATTTGGATAAGTATAGTAAATTTAGTATAATGGCGGATAAGTGCTTCAACTGAACTCAAAAATAAGTATGTATAACTACCACTTATGCAAGACGTTATAAATGAAAATCTAGATTTTTTTTGAAAAATATTATGTTAGTAATTTATACTTTTTATAATCTTTATTATTATTGTTTGTGTTTTCTACATTTACTACTGGTAAATTTAAAATGATAGATAAAATACTTGAAATCCATAAATTTGAAATCTCTCTCATGCTAATATTCTAAATATCACGTTATCCAAGATAACTAAATTAGACGCCTACACACATGTTCAATTTTAGAATGTTCTTCTAAATGCAAAAAATACGTGACTGACATTATCAAACTTGGCATTTCAGGCATCTCATTGAAAAATTCATAAGATTCTGGAAATGGAAAGAGGCTTGCTTCGGGGTGACACAGCTGCTACAAAGAAGACAATTTTTGAATTACTTATTGTTACTTATAGTTCACTTTTAAAAATATTCGTACCTGGGTTCAACTACACCTTTTAAGATTTTAATTTAAGGTTATTTTATTTGTAATTTTAAAATTTAAACAATTATCGATCATTTTTAATACTTTGAATGTATTTTTGGATACTTATCAGATTTTAAAATTGCAAATAAAATAACCATAAATCAAAATCATATAAGTAGAAATAGTACAACATTAAAGACGTGAGTAAAAAACATCACAAATTTTACTGAATGGTGTATACAAATTAAAAATTTTATACATACATTAAAATTGAAAATATCGACATTTCGATATTTCGACCACCTTTTATGGTCATCCTCAGGAAATTTTTTTTACATTGCTTCCAGAGTTTCAAATGTGAAAAAAGATCTGTCCGTTGCCACATTATTATTGCTGTTCACAAATTAAAACAAGAACGAAAAATCATACGCATGATTTTTCGATAGCATAGATTATGTAAGAATGCATAGTTAGTAGAACATTCGACATCTATAGCATATATTATGTAAGATTATGTTCGAAGCATAGATTATGTAACACTTTCCAACGCTTCCAAAATAATTTTAGAAATCATACCGTTTAAGAAGCTGAAAGATAACATCTAAGTAAACAATTTGGAAAACTCATAAATATTTAAAAACATAATTTCAGGAATTTCCAACATATACAATATTTGGAAAAATATCCGAATACTTTTATTCAGCCCTGTATAGCATCTATAGTTTTGTATATATACTACATAGGATGCTAAATTTTTGTTCAGTTAGGAAACGCGTAGCACAGTTTAAAATTCTCCTTCTGGAGTTTTTGCCCATAAACGGAAATGTGTTCGCAAACTTTTGTGCTTCCCTGTATATGATCTACAGAATTTATACACACCACGTAATAGACAAAAAGCGAGTTAAATTTAAAATCGCGCTCAGTAACTTAAAACGTACTTCCAGGAATTACTGTTAACAGACAGTAGAGAATTCTTTTGCGTGTCCCTGTAAATGAACGATGACTGCTATACACACAATATTCCGTAGTAAGCCTCTTGTAATGCACCTTATTGATATATATAAATTTCAATGCGTTTAAAATAGTGAAACATTATTTAAATAAACCGCAGACGATTTTTCTCCATAGACGTAATGTAACGGAATTATTTTGACTATCCCTGTAAAGTAACTATAAGTGCTATGCACACCCTATTCCATATTAAGCTTCTTGTAATGCACCTTAGTGATATATAAAAATTTCAATGAGTTTAAAATAGTAAAATATTATTTAAATAAACCGCAAATTATTTTTCCCCATAGACCGCAATGTAACGGAATTCTTTTGAGTGTTCCTGTAAGAAAACTGTACTTGCTACACACTTCCGTTGAAATAGGGAACATGCTATAGATAACGACAATAACATATAAAAATTGCAGAGAAATCCGAGCATATTTACGGGAGTTAGAGCACGGACAGACGGCCAGATGGCCATACGGCAGACAAACCGAAGTCATAAACACTTTTCAACTAAGTTGGAAAGTGTTAAAAATTAACTAGGGTAAAAATTTGGTGGTATTGGTTAATTTTAATGTATGTATAAAATTTTAAATTTGTATACACCATTCAGTAAAATTTGTGATGTTTTATACTCACGTCTTTAATGTTGTAATATTTCATGGTGTAATCGTCCAGCATTTATATTAGTAGAAATAGTGTTTATAAAATTTTCATGCGCAATACTCACATATTTCTTTCATTTAGGATGAAGTGTTTAACATTGCTTTTAGCAACATAGAAAAGAATATACTTTTAGTCGATAATGTAATTTTTTAAAACACAATTTTATTTAGTTTGGTGGTATTGACCTGAAAAGTGAAATTTATTTTTTCTGGTATTTAATGTTTTTAAAAATAAATATTTCTGAAAAATTATATATAATAATTATACATGAGATTGATGAATAAGTATAGTAAGACTGTTCCAAAAGTGGATAGATACGTCAAATAAAATTAATAATAAGTATATTAAATCATCACTTTAAATTTTATACACGATTGCTAAGATGAAAAATCTCTATTATTTTTCAATCTTTTTTAATATAATTCGCCTGAATTTATTTTACTTTATTTTTTGTCCTTTATATTTTATAAAAAGTCTTTATATTTTTAATTTAATTTGTATTCTATTTTTTACTATTGGTAATTTTTGGTAATTTTTTTAATTACACGTCCTGTACAGGATACACAAAACTGACATCAATTTCATTCTGATAAACTTTCTAAATATTAAGTTATTCGAGATAATTGAATCAAACACCTACACCACAGTTCGATTTTCAATTGTTCTACTAAATGCAAAAACTTTTTCAGGTAAGTCAGCATTTCAGGTAAGTCGTCGAAGAACACTCAGGATTTCCGAAATTGGATGACACTAAGAGGGAAAAAGAAGAATTTTCGGAATGTTAATATAGTTACAAATAGTTGACTTTTAGTAATATCTCAATGCAAAATACTCACTAATTCCCTGCACTTAGGATATGTAAAATATCTTTAATAACGAAAAAAAAAGGAAATACGTTTAGTTGATAATGAGTTTATTTTAACAGTTTTAACCCATTCGGGACCATGGGTGCATATATGTACCCTCAAAAAGAACATACAGAATTTATTTTAGGCACCAGTAAAAAATAAAAGTAATATTAGAGCATTTTTGTGATAGTTTAAGTAAAGGTAGCCTTTTTTTTAAAAAGTGGTGCCAACCGAATAAAATTTGTGTAAAAGCCGCCGGTCCCGAAGGCGTTAATTAGTTTAATCATATTGATTTGCAAAGCAATCCTTTTTAGCGGTGTTTAATTTTATTAAAAAACGTATACTACTGATGTAAAATATATGAATTGTCAGTAGGAAAATTGATGGTAGCCACAGATACTTAGATGATATTTATTCATCTTTCTTTCATTTACGAGCATGGTCTTTCGCTGTGCTGTGCTTTACAAAGGACTTCCATTATTCTTTCTTCTTAATAGCTACTTATAACCGTGCTTCTTAAAAGGTTTTAATCTCATTCTTGCCAACATCGAAGGTTGTCACAAATAGCATCGACATGCACAAACAGACGACCCTCTTATCTTGAATTCTCACAAAAAAAGGGCTATCATCGTTTTTGCATTGATCTTTCATATATCACAGATGGATAAGTATAGTAAAATTGTGTATGATGTGAATACGTACTTACAACTGGACCTCCGTTTATGTTTTATCCAAGAAGTTAGAATGAAAATCTAGATTTATTTTCAGTCTTTTAATATTAATTTATCAATTTATTTACTTTCTTCATCTTTATTGTTATCTTTTTCAATTTATTATCTAATTGTTTTTTATTTACTACCAATTATATTGATGTTATTCAAAATACTTGGATCAAACGCGTACGCCAATGTTTATTCTTAGAATGTTCTACTAACTTCAAAACTGCGTGCTTCACATAATCAGAGTTAAATTCCACATTTCAGGTGATTCATTGAAGAACACTCAGAATTCCAAAAATGGAATAACGCTTCGGGGGTAATACAACGATTACAAAAATGACATTTTTGGAATATCTACAGTTACATAGAATTTCCCTTTAATAATACTTCCATGTATAATAGTTGTAAATTTTCCAGTATGGCAACGTAAAATGTTTATCAGCATCATTATTATATTAAAGAGAAAAGTATCATTTCCAATTCAATATGTTACCGTTCTTGAAATTAATTTCAATAATGCGTCGTTAAAAAAATAAATTTCATCTTAGTTAATGCTACACTCTCAAAAAAAAAAAAGTCAATAACGTTAGGCGCAAGTTGCGAGAATACAACTGCAATTGGAAGAGATTTTCCTGCTATTTGAAAAAATGTCCGTCTACTGATCGGAGAATTTAAGAAAATTTTCAATTTTGGTTTCCAAGTTTTTCGTATTTGGAAAGAAAAATGACATTCGTAAAAATGCCGTTTTTCATACGAGAAAGTACTAAGTAACATAGTTGACTGAACACCCCTGTGATTTGACGAAAATTCATTTCAGGAAATCTTTACGTTAGATTGGATAATTTTCTGTATTTTGTAAGAAAACGTGTAATACAAAGCGGAAATATTAGTGTTTAAACAAACTATAAGTACTGAAGAAATTCATTTAGTTACGGATTTTTCGCGAGAGAGTATTTAAATTTATTAAAATTAAAGATTGACAAACTTTTATTTAAAAGTCTGCTTTTATGTCTAATTATCCGTTTAGACATTAGAGCTATGCCGTCTAATTATCGGTTTAGATTTGTTTCATACACCATAGACTTTTTTGGGAAAAAGTTGAAAATATACGGTTTATGCTTTAAAATACTAAAAAATACCAAATATTTTAAAGCTTGTTATTTTAAAGTACCCTAGACTCCCGGCTACACGTGTTCCGTAGTATCCGAACGATTTCAAACAAGAAAAAAATGTATTAAAACGCTGTATTAAAACGAGAAATAAATTTTGCCAAATTGTTGGAAACTGGCTTCTAGTACAATATACAATCCTCTTACATACCGTGTCTAAAACAGAAGTTACGACATAAAAAACGTGAGTTTGCCCCCACTTTTTCTAATTTTTCACATTTCTGTAATCATTTGTCAATTCACAGTTGTAGCATAGAGTCTAGACGGTCGAGTGAGGTTTGAGTTTTTGTGTGCGATCATGGTGTACTGAAGTCTAACATTTGTGAGCTATCTATTCTGTCATTTCTTTAAGTTTTGCAAAGTAGGTCTCAGTCTCCAGGTATCTGATTTTCACAGTTATTCCGTACTATTATACTATAATTAGGTATTCGTGGTTGTGTAGTTACTATAAATACTGCGTTAGGACATAGGTTCGATGGATTTAGACACATCTCGAGCTTAGTGGTAATTTAGTCTGGATTTGAACACAGTCAAGTTCTTCACGTGTCACCTGCAAGCTGAGTTTGCTTATTATCTGGTTTTAACAAGAGTCTACGGCTGAGAGTGTCGACAGCATGTTAAGAAGTTCAGTTTCATGTGTACTATTAAAAAGCTATTGAAATCCACGGGGTTCTCTGTTATAGCAATATCAAAATGTTTATAGAGAAATTTCTATAGTGATATTTCAGTGTTTCGTTTTCAGCGAGTTAAAGAGGCTATATTTCAATTCCCACAGAGAGGTTATTTTGATTTGAGCTATGTATTTAAATTTAGTAAGAATCTTTGGGAAAGAAATCCACTTTTCCGTTTTTAATGATTCAAGATTATTATTGAATTGTCTTTAATCAAGACTGCCCCGCTCCACTGCCAAATACCCATTCTATTCCTTTAAATAAGCAGTTGTTCCTGTTAAATTTTATATCCTGACCTCTTTCCAAGTGCAATGCTCGTAAGGGTTCATCACACAATAAAATAAGCTAAATCATTTTTTTAAATAAATCACGGTACGTTTTACCTTAAAGTTTGTTTATTTTAAAACTATATTAATCCTAAACAGGGTACATGATTGTTTGTTTCCTGCAATTAATTTAGACATTATAAAATTTATTCTTAAATGTGTACAAAATTTCTATCCTTATACTTCCTTTTAGGTATCTTTTTAAAGAAGTACAACGCAGTATAGTACATAACAAACATTTATAAAATATTGCCAGTACTAAGGTCAGAAATTAAACATAAGGGCGGGTTTTGGTATAAAAGGTATGTTTTAATTGGTATGAAGGAAGTAGGAAATGAGCATGTATAGAACTCCGGCCTATCCTTCTATTTTGTTATTCGGCATGCCCTTTCACCGCATTAATCCGGATAATCGGGAGTCTTATACTAGATATACAGAGCCTAAAAGGAATATTTATACAATCCTACTCTTTTGAATTGTGCTTTTAAAAATTAAATACTATTAACTTTTATTAAAATTAAGTAATAAGCAAATGCATTTTTATGCACCACACGCATGCTAACCCTTACATAATACAGTCAAATGAAGTAAGTTATTTAAATACTAAAAAAATAGGGTACTTTTCGGTTAGCCGGGCGCCAGTGATATATATGCATGTATACATACGCACACACATATATACACACATATCTACATATGCGTATATATACATACACACATATATGCATATATGTATGTATATATATATATGTGTGTGTGTATATACATATGTGTTTATATACGTACATATATCACTGGCGCCCGGCTAACCGAAAAGTACCAAAAATAGTTTCTAATAACTACTAATGTTACGAATCACGTATGTTTTTCAAAATAAAAGCATAATTATGTAACTATTTCATAAAACTTGAAAATGTAGAACAATTTTAAGAACATAACGCAACATACTTTAAGAAATATTAACTGAAATATTAAAATATATTATGTCCTTTTATTCACATTCATTTAGTATATAAAATGATACAACTTAATGCAAAGCTGGCCAGTCCGTTTCTCGAAATCGTGCGCAAGCTGCAAAAATAGTTTTAAGTAGAAGGTCTTTAAATATGAATAATTTTTATGTTGTAAATGGTAATTGTTCAAGTTGTTTTACCGTAACTTTTGTTTCAACGCAAAATTGTTAATGCGATAATGTTTTAAAGCATTACAAATTAACTAACTTTTAAATGTACAAATAAATTTGGACTGTTCATACGTGCCTTACTCCTTTAAAAGATATGAATTATAAAATTAGTAAAACACGTAAAAACTCAAATAATTTTAGAAATTAATTTAAATTTATACGTTTTATGAAATACTCGAATATTTTGAGTTATGAAATTAAATAAATTTCGTATTCGTTTTAATTGATTATGTCTACTGAAAAATAAAATTTATTAATATTTTAATAAAGTTTTAATACAATAGTTTAACTCAAACTAATGGTATAGGACTTCTTAGTTTGTATAATACCATTTATCGTAATAACATACTAGAAGTCTTTGATCTTCTTAAATACATATATATGCTCTTTGAATCCTGCATTCCCTCCATATATATTTTAACGTTCTTCACAAAGACGTTCAGTTCAGATAAATAGTTTAAATATTCTCTGACAAATAAGACATAAGACACATAGATAATTAATGCAAACTCCAATGAAATTCCCATATGACATATAACTCAATACCAGACGCAGAATTTATTACCCCGAGAGCAAATAAGCTGTTTTGTTACATTTAACATTTTAATTGAAAAATATCTATCAGAGTTTGCCTAAGGTTTAATGCTTTCTCTCTTTTACGTGCTAAACATTAATGAAAAATATATTTAAATCTTAATATGTTTGCTAAATTTTAAAATTCAGCCAGTTTGTTATAATATTAAAGATAAATAATAGAATTATGACAAGCATATCTAAACTTATACCTAGATAAAATATATAATTATATAGTTAAGCAATGTTTAAAATAATGATAATGAAAAAGATTGATGAATTCTGGTAATTTTTAAATGTTTCCTAAGTATTATTGAAAAAAAATTATTTTTCAACTGTAATCCAAAAAAGTAAAATTATTTTTAATAATGAATGCTAAAAAGATATATAAAAAGTAATTAACCAATCTTTAATAGAAAATCTTAGCTATAATGGCATTTGGAATGTCTATAAAAATAAGGTTTTAAAATTCTGACAATAAACATTTAATAAATGATTTAAATATATAACTCATTCTTAATTATACCCATTCTTATTTTCGGCTGCCTGCTATGTAAAGTTTAGGCTGAACAACAGGAAAGCCAATAAAAAAGTGGAGTAAAATACTATGAAGAGTAATTCTAAAATATATGAAAATGTCGAAAAGACAATAAGACATACGAAAGTAACAGGAAAATATTATAGACGCATAAGGTCGCAATGCATTTCAAAACTTTAACATTATTGAAGATATTTTATCCAAATTTACAACGGACTTACCTTGATTTAGGGGGGAAATAATGACATCAATTTATGTGTTAGAAATGGCCATAATTCGAAACAACACTGATTTGGACGACACATCTCGGAATGTAGCTGAGAATATATAAAGTATTATTAACCGCAATCCAGTGCATTGGTAGTGACATTACGTATCGCAGAAAGCAAACTAAGTTTGTTAAAAATATCTTTACAATGTCTGCATTATCTTAAACTTTTGATACACAGACCCAAATAAGGATCAGATTTAAATGAGACCTTTTGTACGTTTGACTATATAAGATGATTGGAACTCTATGATACAACTTTATTTGTTCCGTAGCTTTTATTCCTCCCCTTAACTGTATAAATTAAAAATATCTGTTTTACAGTTTTTTATTTAATTTTTTTATTCAAAATATTTCTTTCGAAACTTCACAAGAAAACTCCATTTAAATCGGTGAACAACGAAGCTATCAGAATTAAATAAAGTAATTAACTCTCAGTACATATCCTGAAAAATAACACCTCTGCGGTTCTCTTCAATGAGAAAGAAACAATTTAATTGTTTCAGGATTTTTGGTGTAGATTAGACAAAGAAAAATTGTTTTAGTTGTTTAAGTGATCACATTTTTACAAAGCTAGAAATAGAAAATATTTTTGAATATATATATCGGTAAAGTTTTCAATAATGAGCATTCACGCGATATGGTCAAAAACACCTGGGCACATTCTATTTTAGACTTTTGTCGAAAATCTAGAGAAATATCAGGTGAATTGTATTTGAAATTAGGTGTTGTACAGAACATGTTTCACCTCCTATTTTAAATTCCGGATTTAGTCACGAGGGTAAGTAAGGGATGAACAACAAATTGGATAAAAAATGTAATGTTTGCGATTACTCTGTACCATAAAAGCTTAAAATGATCTGTAGCTGTAACATATGGCTACTTAGGCTGTGTGAAATATGTGTATGTGAAAATGAAATAAAGAAAGGGAAACAGCTTCAGAAACAAGACATATACCCTTAGATAATTTTCTTAAAGTTTATTGAAAGAGATATTCCTCGAATCTACTGCAATTTTGTATTACAATGAAATATTCAAGAGAAAGAAGAATTTCTTAAAAACGAGTTTGATTACTGTATTAGAGTTTTAAATGCACGAAATTACCTCAGTTAAATATATCTATGTTCATACAGTTAGACTCTATGAAATAAAATATTTTCTTATATATTTTCTTCAGTGATTTTTGTGTTAATAAAGTACTTAGAAAAAGAGATTTTTTAAAATCAGGTTTCCCTTCCATTGCCGAAATTCTTTGGTTTCAGATTTACTTATTTTTTAAACTAAAATCTGATTTCTTTATTACTTCAAGCAAATTTAAATCATCTCTTTACACTGCAAAAAAAAGGACTATTGTTTCTCAATTTAAGAAAATACAATATAACCACAAACGAAAACATACAGTAACCTCATCCGAGTTACCACGATCATTATCAATAGAACTTGAGAAACCAATATGGTTTCGAGATTTAAAGAAGCATTTATAGAACAAGTTTTTTTGCTGCCACTGACTTTCGGAAATGTTTCCGAGAAGATTTTATAGTGTGGTTATTCTTTTCCTCAAACCGGATTATCATTTTTTGCGTGCTATCATACAATTCTGAAGTAAACATTTTCATGTTCAACAAGCATGTTTTGCATACAAGCATTCTAAATTAACAGTATTAACATTAATATTAATATAAACTTTATTTTGTTACTCTTCTATGTATAAATTCAATTAAACAGCTGAAAATGTTTAATTGAGAATTGATAACATCCTAAAAACTGATATTCCGTTTGAGAAAACTGATTAATACTCTATAAAAACTACTAGGAAACGTTTTTGAAAATTTGTGGCAACAAAAGACACATTGGTTTTATAAATGTTTCTTTAAATTTCGAAAATATATTGTTTTCTAAGGTTTCTAAAGATAAAAAATACTTTTTAGAATTATAGGATCCTCGGAAGCGACTACTGTATACTTCGTTCATGGTTATATTAAAGTTTCGGTGTTTAAGGAAAATGTATCTTTTTTACAGTGTGTGTATTTAATTCCAATGTATGAAATAAAAATATTGGTATTTTATTATTTTAAAACTACCTATTTATCAAAAATGTTAAAAAAAAATTATATATAAAGTACGTATTACATAAACAATAAACAACAGCAACAAAATAATAACACGACATGCAAATAATGACCAGAGTAAAATACCGTATAAATGTAATGCTGTTTGTTTTACAACTTTCTACTTCAATTTTTATATGTTAACATATTCCTTTTGTTGTGTTTAAATCTACCCAAAAATTTTTATGTGCGTACTCATACCTACGCACTACCCGTTTTTTACCCCCGATACAATCAATCTGTTAGAAAACGCAATAAGGAAAGGGCATGTTTACAAACAAAGAGTTCCGTCAACCAATCTACCACTTCATTTTTGTCTTAGCTATCATTGCAGAAATCGTCATGGCGACATAGGCCAATCATATTATAGACTAATTTAACGTAAACCAATCAAATTTTCCCATTTCATGTGTACAGTTGGAGTCAGAAAGAACAAACAGGTTTTTCTCGATAACCAACCGTAATTGAACCAACAGTGACTTCATCTGCCCTTTTCTTTTAGCGAACTGTACGCTATGTAATGCTTTGTGTGAAAAAGAAATAACTGTGTGGATTAATTAAAATGTTTGTATCTTAAATGTTTGTAGTCCTTAGAGTTGCAAAGGCTAGAAAAGACACGGTTTAATCCTGGGAATAAACCACGGAATAAACCGGGTATATTGGAAATAAACCTGGGAATAAACATGTTTTTTGCAACTCTAGTCGTCCTTGTCTAATAAAGTGTTTCTTCTGAAGATCCGCATTCTACTTTCAATATGACAAAAGCAAGCATTCATTTAAATTGGTAAACTATAATTGAAACTAAAATATATGTTGTTTGTTCCACAATTTTCTATTTCAATTATGGAGACATAATTCAATAAAATGTGAAAATGCAAAATGTAAAAAACATGCACTTAAATTTGTATATAAAAATTAGATGAGTGCCTAGCTAATCATTTATAACGACAGTGTAGCACAAGAATGAGATTTGAGATTTTTGTGTGCGATCGTGTTCTGTTCATTTAACTTAAATATTTACTAAAGTTAATAAGAATGTCTATACATCCATTAAAAAAAATCTATTGTCAATCTTCAGAAAAAAAAGTAATTGAATTGTTCCAGTGTTTGCATTGTAGAGTATACGAAGAAAAACAATTATTACATCTTAGATAAATTTGATTTCGAACTTCGTCAAAGCTTGACTTAACATACTTATTACATTACCTAAACAGAAAAAACTGCAAGAAACACTCTCTGAAAGAAGACAAATATATTAAATTTCCGTTTGCATTTTTAAAACTAAAATATACGTTTCTATTACTTCAGGCTGATTTATACATTTTTACTTTGTTAAGTTCTATTGCATAAAATAAAATTGTTTTTATATTAGTTTCTATGAATCACCTTTTTATAAAATTAATGGAAATTGAAACTATTTTTGAATGTACAGGAAATCCATAATTAAAGTAACAGTACTCAGCCCGAACTAATTGAGAGAATGCATCCGAATTCGGTATTATGATTAAGGGGACTCGGCACCCTAGAAATATCGAAATTTCGTAAAAATTGTGATTTTCAGATTTTTACCTTGTTACGTACCACATACTCACGACTACATCCTCACAAAATTTCAGGCTGATAATACCTACAGAACAACAGTTACGGCTGATTAAAAAAAAAAAACATCTGTTGTAATTTTGTCCCTTTGCATACCATGACAACCTCTTTGCAACTGAAATCTTTAAACTCATTTATCTCATTTCATGTTTTTCAGATTTTTCTTGTTTTCAAAGTGCTAAGAATTTTCCAAATATGAACAAAAGTGTTTGAAATTATTTTCTAGTTAAACATCAACCCATATGTAAGAGATTTAAGGATCTGATTTTTAATATATTGATAACTTAAAAAAAATCGTATGTGCAAAAACTAATCATTTTTTCAGCTTTTTTACACTTGTATTTACTTAATACTTATAATACATAAATAAAATACTAGTAGCGTTTAAAAAAAACGGTTAATTTTCTTTTCAATTTTGTTGAAAACATAATTTTATTTTTTAAATTTTTTGGACTAAATTATTCCTATTTAACATTTACCTAATAATATACAACAAAGTATATTTTTAAGATTTTTTTTTTTGGTTGCCGAGTCTCCTTAAACAAGGCGGGGGACGAAGAATTACGCATAATGCGTAAATGTATTATATTTCAGTTCCATAAGTCACTGCTAGGTGGAAATGTGGCGCTGTATAATAGAAAAGGGCGTTTAAAAAAACGCGGAATCAATACTGAAATAAAATTAACTATTATTTAGCACATGTAACGATTAAAATAAAATAGGTTCAATCTCAATAGGTTAACAGTGGCTCAATATGGCTATTACACAGTGCCACGTTTTAACTTAGTGGGGACTTTTGGAACTTAATGTTTTTTTGCGGAATCCTTCGTCCCGCATCTTGTATAAGGGGGATCCAGGACATACTTTAAAAACATTTTTATTTATTGAATTAGAATTTTGAGCGTGTTTTATGATGGTTAGCCATATAATTTGTAAACAAAATTAAATCATAAAATTCCTCATATATATATATATAATATATATATATTAATTAAAAATTTTACAAATTTTAAAAAAAGTGGAGAAACTTAAAATCGTTATAACTCGAAATATTAATCGGCAAATTCCAAACATTTTTCACTTAATTAAACAGAAATAGATAAGTTTTAATTATGTTCCAGCATTTTTTTTAATGTTCATTTAAAATATATATATATATATATATTTAAAGTAAAAAAAAAAAAAAAAAAAAAAGATGTAACTTATTTTTTAAAAAAAACATATTTTCAAAAGTAAATATTTCTTTCAAATTTACTTAGTCAAAAATAAAGTGAAAAAAATGAAAAAGACATTTTTGAGCCATTTATCTTTAACGGTTCTTGACTTATGACAATTTAAAGACGAGAATTGTTGAAAAACACGGTATGCAGAAAAACGCAAAAAAAAAGTTTCCATGACAACCACTATTTGAAAACTAGATTTTGAAAACAAAAAATTAATATATCCTGTTCTAATTAAGATAAAAACATGATTGATTTAAACGCCATTTTAAGCTTAAAAAAATTAATACAGTAAAATATTTTCAAAAAATTTGAAGAATTTTGTGTACCGGACCTCCTTAATCATAATACAAAATTTGGCTTCATTATCGCAATCCTATAGCACTACAAAGCACATTGTGTACTAGCATTTAAATTATGAACACCTTATATATCAGTTATCTATAAAGTTTTCAATAATGAGCATTTATTTTGAAATTGATGAAAGATCGCATATAAGATCGCATTATTTCTATCAATGTATTGTAACATTTTTAGCATTTTTATATTTTTACATAAACCTTTTGCATATGAATGAGTCTGCTAGGCAAATAGAATTTACACTAAAAAAACATGAATTTAGTTGAAGTCTAGAGTAGAAAGATTAGATTTACTTTTACAAATGTAATGTAAAAGCTTATACTGTTTGTTTCCCAATTTCATGATTTAAGGAGACATATTTCAATATTGCGTTCAATATTGCTTAAATTTGTACATAAAGTGGGGAAGAGTGCGTAGTTACTCATTTATAAGTGTAGTCTAGTAGAACAATTAGTTTTGATATTTTTGTGCGGAATCATGATTACTCTAAATACTAAAAATTGTCCGTGAATGTCCTATTCTATCTTATCATTATGCTCCACAAATAAGTATGTATCTTCGGAAATCTTGTTGTCACGGTTATTTATTATGTATATTTTTTGTTGTGATATTTTAATTAGGTAACTGTGGCTGTGTAGTAGTAGTTATAGATAGTGTTGCATAGATGGATTTAGTGTATTTGTTACGCATTCTGCCCAACCGGTTGTGCGTTGAAATGAATTGAGCCACACGGTAACTTCAAGTTAAGTTTCCGACTAGAAGTTTATACTTAGTCTAGTTATTAGAAGTTCTAGTTATTAGTTTATTAAAAGACTAGTTAGTCGTCGGCTGCGAGCTTTCGTCAATTTGGCACGAAGTTGAGTTTTCTACTACGAAAAAAAGAGTCATCGTAATCCGAGAGATTCCATTTTACAGTGATATTATCTCTAAAGTGACTTACTTAGGTTACTGCGAACGGTGAGGTCATTTGGAGCCGAGTTAAGTGCAAGTTCATATACAGGGTGAACCAAAAGTCTTGCCTGGTTATAAATATTTATTGTGCTCAAACGAATATAATTAGACATATGTTTGTTTGTATACATTGTAAGTACTGTTGTAATTTTTTTTTAAGAACACGTACCTCAGTAAATTTCAAGGTGTGCCCCCTAGGTAGCTCGAAGAATGTCTAAGCGGTATTCTAGTTCCCGCCAAGTGTTATTTAACATGCCTTCTGTTACAGTACACACAGTAGCTTGTATCTTAGTCTTCAGTTCTTCGACGTCAGCAATTGCTGTGGCAAAGACTCTGTCCTTGACATAGCCCCAAAAGAAAAAAATTGCAGTGTAGTAATATCTGGAGAGCGTGGAGGCCAGGGTGTTGTTCCATCCTTTTCAATCCAATTTGCGGGATCTATTGCACAAAAAAACTACTAAAACTGACCTATCCAATGATAAAAGGAATTACATTATTATACAAACGGTTATTTTGTAATGCATTATTATAATCAGAGCAAAACGTTTGGTTCACCCTATATAATGGGTTTTTGGAAAGGATTTCACCTCCTCGTAGTCTTTCATAAAAATGAATTTATTTTTGATCTTCTGCATTTTATCCGCTCCACTGCTACTTCTCTGTTTACTGTTATAAATAAATTATTCTGTTTGGTTAAATTTGTGCCATGACCTGCTTTCAAGTGAACAGCCCGGAAGTGTCTGTCACAAAACATTTTTATTTAATTAAAATATTTACTGAAAATAGTAAGGATATTTATAGTGAATCCTCTAAAGAATATTTACATTACGATTGTTTTCAGTTACAAAAGAATAATGGAATTTTCCCAGTGTTTGCGCTGCAGAGCAGAAAAAAAAGTCAGAGTATTTTCTTCTTTTGTAAGAAAGTTTGTTTTTAAACTTCACTGAAATTTGTCTAAACGAACTTATTAAATTAAAAGAGTAGAAAAAACTCTAAGAAAACTCTCCTATATATATCTATATATATATTAAATTTGCGCTTACATTTTCTAATGTAGGATATGCATTTCTGGCACTTCAGGCGGATTATTTATTTGACTTTATTTTATTAAATTCGTTTGTATGTTTTACACAATTGATAGAAAAGGGAAATATTGTCGGATATATATCAGTTATCTGTAAAGTATTCAAGGATAAAAATGTATGTTGAAATCGATAAATGTTTGCATAAAAATTAGATTTACTTTTAGGAAAATGGCTAGGAATTTAAAGAGAGTTTTATAATTTTTCAAAAACTTGTAAATCATTAATGAGTCACCCACCGATTAGAATTTATGCTAAAAATATAAAACTCGGGTTATTATAGAGTAAATTACTATGAAAATTAAAATTTTTTGTTAGAATTTTCTATTTAATTAAATATTGTATAGCAAAACATATACTTTCAGAAGTTCTCAATTTTTTTTCGTTACGGATCACCTTTGAAATGTGAAATTCAAGGCGGAGCACTAAATGTTATCTTGTAGATGCATATTGCATTTCATAAATATAAATATAACTAGTCGTTGAGGGCCACTGTAAAAAAAATCGTAAAAGAAACGACCTTATAACTCTAAAATTGATAATTATATTAACTAACAGTTTACTGCGTCGGATTAAGAATCTAATTTGCAATTAAAATATATCTTTGAATTTAAATTTCAATGAAATACAGGGTCATGAAAAATCGAAAAGTGTGGAAAATATGATTACAAATATCTCGTCAACTAATTATCCGATCGACTTCATTCTTTATTCAAAATTCATGTTTTTTTATTGTCTTTTATATTCACTCGTTAAAATAAACAATTTCGAAAATTTTTATATACCTTTTATCAAAACGAATATTTCGAGAGTCCGAAAAAAATAGTTCCGTATAATCGAGGTTACTGATATTCAATAAGCTTCTTCCCATTATTACATACTAAGTACATACCAAATTTCAAGTCTCTATCTCAATTTGTTCGGGAGATAGAGCGTTTACAAACACACAGACACAGACAGACAGACGGCAATTTTTTTTTATAATATGTTTTTCGGAATCTCCAGTGTTTGAAACGTGCAAATCCGTCAAAAAGTTTTTTTCGATTTTCAAAAAGGATTACAAGACTTAGCCTATACTGCGTATGATGGGTAAGTAATAATATGGACAAAGAAAAGTAGTTCCATAATTTATGCATGCAAGGCATTAAGTTTTATTATCCAAAATTTTTATTTTCTCCCCCAATTTCGCATTATAAATAGAACTACATGCGCAAAAGAAAAAAAGTATAAAAAAGAAAAATCCTGACAGAGCTATAAGAGATAGCATTTAAGAATGAATTAAGAGCAAATATTGTAAATTAACCATTTGCTATACATACAGTGTGGTCCAGAAGGTCATAAAAAGTAATCAGAAAAAGTCTTATAGATGTTGCTAGATATAAACGATATAAATCACACATGGTACAAAGTATCTTCATAGTATACAATTCCCGATGCATGCGTTATTTTTATGAATAGCGAATTTAAGTTTATTGCTTGAACAAAAAAGTTACCGCTATGCATAACGTACTGTTAATACATATATCCTTTTGTTTACTTGAAATACTGTGCCACTCTGATTAAAATTTTATAGAACGTTACTCCCTTTTTAGTGCAGAGATATAGACGCAACATTCGCGAGGTTTTCCTGGAACGTAACTCTCGCGAATGTTAAGGGATTACTGTATTTCCTATCCTACTCGATACTTTTTTTCACGCCAATCATGAGCACAAAAAATCAATATATGGAAATATTTTCGTCCATTTGTTTCTTACAAATAATAAGTTAATTTTTTCGAGCCGCACTTAGAATGGTTTGAGAGAGCACAAAGTGATACACGGAGCACAGTTTGAGAAACTCAGTCTTCAGTTGTTAAAATATAAAACTTTCGTGTAAATAAAATATTTATTCAAGATAATAAAGTACTTATAGTACATAACCTAAAAGAAAATACATTCCAAATTTTTCCAGTTAAGAAAAAAATAATCGAGTTTTTCGGTTTTTGTACTTTAGAATAGACATGAGAACAAATTATTGTTTTTTTAAGATTTATTTTTACGAAGATTTGATTTCGAACTTTATCCAAGTATGTCTGACTGGACTTATTACATTATCAAAGAAGAAAAGCTCCAAGAAACTCTTCTTGAAAATAAAAAGTTATACTAAATTCCCGCTTACATTTTTAAAAGTAAAACATTCATTTCTATTACTTCAAGCTTATATCTTCTTATATCTTTTCTTTACTTTGTTCAAGTTTGTTGTATGAAATAAGGGTACTGTTATATGAGACTTTAAAAATAATAATAGTTCTAGAAAGTAGATGGAAAATGTTTTCGGATATATTTCAATTATCTGTTAACTTGCCATAGATTCAATTGTAGTACTTCAGTCTGATATATATATATATATATATATATATATAACATTTTTTGATTACATCTGTTATATGTAACGTTTTCGATGATGAACATTTTTGTTGGAGGATTTCGTTTAATATCATATTTATTGTTATGAAATATTTATGATATTAGAGAAATTTTCATAGCTTCATAAATCTCTTGTACGTTAGTTAGCCTGTTAGAAAATATTTTTTTTCCAAAAACCATGAAACGCAATTGAAAACTAGAGTAAAACACTCTATATTTCAACTTTCCAACGGGCGCATTTTCGATAATTTTACGACAGATGTTCTTTTTCTGAAAATTTGTTCTTACAAATGTCACAAAAATTAAAATTCAATTTTTACTACTGATAAGTATAATGGGTATTCTAAAATGCCTTTTATTACTGTTATGAAAAATCTGGTATTTTTAATAGCGTAATTACACTTCGCAAAAATACGTACTCAGGGTAATAAGAATATTTATAGTACGGTCAACCAAAATAATAATAATAATAATAATAAAAATCCCTTCCGGATCGGCCTAAAGGCACAGGTAAATTTCGAAGTTAAATACTAATTTCACCAACAAAAGCTAAATTAAAATTAAAGACAAACCCAGTTTCACAATTTTATCTGGCCACTTTGACGAGTTTTATTTTTCCATTATACTCCAATTATTTTGTAAATAATTATAAAAATTATCCCGTGTTTTTTCAATTATTTAGTTTTGTTAATTGGTTAGATACGAAATTTAAGTAGTTGGAACATAAACTAAATTTATCTTTAATCTACGGTTACGTTCGTTGGTGGGAAAACTTCTAAGTATCAATTCCACCATCGTCTTCGCCACAGACCGTGGGGCACCTGCTTATTTGGAATTGGAGAGGCCAGTTTGGCCCGCCCACTTCAAAATCTACTTGTGCCTGGAGGCGGATACGCAAGTATTTTTTTTTTTTCTGTAAGAGTTGGTCCTTTCAAAAATTTGTCCATATAAATGGAGTAGATAATATTAAGAAGATTTATAATAAATTTAAATGGATTTGATATCTTGTGAATTGACGAATTGATTTTTTCTTCTTAAACACCTATTTTTTCACCCCTTGATGTCATTTTTAATGATATCAAAACTCTGTCATACATAAATTTTTGGCCCTTTTCATAGAAGTAATAATAGATTTAAACTGATTCGAAATGTATCATAATTAAGAACTTATGGGAGGGGGTCACAAAAACCCTCCCTATTCCCACCCCCTTGGTCCAATTTTGCCCATTAACGAAATTGACCGAGATTTTTTGCCCCTTGATTTTATGCATCAGTTTGGAAAATATTGGTGCAGAATTATGGAAGTTATCGTGTCTATAAAAAAGTGATATAAATAGATAGATAGATAGATAAAGTTTTGAAATGGGGGTAGCTTTGGGTTCTAGGGGTCCTGATTGGCGTAGATCTGCAAAAAGTTTTCAGAAATTCAAACATAGGAGAGAATACACTAGGTAGTATTTCTTTCGAAATCTACCCAAAGATAGAGAACAGCCCATACGTGTTAATCTCCCAATTGACCTCCCAATCCCCCTCCGAAAAAAAAACAGAAATAGCCATTCGACTAGATGTTATGTCTTCCTCGAATTTATGTTAAAAAGATTTGTAATTCTACGGATATAATGCAGTTTTAATACATTGAGTAATGATTAATACTATCAAAAATTACATTTATATATATAATTAAATTTTATATATAATGTTGAAATAATCATCTTTTTTAGTATTTAAAAAAAAAGAGAAAACACCATTACAATTTTGCCCTTTTAATGGACAGTCAGAGGGTTAAATTCATTTGTGATCGTTGCAAAACAGATTGCAATGCGGGCATTTTATAAAGCATAATTCAGTAACTACTTCTCGGGATGTGCTGTAATTTTGTATTCGCATATTTTTTTTTAACTTTTTGTAATACAAATACACACACACACACATATATATATATATTAAATCTTGAAATACTCAAAAACTTGAGAACAAATTGATCAATTTAAAGAAATCTAACGGAGATTAAAATGTCCAATTAAGATTGATAAATCAGTGAGAAGGTTAACATTATATTTCAAATTGTAATTGCTTAATATTGCGTATAGTGAAAAAGCATCCAAGCCGGGACTCGAACCTTGTCATCAGTATAGCGCACTGACGTTCTACCAATTGAACCACTTGTATTTATGTGGCTCGCGTATCAAAAATGGCATGCTATGTGATTGGTTCACTGTAACAGGATTGCATTAGGTAATTTTTAAAATTTGTTTAAAAATACATTGACTACAGATGCTCCTTTTTTTAATTCAAAACGTTATTTCCTGATCTAAACGATCTAAATATGTCTGAAGGAGTGCAAAAAATACACTGTATAGATTATTGAAAGAAATAGTTTTGGTACTTCTTTTTTATAGTAGCCGCCGTGTATGAATCGCCACGATGTACCGCCAAACTACAAAACATATGTGACATTATAATAGTAGATGATGTATCTGTCCAAATTATAGTCATATATGACGGATATATATATATATATATATATAATTATTGTAAAATTTAACCATTGAAACATAAGAAACTGACCATGCACAATGAAATCACTATACCATATAGCAGTGTCAAATTACAAAATAATATATATATATATATATATATATATATATAGCATGGGTATAAGACAAATATCACGTATATATCACATATACGTCGTAAATATTACATATATAGTGCCGTATATGGTGTATATATGAGCGTTTGGAGTATATATACATATGCGTAAATATGATGCATATATAAGCTTGAGCAATCACCTTGGTGAAATCATAACTGCTACCTTGGCGCATTCGTAGATGTGAAGGCCACTACAACAAAGAAATACCATAGTTTTTTATTGGGTACAGGCTGACAGTTATTTTTTCCTGTAAAATCAACAGTTTTTTTACAGTGTACATCTGAAGTAAGAAAAATGAATAAAACAGACCACAGTTCCAATTTTCCTATGGGAAATGTTTATCTGAATTTGAGTTACTTATTTGACTGCTGCGTTTCAGATAAAGTCCGAATATGTACTTTTAGTCTGTTTTTATATTTATTTCTCTACAGCATTTGTTGGTACAGTTCCACTGGAGGAATTGTAAAATTGGCTGTGAATAAAATGCATGCGTCGGAAATCGATTGTTTTAGTATTTAAAAAAAGATTTATTAAATAATGTAAGTGATTCGTTGTGAGAACAATAAATTTTTAAGAAGAAAACTGATGAGTAGTGGTAAAATCTATATAAAAATATTATCGTTACTACTGTTGGGAAAAAATACTGTAATGGAGAAATATTGCTAAGTATTTCAATCACGAATTATGGTCAATTATTATGCGCACATTGTCTCAATTTATAAAGATTAGGCAACCACCTATGAGAGGAATATTTTCATGCCGTGCCCGTATAAGAGTAGCAAATATCCCCATTACAAACATTCTAAAATTACATGTTTGTGATTTTTTTCCTTTAATGAACTTTGTAAAAGCAAAAAAATAAAAAAAGATGCTCATCCTTTGCCGATTAATATTTTATAATTCCTTGTTACTCATATTTATTTACAACTAGTTCATTTAATAGTTTTTACTTAATTTAATTTACAAAATTTCTTTTTTGAACACAATAAACTACCATCTAAGTAACATTAGTATTTTTAAACCAAAGTAATAAATAAGAAAAAATAAATACTCTTTATAATGTTTCCTTTTAATTTTGTGTATCAGTTTCACTTTTTAAGTAAATCAATCCTTAAAGTAAAAAAAAAAAGAACAACAGAAAAATTTACTGATATATTTTAATATATAAATTCATTTTAAGTATTTGCGCCTAAAATCATACTCCTATGGAAATAGCATTTGAATGGTATAAGAAGCAATTAAAGCTTAGAAAATATTGTCATCAATTTTGTCATTTCTATTTTAGGAAATTTTCTCATTAATTTTGTCATTTTTATTTTGGAAAATATTTTCCTTTCGCTTATGCAAAAAAAAAAAAAAAAAAAAAAAAAAAAAAAAAAAAAAAAAAAAAATGCTGAAAGTTAGCATTCCAGATAAGCGAAGGTCGTTTGTCGTTTTTTGGAAAAAGAACGTTTAGTAATATAACTCAACATTCATTCCGAAAAAAATGCCGTAATCAGTCGAAAATTGTTTCAAATGTCTCCTAGGAAACGAATAAAATTCTTATGGGATACACATAATTCAATAAAATAATACTAAAGTAATTGCTTCAGAAAAAATGCCAGACTTTAAATCTGTAGCAGAACATGATAAGTAATGCAAGATATGTATTGTGTTACGTTAATACATTGAGTATGTTTTCTTCTTTGCTATGTTAGTAATGAATATAACTTTGACGTTCAAAGAATAAATTGAATACATTACGAAACAGGATTTTTCTCTTGTGCATTTCAAGATGCACATGTTCATACTTTTATTTATTTTATTAGACACTCATTTTTGTTATTAGCGTTCGAATTATTATATTAAAATAATTTTCTGCAAATATTTCGTTCTTGAAATAATCCTTTAAGACTCAAGAAAATTAGTTGATATGCAACTTAAAGCAGAGCATAACTTAGAACTTAGAAACCTTTAGAACTTACAAATCTGCAAAGAAGTAGTATCAGACAGCAAAATATTAAATTTTGTTGCTAAAATGTACCGTTGTCATTATTTCAGGTTATCTTAATTCTGAAGCAGTTGGAATTTAATAAGCGATTAAATAGGCAATGTTCTTAACCATCAAGATTGTGACTTCTGTGACTTAAAGGGTTAATATTTGATACCTAATTTGGAATATTTGTGATTATTTTCCCTGCATTAGTAGTAAAAAAAACAGACATTCGATATAGTATTTGCTATATGTATATAGACATGTTAAGAAATACGCTATTTGATAGCGAAGTTTTATCAATATACATAAGTTAGAACGTGATCCTAGCGATTTTATTATCTCGCATATATATCCCACTGTTGTTGTATTTACTTTTCTTTAAAATTACAGATAATTTCAATTTTATTTATGCGATAATTTTTATATCTACATGTCAGTGTTACCAGAGGTCCCTTATTGTTACTTTTCTTTATTTATATTGCTTGGTTGCTGCCACTTTTTTGATATAGTATAACTGGTCTTATTTTTCCCTTAGTTAAACTGTCATTAAATACGACGAATATTGCTATTTAATAAAGTGGTAGCAATAGAGCAATCTTAATTTTTTTAAAGTAATGGACTTCTATATGTTACTCACGATAATATTCATAAATTTGGGAATTGCAGTTCCGGTTGTTTTTTATTTAAAAAGTCTTATTACAGTTTAAGTAGTTCATAAATTCGTCAGTCATACAAGGCTTAAGAAGAAATAAATTTTCCAGTTATGAAAAGTGTGAAATGCCCAATATAAAACCGTTAGGAAATTTGGTCATGCTACCCTACACTGCAAAAAAAAAAAAAAAAAAAAAAAAAAAAAGTTGATTTTACAGTGTAATACTGGCACCCCAGCTGCCAGTATTATACCGTAAAATTAACAGTAATAAACAGTAAAATGAGCTGTAATACGCTGCCACACATGCGTGGTAGCAAAATCAAGGAAATGCGATGATCCTCCGTTCTGGTCCCATTTTAAGTTGAGACTTTTGAACATACAAGTGTGCACCGGTCGCCTTCTTGACTACTACTATTTTCAAGTAATACTCTTTGTGGTTTAATTCTATTGCAAATGTTGTAGAACTCTATTACAAAGATTATTGTATTTTGACGAATGAGTGAATACTGGACTTTTATCACACATATTTAATTTAACATTTAGCACACACTTTCATTACATTACAAATAGTATTTACATATTTCCATTAGAAACATACAGGAGTTGATATAAACCATTGGTTGCTGGATGAAGTTCAAAATGAAAAAAACGATAATAATAATATGAGATGTTTTCTCTTCTAGAAAGTCAATTACACAGCACAGATTGAAACCATGTAGATGTTCAGTAAGATATTTTGGGAATAATTTAATTTTATTTGGGAATAATATTTGGGTATAATTTAATTTGGGAATAGTTTTCCGTTTTGAGGTCACAAAATCTTTGTGTTTGTGGGTAGTTATTACAATATCAAATAAAAATCATTGCCGGAAAACTAGAATGTACGGAATGACTACAAATAATTAAATGAATAACAGGAAAACTTTCGTAAAATCATAACACATTGTATGCAATGAAATCTATGGTAAAGGAAAATATATAAATGTTGAATACATTCACAACTAGATAAAGATGTTTCATAATATTCAGAACTATGAAGTTAAAAACATTTTAAGGATAATAAAGCTTAATTGTTTTAAAATTTTAAAATTTAATATATATATATATATATATATATATATATATATATATTTATAAATTTATATTAAATAAGAACTTTGAAGTTAAAAACATTTTTAAGGGTAATAAAGCTTAATTGTTTTTTAACTTAAATTTTAATTAAAAAAATACTTTTTTTATGTTAAACAAAATGTTTAATGTCTTTAAAGCTTAATTATTTTTATATTTTTCAACATATACTTTGCCGAAGTGGAATAAAAATATTGGTAGAAATCGGCCACAAATGATGTTAGCTATATTTTTGTATTTAAATTTTACGAAAGTTTAGTTTTTTTATTTTAAAATGAAACCTTTTTAATTATATTAAGTCTTGCAAACTAAGATGTTTCAAAAATTTGTGTTTGTTCAAAGTGTGTGTATCATTGAAAATGAAATGAAAATATAATGCCTTTATTTCGACGTTTAGAAAATTTCAACGCTTTCGCTTAATGAAAATTCGGCATACATGTTTAATATTATGCGTGGACTTTGTAAATCATATATTACTTCTTCGAAAGAAAAATTATGGGTCTTGTCTCAAAATACTACGAGTCATACTCAGTACTTAGATAAAATTTCATACATAATATTGTTAAAAACTTTGATACACCAATCAACTTTTACACTCAAAGACCAAATGCGTAAATGCAAATGAATTATTAGTGACACAGATCATATATCAAAGATCAGTTATCGTATGTCGATTGAATATAGTTAACATCTTACATAAAATTTAGCGGCCCTCGATCTAAAGTAACATTTGTAATATCGTAAATTTAGAATGGGGAATTGAATTTTTATAACGAAAATTTTAAACATGAATCACAATTTCCTGAATTTATAAAGAAGTGTTTTAAAGAAAAATGCATAATTATATATAATTATGCAATCAAGTGTACAATATTATTAAGAAAATACATTATTATCAATCTGAATTCATTCGTAATATTTTAATGAAAATAAAATGTAAACTTTTTATAACAATTTTAACTATATGAACTTGACCGTGATAGAAAAAAAAACCTTTTAGCCAGTCTTTTAAAGATAATAGGATTAAACGCCTACACTTATGTGCGATTACAGAATGTTGTACCTAATTCAAAAGCTACGTGACTGACATTTCTGAAGAAAGATTTGGCCTTTCAGCTGCTTCACTCAAATGCACTAGAGACTCCAAAAGTAGAATCAGACTTCAGGCTAACACAACCAGCATGGAAAATAATTTTTTGAAAGCTTTTACTGTTAATTTTATTACATCTAAATGGACACGTCTAATAGGATTGCATTTCTTTCGTAAAAAAGTTAACCCACATATACCATCGACAGGATAGCTCAGATTTATTAAACATTTAGATATTTAGGAGTAATTATCGCAATTTTTATTTTTACTGAGCTACTAAAATAGATTTTAAATTTGACAAGTTTTACTTATAAACATTTACAGTTATATTTTAATATATTTTTTTTTATATATGAATTTTTGTTTTTGATCTTTGAATTCTAATCTTTACTATTTTATTTGACTTGACTTTTTTAAACAAAGAAACGAACGTGCAAACGTACAAGCAAACAAACAAATGTGCAAACGAACTAGCAAAAAATAAATATAAAACAAACGAACAAATACACAAAAAACAAATGTACAAAGAAAGATACAAACAAAGATACAAGCAAATGTACAAACAAAAGTACAAACAATCAAATGTACAAAGAAAGATACAAAGAAAGATACAAGCAAACAACAAACAAAGGTACAAACAAACATCTAAACAAAGAAATAAAATGTACAAAGGTACAATCGTGCAAATAATGTACAAATAATTGTACAAACAAACGACCAATAAAACAAACATACAAACAAACATACAAGCAAACGTATGTAAAAACATACAAACAAACAAAGTATATACGTTCGTTCGTTTGTTTCTTTGCACGGTTGTTTGTACGTTTGTATTTTTATCTGTTTGCACATTTGATTATACGTTTGTTTGTTTGTACATTTGTACATTTGTTTGTTTGTTTATATATTTGTATGTTTGTTTTTTGCTATTATTGTTTGTATATTTGTTTGTTTGTTTTTGCTATTATTGTTTGTATATTTGTTTGTTTCTACGCTTTTTTGTATGTGTGTTTGTTTGTTTGTTTGTTTATACATTAGTTTGTTTCTTTGCGTTTGCGTTTTTTTGTATGTTTGTTTGTACGTTTGTACGTTTTTCTGTTTTTACTTTTGTTCTTTTATTTGACCGTCTGTTTGTTTAAACGCTTGTTTCTTTGTACTTATGTTTATTCGTTTGTTTGTTTGTGCGTTTGAACGTTTGTTCGTTTGTACATTTGTTCGTTTATTTGTACTTTTATTCGTCCATACGTTTGTTTCTATACGATGGTGTAAAAATTTAAATTGTGCGATGTCTAGACGTTTAAATATTGCAGTAAAAGCAAAATTAATTGGTCAGGTGTTGCCAACGTGAAAATTACCTCAGCATTACTCACGGACCCGTTTTTCCTTTATAGTTTTCATTGTTTTAAGCACAAACGATTTAATGCTCCGTAACCTCGCTGCATGCGATTGAGTTAGATTTATAAATAAATCAAGCGCAAAAATTATATTTCAATCCATAAGAAATTAGTAAATTGAGATACACTTTTCAAACAAATTGCACTTGGATGTACATTGTTTCATCTATTAGATACTGTAAAAACTGAAATTGGCGAATTATCTAGAAGTTACAAAATTGCAGTAAGACCAAAATTTATTGGTCAGATCGTTACCATCGTCAAAATGACGCCGGCGTTACTCACGGACGTATTTTTGCTTTATAATATACATAACTTATTAAACAACTAACAGTTAAACTATTTTTTGTTTTTGGAAACGAAATACCAAAAGAAAATTCGTTGTTGAAATGATAATATCATTTCAAAATTTCCCTCAATAATAGTGAGATTTATGGAAACTTGTTACAAGAATAAATTCGTAAAAAAAAAACACTCTGTACCGTGAATACTCTCATGGCACACATTTAAAGATTATCACTGATTGGAAAACATATGTATTCGCACTCATCCATTAAAGCCCAATTCAGCGGAGACATAAAAGTGGAACACACCACTAGAGACTCAATCTCCAAAGATTAATTGCACTAAATCTTTCTAAAAGTATTAACTCAAATAAAGAAACAGTAATTTTAAGTATTTTAGGTCACATTTTAAATAAAATTAATTGGAAAGTAGTAATACTTTTTTATCTTTTATTTTCGAAATCTTTTAAATAATGCATCAGTGAAAAGCTCTTGTATTAATTAGATTAATCATATACAAAATATTTTCTAAATTTAAATATAAAATTATGTACAAGATGTTTCTTTATTAGGTGTAATTGGATTTTATAGTTAGAACAAGAGTTTAAAATTTTGGTTGAGAGATTTTGTTGGCATTAGTGTACAGTTATATAACGACGAATCATAATGCCATTTTTTTAACACTTTCCAACCTAGTTGAAAAGTGTTTATGACTTCGGTTTGTCTGGCCGTCTGCCGTCTGTCCGTGCTCTAACTTCCGTAAATATGCGCGGATTGCGCTGCAATTTTTATATGTTATTTTCGTTATCTATAGCATGTTCCCTATTTATACTGAAGTGCGTAGCACTTATAGTTTTTTTACAGGGACACTCAAAAGAATTTCGTTATATTACGGTCTATGGAGAAAAATCATTTGCGATTTATTTTAATGATGTTACACAATTTGAAATACATTGTAATTCATATATATATCACTAAGGTGCATTACAAGAAGATTAATATGGAATAGGGTGTGCATAGCACTTATAATTACTTTACAGGAACAGTCAAAAGAATTCCGTTACATTACGTCTATGGAGAAAATTCGTTTGCGGTTTAATTAAATAATGTTTCAGTATTTTAAACGCATTTAAATTTATATGTATCACTAAAATGCATTGCAAGAGGCTTACTACAGAATATTGTGTGTATAGCAGTCATCGTTCATTTACAGGGACACACAAAAGAATTTTCTACTGTCTGTTAACAATAATTCCTGGAAGTGCGTTTTAAGTTGATGAACGCAGTTTTAAATTTAACTCACTTTTTGTCTATTACTTGGTATGTATGATTTTTGTAGATAATATACAGGGCAGCACAAAAGTTCGCAAACACATTTCCGTTTATTGACAGAAACTCCAGAAGGAGAATTTTAAACTGTGCTACGTGTTTCCTAACTAAACTAAAATTTAGCATCCTATGTAGTATATATACAAATCTATAGATCATATGCAGGGCGGAATAAAAGTATTCGGATATTTTTCCGAATATTGTGTATGTTGGAGATATATGTTGGGAATTCCTGAAATTACGTTTTTAAATATGTTATGCGTTTTCCAAATTGTTTACTTAGATATTATCTTTCAGCTTATTAAACGGTAATGATTTGTAAAATTATTTTGGAAGCTTTGGAAAGTGTTACATAATTTATGCTTGACGCATGGTTTTTCGTTCTTGTTATTGTTTCAGTTCGTATACATGGGCAGGTGACGAAAAAAATAGCTTGTGCTTTAAATATATATATATTATGTGGAGAAGCAATCTAGATAACTGCAGACAGAGTATTCGAACAATTCTTCTAAGGGATCTAGAATCGCATTCGCAAATACGGTACAGTTTATATATTTTTGGAACAAAAACTAACTTGGAATAAATTTTGATTTCCGCCATGTTAAGTAGAAAATAGCGTCCACTGCAAATTCAAATTTCGTGTACTATGTTATAAATCTTAACTAACTTATTAAGGCAATATTTGCAAAGGATATGTTTGTTTTTTAGATGTTCAGGGGCTCTTTCTTTAGTAGCATACCATATTTAAGAATCCTTGTTTAAAATTTTATATAAATTATAGAATATTAATTATATAATATATAAAACGAATTTATAAAAACCAATGGAATCTTTCAGATTATTTGCTGATTTTTCCATTAGTTTTTAATTAACTGTAATTTTTAAACAAATAACCTATTTTAATGAAGTGAGAGCATACTGTGCCAAAAATCAGTTCAAAACCTATAGAATGAAACCTCATTCAGCGTTCGTTATGGGTTCGATGATTTTGTTATACACGCGTACGTGTATAACAAAAAGCATGTTGATATGTGAAATATATCTCTATACTAATAAAAAAATGTTTCACTATGTCTGTAATTCTGTGTCTGCTATGGCTAGGAAAATCTAGCGTACCTAGCGGTCTGAAAATTTCGGTGACGATATTCCAACGCAGGTCTTTTCCACCTGAGGCTCAGATTTTAAATTTTTCAATAATTAGCCGAGATATTATTTAAAAATTCATCAAAAAAGTGATTTTTTTCCCGCTATACTCAGCGGAAGGGACTGAAGTACCAAATGCCCGGTTTTTGCGCCGCTTTGTTTTAACCTCCATCGGCCGCTATATGTCTTTAAAATATACGTACTCTTACGTCTTAAACACCGCAATCAGTTGAAAAATATATCGGCGTCAACCCTTTAAAAAAATTCAAAAAGAGTTGTTTTTCTGGTGGACGTTTTTCCTTTACGGTAACACCCCTTCAGGGCGCAAATTCAAAGATACCGATAAGCAAAAAAAAAAATGCACATAAAGCTGTGACCATCATCTTTTGGTCCATGCAATTAGTGTTTAAAAATGCGAATTTTAACTCTTTTAAGAACATTGACGACTCCAGGTCACTTTACGCCTCCCTCAGACAATCTTTTTCCTATGCGGAAGGTAACAAACGTCCGTATTTCTATACAATCTTATACAGCATCTCGGTAACCTATAGGTACATCACCTAGAGAACTTTCGAAATGTTCAGACGAGTAGAAATATTTAAAAAATAATAAAATCTGTGAAATTTTCAATGAAAACGTCAAAAGCGGCAGTTTTACCGAGGCAAATACAAAATATCAATTTGCAGAAAAAGTAATCGTCCCAAATACCATATATAATGAAGGAAGATTCTAGTTATAAGATAATTTAAAAACCCATTTGCATCATCAGATGTAAGACAATAATAAATACTTTAACAGTAAATAAATTTTGAATCGGTTAATTGTACATTTGAAACCCGTTAGAAAAAGCTGAATAAAGTGTCATCAGCGTATATCTTGAAGAACATTTTTTAAAAATATTAAACACTGCATTGTGATTATCTTTAATTTTTTTTTATATCTTACTAACTTTTTTTGGCAGTTCTAATTAAACATTTAACAAAATAAAATTCCCTGTTTTTCCCCGAAAATGTTTCTAAACATGCTTAAAAAGATTCGTTCTCAGAGTATGTACAGTTCGGCCGCAAATTCGGACGAATTGAAAATGGTTGGCAATGTAAACGACTGCATCCGCGTTCCCGCGGTTGGTCACCTCTGTTTTAAAATACAGACCAAAAAGCAGAACATTCTACATCAAACATTCAGGAGAAAGTTTATGCAAAAAAGTTAGATAAAATATCAATTTTTTCAGCACCACAATACACTTTATCCCTTTTCTTCATTCAGTATTCAGTAATCACTAAAAATTGATGTCTGAAACATTTCACAAATTTTAAAACGGAGCGTTTAGACTTCCTACAACAAAAATATCAAAAATGTTTTGGGCTTATTTTTTGTTCTGTTCCCATTTAATAGTTAAATTATTAAACAGAGCTAAATCATGAGTAAAGCGCAGATTATAAAACAATTTCCTTAATAGACCATAATGTAACGGAATTATTTTGAGTGTCCCTGTAAATGAATTATAAACGCAACATGCTTCATTTTCATTACCGAACATGGCATATTAAACATCATTAACATATATCAATTGCATGACAATCTGAGTATATTTACGTGATTTAGTGCACAAACAGACAAGCAAAAAGACAGACAGACAGATAAACCGAATTCATAAACCCTTTTTAACGATGTTGGAAAGTGTTAAAAATTAAACAAATATTTCAGGATACTCCAAAAACGTAGCTTACATAAATTGCTTTTTTGGGGGGTAGGGGGGATTATGATAATTTTGTATAATTGCACTGCTGTACATTGGTAATGATCTACTCTGAATGTGGTATGAAAAATTTGAGCATTCTTTTTAATACGATAAATTTTATATAAAACTTTTCAATAATTAATTTTAAGCTAAATAATTGTTATAATAATTAATCAATGTTCTTTCGTACATTTATATATTTTAAATATCATTAAAGTATTTCATACTCTACCACAAAAATACGTTTGATCTTCTAAACCTAACTTACACTCTTTGATCTTTTACATTCCTTTAATGAATATCTTAACCTTTCGAACAAACATGTTTATTGGATAATAATTGGTCCTTGGTAATGAGACATCCTAAAGCAACATTGTTATTGCGAAATTAGTCGGAATGATCGTATAATGGCTAATTCGATGATGCTTAAACCACTTAATAGTTAATTCAAGTTCGTGGTATTAAATTGTTTAAAATGTATAATTAATCATATAACTGACTAATAATTCTGGAATTTTAACTGATCAAACTTCTAAAATATAGTTTAGTTGAGTATCCTATTTAAACTTTAATAGAAACAAAATCTGGCATGTTTTCGTAAATAATTTAATATGTGGAGAATTGTATCATAAAACTACGATAAATTATTACAATAAATTTAAAGTAATTTTTCAAAATAAATGTTTTATATCTTACTTAATGAACTGTAGAAAAACATTTTCGTAGTTCTACGAAGATTTTCAAGAGAGTTTTTCTACAGTAGCTTTTGAAAACACATACTATAATTAAAATGATGTTTAGAAAATACGCTATTTGATGGGGTTTTTTTTAATTTTTTTTTATGAGCACTATTGTCTGTTTGTTTTAGATATACCAAAAAGTTGACATTGAAGCGATTTCCTGTCTATCATGAGCGACTAGGGGGAAAAGGCATACAGATAAACAAAGGAGATGTTACTAGTGTCAGTTAATTTTTTAACTTTCCTCAGCAAGGCTTTATAAATTTGATAAAATCTGGTAGCCAGCAAAAAATTCTAGTCGCCAGTATAAAATATTTACCTGCCTCCTCCCTCCCCCGTCATATATTTTCAAAAAGCACAACAGTTTTTATGATGAATTAATTGAGAAAAAATACTAACTAGAATAGTTTAGTATTATAGTTACATTGTTTAAAATAGTAATATAAAAAGATAATATAAATGAAATTTATCAAAATTACATATCTCTGGGAAAAAAAAAGAAAAAAATTCTGTAAAGACTAGACTAACCGGCATGCGAGGCAAATGCTGATTTCCGAATTCTTCAAATGTCAAGATTAGTTGAATGCTACAAAATCTACATCTGATTAGTGGGGCATCGATGAAAGAGTGAAGGCAGGAAAATAGTTTTTTGCTTAATTTCCGTTCGAAGTCAGACAAAAATATCTTTCGTTTAAAGATAAAGAAAAAAATTTGGTCACCAGTTAGAAAAAACCTGGTAGCCAGTGGCGACCTGGCGACCGCATTTATTAAGCACTGTTCCTTAGTATTTCAAAGTTTGTAAGAAAACTGTATAATTTCAGTAAACTACAGTTTTACAACTTCATTGAAAAGTAATTTTCGAATATTAAATGAAAATTGTTTCTAACTTTCGTTTTTTTGCTAGCGGAAACGGGTGAAAGAGATACCAATTGCAAAATATAGCGTTCTATTAAATTTACTGTTGCCCCTCCCCATCTTTGCATATTTTCTGATGAATTGAGAGATATTATATATAAAAAAATTATTTTGTAATGTTTCCTCCCATGAAAATTGTAATGGTGACGAAAACAGAGCAAATTTTTAATGTACCCATTATTAATTAATAACTGAGATTTCAGAAAACAAATTAATTCAAAATGAACGCGCATGAGCATTATGCTTGCGCTTTTACAAAGTAGCTTATACAGGGTGATTTTTTTTAAACTTGTGAAAGTAAAACCCTATAACAGAAGAACCACTGATCCAAATGACCTAAAATTTCACCAGTATGCTCCCAAAGCAATGGAAATTTTTTAGGTGCGGTTAAAAAAAACTTAAAATCGCACCAACAGATGGCGCTGTACATGCAGTAAAGTCGGGAGACGAACTTTCTCCTGCCACAGGCACATTAGCGATAAAAACATGAAGTACACACATCTCGTAGTCATTATTCTACGGAAATCCTCGCAATGACTGCACCATTGACGGACCGTGCGATGTTAGTGAAACTGTATTATCAGAATAATGACAGCGCAGCAACTGCTCTTAGGAGATTTAAGACACTTAAGAATTTAAGAAAAGGTCCAATGACGACAGAGGGTCTACGGAAGATGGTTTCTCAAAGTACCGTCCATTGTTTTCCTCCCACAGACGATATTCTTTGTTTATGCTATCTTACAGCGCCATCTGTCGGTGCTATTTTAAGTTTTTTTTTTTTAACCATGCCTAAAAAATACCCATTGCTTTGGGAGCATACTGGTGAAATTTTAGGTCATTTGGATCAGTGTTTCTTTTGTTATAGTGTTTTACTTTTACAACTTTGAAAAAAATCACCCTGTACAACAAAATTATTAAAATGTATACGCGATTTATCGATTTATATGTTTCAATAACAAATACTTATCTTTGTCATTAATTTTTTTTTATCTGATAATTTATATCTCAGTCAAACTTGATGCGAATTTGTATTTAAATTTTTAGAGGAGCATACGGAAAGTTAAGTACGTAATAAATTTAAGGTGTTCCTATTGAACGTTCAAATGTTAAATACAATTTTAATATATTCATCACCTCTTACGTTAAAATAAACGACAGACGTTTATAAAGAATGCTCTACGAAATAAAATGATATTTTTCGGTTGTTCATGTATTAATTAGAACTAAATTTTGAGCAATAGTTTTTGCCTGCTATTCATACTAAATGTTAAATATATAGCACAAGAAGACTTTTTGCCATGTTTAGGATCATATTAACATAAATGGCATAATGTGTTTTGAGCGACTGAAAGCAATAAGAAATTCTGTATTTTATATTGGATTATTCGCAAAGTTCCTTTCGTTTGGGATTCCAATTCGTACCAGAAAATTCTACCCGTCAATTATTAGACATTAGATATCGGAATTAATGTATAAAAATTGTTTAACTTTTATTCATTATTGTTGAACTTATATTTCGTTATTATATATATATATATTTTTTTTTTTTCATTTTAACTTTTTGTATTTATTACGGCTTCCAATTTGCCTCGCAAGTAACTTACATTTATCCTGGAAGTTCAGTTGGTACGCAACTAGGTATCCATTCTGCTAACTACTTTGCTGCATTGTCTAAAAATTAAAGATGGTATTTTCCTGTACGAACCAACTTTCCCAAATAGAAGGAACTTTCCGAACAACCCAATAAAAAATATTAAATCTAAGAAAATTGTAGGCATTTGCATATTGCATAACATTTAGTCAAATTAATTAAAAATAAATTCAACTGAAATATTTAATTAATACACCCTACAACTAATATTTAATTAATTTAATTTATCTATTAATTCATACTACAGTATTTCATCACTTTTAGCAAGTATAAATAAATATTCAAGATACTTTTTATTACATACCTATGATAGGAAATTGCTAAAAAGATTATCAAACTGAATTAATATTTTCTGTAAAGGAATCATATTTCTGTTTTTTCTTAGTTTATCATTTTTAGTTAATGTCTTAATAATAGCAATATGAGTATAGCAATTTAATTAATGTAATAACATTAATATATAAGCGTATTGAAATGGTTTGTATCAATTTCACGTGATTATATATTATACTATATGAATGACCTACAAATTATTATAAGGAGAATCTCTTAAGTTTGCAAATACTACCGCTAGAGAATTCGAGAATCTCGCGTAGTACAGAGTGTGTGGTGAAGTTTTGAAAATTGTTTTATTTAAAATATATACCACTACATTTCATAATTATTTAAAATGAACATTTCTATTTTGAAAAAAGTGGTAAGTATTTTGAATAAAAAAAACTCCTCAATCTAGTAACATTGGTACAGAACACCTTCATTTTTTTCGTTTGTAAGATCACAAAGTTCGTTATATTCTCTTTTACAGATTCATAGAAGTATGAGCATACTTGACCGGTCATCTCTAGCAAAAACTCACACATCACAGCTGCGGTGAACTCATTAATGCAAGACACTTTTCATCAGATGTAGAAGGAATTCCGCTACCGTCTATATGTTTTTGTGAAGCGAGTGGTTGGCACACTAAATCTCTTTAAACTTTAAAGTAAATATACACCTAATAAAGTTTTTTTTTTTTTTTACTATAGGTTTAATAATTTACAGACACTGTCTAACGCTATTTTTAATAGTAATATTCGCTTTCTTTAATCTGAGAAATCTGAGCTAAAATAAATACAGACTGCTATTTTAAAATACTGGTATCAAACGTCTGTAAACCTTTAAAATTACTGATCGTGTAAAAACAGAACAAGGTATAATCATATGTAATTTACGTCAGATGAAATGTATGAACTTACGCATGAAATGTATAGTTTGGAAAACATGCACTATGTAACTAATTTTTAACCACTCTTTAGTAAGTATAATTTGATGTGTTCTTTATTATAATTCAAATACATTTATGTTTGTAGACACTCAGAATTATCATTACTACATCGGTAAATATATTATGTTTCCAAAATTGTTTCGTCTGCTTCATTCCTAAACAGATAAAATTGAAAGAAAAAAAATCGTCATTTTTCTGTTATACCAACACCATTATCGCCAAGATCAATAGTTGGCGCCAAATTTCAATAAAGGTGAACATATTTGTGTGAAAGTGATCATTTAAAAAATATATAACATTTTAAAATTTTAGACATTGACGAATTATTTTATTAAATCAAAACAAATATATACTTAAAAGAACAAATAAATATTATACAATAACTGAATTAGAATAACAAATAAATCTTATGGAATAAAATAATAAATTAAAACTGAAGACATGAAATTGTAAATGTCTCTTAATAAAAAATATTTTTAATTTGAAAAATAGCAAATTAAGTTGTTTTACACTGAATACGATTAATTAATAATAAAGAAATGATGTACGTTCAATAAATAGCGAGTTACAATGTTTGGCACGGCTTACCATAAAAATCTTTTGCACGCTCAGGGTTGAAGTAAATGACACATTAGCGTACATTTTGGCCTGGTGTTAGTATAACGGAAAAGTACCAAAAAATCGTAGAAACAATAACAGATTAAACAGAAAAACAAAACAGTGAAATTTTTAAATTGTACTGCTCTGTTTATTCTGAAAGGATGATTGCTTAAAAATGTTAAACTTTTTTGTTTTTATTGTGATATATCATTTGAATAAAATTCAGGTTGCTTTGGCTTACCCCCTATAATTTTTATTAAATATAATTAGGTTTTGTTTATTTTTTAATTAAACCTTTAAAAATGTACTAATGAAAAAACATTTAAAATTACGAACAATTACACATATTTTAATACCAGAAAAATAAATTTTAATATTATTGAAAAGATAAAAAAGTTTCCTCAGATATATATAAATTTTTAAACATTCAAATTAAAGCTACTTCCCAAATGGATGATGTGGCTTGATTTAAAAAGAGAAATTAATAATTTCTAAATAATATTTCGCTCAGTAATTGAATAGTGATTTTTTTCATCAAAGATTTTATATAGCATTATTGAATAAAATCAAGAAAATTAATGAAATACTTAATAGTGGAATAAATAATTTATATTTTTCAATATGTAATGTTCCAAACAAATATTTTCCAAAAATTAATATTACTCAGTAAAAACAAATGGTGAAAAAATGACAAAATAAAAAATTCAAAATAAATCATTTGCAATTATTGTGAAAAAAAGTGCTTGTTTTACAAAATAATATGTTTTTCAACCGTAAAAATAGAATATGACTGATAAAGAAAAAGTTTTTAAAAAAGTTCGTAAAAATTACAGGTTTCTTTTCATAAAATAAGTAGTTTTTTTTTAATGTTAACTCAAATTAAGCTTACTGTAACTGTGTACTGATAACTTTCTACAGTTACTTACTGTTTTTACAACTTTTTACGGTTAACTCGACATAAACGAAAACTTAAGGTTTGTTAAACATTCTTCGTAATACCCATGCAGATAATAATAATCTTAAAACAAAAAACATAATTAAACTATTTACCGCTATCAATTTTTCTAATTATCCCAATGCTAAAATTATATTCATAAACTTAACACAAAATATTCAGCCTTAAATTCTTGAGCGTCATTCTGTTTAGACAAAATCACAGTACTGAAGTTAAAGGCTCAAAAAAAAGTAATATTTCCATAGGACATGAGCGACCTACATTAATGAAACTGATCATGTTGATTTCTCGTATATTTTTCATTTTAACAGTGCAGTAAGAAACATAAAATGACTGGTTAATAGCTGTAGCAAAAAAACAGATTTAAAGTAAGAATACAAACAAAGCTTATCTTCAATGTTGATTTATTTCCATTGCTCAGTTCTAAACCTTACAAAAGAGCGGCATTTGAAATGTCCTTATATCTCCCTTCTTTGTTTTATTCTTTCAAGACCGCAGTACATTTTTGCATTTTATTCAGTAGGTGGGTGGGTGGGTGGGGGGGGGGGGGGGGGTTGGGTTCTTGAAGGTTGAAATTCTCGCTGGTAAAATTATCACATTTTGACAGACACAGTTTTAATGTAGAAATATTACCACTGAAAGAGAAGAGTGCTCTTTAAATAAGGATTTACTTTCCTAATTGAACCGCAATTTTCGCCAAAAATCACAATGAGATGAATAGACGTCTTGCTCGTATTAGTTGTGATCCAGCATCTGTAGCTCGTAAAAAGCGTGGAAATCTTAATACAGTTTAAAGGATAAATCATTCTTAAAGTGCAAATTGCTTGTTTCAGCTGTGTCCTCATTTTAGCCATGCTCCTATTAAACCAGTTTGACTGTATATGTATTATTTTCATTATCTGTAAAAAATATCCGTAAAAGTACAAGAAATTTTCCGTGAAGTTTTACAGAATAGTTTCATTTTTCTGTTACATATTGTTTCATTTTTGTTTCATTAAACACTGCAATTTTCGTAATTTTCATTTAAAGAATACAAATCCGTAAAAATTCAAAAAGTTTCCGTAAATTTAATGAAATGTTTTCATATTTCTTTCAAAACAGTACAATACCCGTATTTCTCTCAAAACAGTGCAATTTCCGTAAATGACGTATAGAGGTTTGCGTACAGAAATCGCTTTCCTTGAAATGTAGATTAAGATTGTTGTATATGCGAGGATTCTTCACGGATCCAGGCCTGACCAGGGCCGACCCGCGGGACTATTTTCTGGAAAATAATAGTGATATTTTTAATTTTTAATGAAATCTTTAGAAATTTATTTTATTTTTATAAATTACAGAAAAATATTTTTAAAAATCTACTTTTTTTTTCTTTATAGTGCTTTAAAATTATGATTTTTTTTCACTGACATTTTAAAATTTTCTTTTAAGTTTCTTAATACTAAGTTGCTTACTAAGTTATTTAAGGTTTCATAAAATAATATTTTTGCGAGTTATCGGTGTGTAAATGGGTATTAAAGTAAACTGAATTGGCTTATAAAATTATGAATTATTATATTATAAATTGTAATTTAACAAAGTTTATAATTTTTTCTTCAAATTTATAGAAATGGCTAATAATATTTTCTTTATTTTTATAAAAATGCAGTTCATAATTTTACAAAGTTTATAAATCATTTATAAAGTTTTTAATTTTAGAAATTAAACAAAATTAATTTAAAATAAATTAATTCTAAATTTAAACTTACCTATCACAAGGTCATTGATTTCAAAATTTACTCTAGAAATCTATTTTTCTTGTGTTTATATATTTTTTAAATTATTCAGTTTAACAGAACCGTACACAAAAATTCTCTGCATAGCTCAAATATAATAATTTAATTAATTATAATATTGTTGCTTATTTAAATTTTTTTAAATAAAAGATAAAGAAGATTTATTTTAATACCATGTAATAAATACTTCTGCTTAAGATAATTATTATTTTTATTGGAACTGATAAATATAGCATCAGACAAATAATTTTAAATGTACATGTTTGAAAAAAAATTTTAGTACTATTGGCAAAAAGAAGCAATTATTACTCTTAATACAATGTTTTACGCATATAATTCTTAAAATGTTAAAATTTATCTTTCATAAGGCATCCAATAATAAAGCAAACTATTTAAAATTATGGGAAAAAATATCAAAAACATTCGATCTCGTAAAAAATTAATCTACTGGTGAAACCTTCAAGATTTGGAGTGTATAAAAATTCTAAAATAAGTAACAACATTTGAGAAGGCAAGTGCGTCTGATCGCAGCACAGTGGTCAAGACACCGCCGGTATAGTAAACGGAAGGTTCCTAATTGGGTGCCTGAAAGAAATGTCCCTTATAAGGTTTTCCTTGAGAAGATTTTTTTTTTTTTTTTTTGGGGGGGGGGGGTTATAAAGTTTATTTTAACGACAATAAAAATTTATAAACTATACGGAATATATCTGTTATAAAAAGGATATTTCGGAAATCACGGAACATATCCTGGTATTTAAGGAATATTTTTTCCCGTTACAATACAGAAATAGTACTGGCGTCCTGATAACCAGTGCAATTTACGTATTTTAACGGAATTTTTCTTACAGTGTAATTCGCGCATCTATCTGACAAGCATAAATGAAAAAGAACTTTTTATAAATTTTGAAATTGTATTTCAATTAATATTCTGCCTGCTTTATTGCATAAACAAAAAATTAAATAAATATTTAAAATATATTGCAGTATTGTTTTATATTTTTTAATTAACTGTGAACTGCAAGTATACACTAAAATATGAAACTTCTAAAGTAGATTAATTTTATGGAGTAATATATTTTTTAAATATCCGTTTCTAAAAAAAGCTCTTTATTTCATGCTGTATTTTATAGATAAAATGATTGAAGAGTGCAACTGAAATAACCTCTTTTTATCTCAGTCCTTTATTTCAAAGGGTTCTAAAAATAACTCCATTCTGCTAATACTCTTGATTAATAGCGTTTAAAGAGTGATTAATTGTGAATATTCGTGCAAATTTTCAACATTATTTCTCGAGATTTAGTGTTAAGTGTGGGATTTTCCAGATGGATATACTTTGTACATGAAGAAAAGTTTCTGGGCTATTTTTAATGACTTTGGAATAATTTGTAGATAAGTAATTATATCTCTATGTATTTCTTGTCTTGTGCTGATACAGCAAACGTTGATAAAATTCAATCCTAACGAAATATTTTGCTTTAACAATAATTATTGTTTTCATTTTGATGGTAATGTTCACTCAATAATTTAAGAACGCGATTTTTGGCAAGAATTACGCTCAATGGGTTGGTTGGTTGGTCGGCTTTTAATGACCTACATCCTGAATAGGATATCTTCGCCGTACTAAATTTATCAGATTGAAATAATATGGTGATGAAAAGCCAATTACGAAGCTAGGACAGATTTCACTACAAAGCAAAAACAAAATTCATCGAGTTTTAATCTCTCGAGTTATAATTATCGCCTATCCAGGGCTGCCATTGGCGACTATTTTTTAATTCTATCACGCCCCACTTTCTTAAATGTTTCACAGACACTTTGTTTAAAATTTGGACACATTACAAAATTTGTTTTTGTTAAATAGTGGTGCGAATAGAATATAAAAATAGTCGTCAGTGGCAGTCCTGTCTGTCAAATTATTATTTGTAATCTAAGCAAAAATACACCATTGTCACATTTAGGTAATATTTGTCACATTTACACTAGTTAAAATCTAAATGAGATGTTCCAAAAAATCTAAATGTGACAATACATTTTATGCATTTTAATTCATCTTATTTTTGTTAATTTAATTGTTATCAGTTTTAAAATACTTAATACTGCATTACAATAAAATAATGAATAATTGAACATTCATACTTGAAAATTTTTAAATTTGACAATTAATAAACAAGTATGTGCTAACAAATGAATGACAAATGCAACTTTAATATTTTATGACAACAATGTTTATTATTATTTATCCTACACAAAAATTTCATACCCTAAATTTTTTATACTTAGGAATTTCTGGAACGCTGTAGTTAGTCTTAGAATTTTAAGGATTGTCGTTATGTCATAGTTGCCAGATTTCTGGACTTTTATAAATGAAAGAAAAATAATTTCAAACAGAAAAAATTCTTATAAAAAGTTATTTATTACTATATGATTATTTATAAAAAAGTTACTTTATAAAATTTATGTTTTTAGTGGATTTGATAAAAAACTGGAAATTTGGCAGTTATGTTTTTAATTTTATTTAGTTCGTAAAATATGTTATCACACCATTCTGACCACATTAAAATTTTCGTATGTCCGCGAATTTTAAAAGCGCAAAATAATAACCGCGAATTTTATAGTCCGCGAGCCAGCAACATATTTTCATGACCAAGTTTGTCTCGGCCTATAACTTGTAAAATGCTTCAGAAAGTTGTATCATGAGGCTCCGTGAACGTCAGCTCCGGTTCCGTGGGTGGGTTCAGCAGCGGTAACCTTCTACGCAAGTAAAAAAAAAAAATGAATTTTAATCATTTCCTTCCGATTGAAAATTTATCAAATTATAGCTAACCCAATATCTTGAAGAGAAAAAATAAGTCATCTGATTATAAAGAGGTGGTTAATAAGTCAGCTGGTTACACGAACATATACATACAGTGATTTCCTCTGAATTGAAAATTTATCAGATGACAATATATATGCTATTTTAAATGAATAAACATGTCAGCTAGCTATATCTCAGTGAAAAAATTGTCAGTGCACCTATCACTTATTTAAATGCACCAGCTGACGAGTTTTCCCTTGGCATATTGCTAGCTGATTTTTTTATTACGTACAGGATCATATTAACTATCAGCTTACGGATATTCATCCGGGAGGAAATAACCTATCTTAAGTTGTTCGACATTACGCTCCATGCTCTAACTGAAAGATATAATTTTATTGTGATGTTTCATTTACATCAATATTTTTTATAGATACTTCTAAAATCTCATGCACTTCTAATTTCCTGTCTCCGCTCGCATAGTGTTCCTTAAGTACTTCAACGGCATCCGCGAGAAAAGTCGGGTAAATAACACTGTTCCCTCATCTCTAAATCCATTGAAGTGGAAAATTAAGATCACTAACTTAAGAATTTTCATTTCAAATCAGAGTACTTTTATTTGTCAGAATACAGACATACATAGATGCGCATGCTCAGATGGACGTTTTGTCGAAACTGTAGCAACTCACGTTAAAGAACTTTGCATACCTGATGGAACGAGTTCGAGCAAAAGATTAATTAAGCATTAGCAATAATATCAGTCACAGGCAGCATTGAAAAATTTGCCACTTTATTTTAATTGAATATATCACCGTTATACCCAGTGGAGTAGCTATATATTCATCATCTTGGAGCGAGAACAACTATTTCGGCCCTTTGCCCGTTTCAAAAGTTCTGAAAGTTTTTTTATTTCGTTTAAAAAGCATGTATGTATTTAAAATCTTACTTAATTTGAAATTCAAGGTATTTTAAAAATAAGATATTCAACCCAATAAATACAAATAAAATAGTAAAATAAATTCTTTAATTATTAGGTAGCTGTTCGTATTTACCACGTACGATGTTGGATTTCCGTTTCATATGAGCCCAAGGACCCGATGCAATACACCACCCGATCAACCTCTATTGTTCGTTCCAGCGCCTTTGAAGACAATTATAGAATTACAACAAGGAAACACAGATGATTTGAAATATTCCGATAAAAAGGGGGAAAAAGTATTTATACATCTTTAGAACTTAATGATTGAAAATAATTTTTTAAAAATTCCGAAAATTGAACCCGGACAAATTTAAAAGGATAAATGAATAAATTAAACACATCGAAATTTGGGGGTGGGCGGGCTGCAAAATTCGCAGAGTGCGGCGCTTCGCGTGATGGTCCTTTGCTATGTCGCTTTTATACCTATACACTTGCGGAAGCCAGGTAGAAAAGGGAAAAAAAATCTGAAAATTGAAACCAGACAAATTTAAAAGTAAAAATGAACAAATTCATCAACCTCGAAAAGCGGGAAGGGTTGGGCCCGAGACTCTGAATCTACCGAACGACCTTTGCGGCTTCGAGCTTTATGTTCGTCTCGTATCACATTTTTTGTTAAATAAAATCAAAAGTTATGTAATAAGAATCACACAGAAGACAAATCTGCAAAATGCATTTTTCTTTCTTTTCTATACATCGTTCATCTAATACCAAACGTATACCTGTATCTTTAATAGTCACCTCAAGTTCTAGAAAGTAACACCTTTTTATCGCACGAAAGTGAGGAATCCAAGAGTACAAAATATTCAAACACAATACTATTTGGCATAAAAGTGTCATTTTATGCCTAAAACATCCCATTAAAAGCAAAAAGGCGTAACTAAAATATTTTCAAATGTTAAAATTT